>VWZK01015136.1:28935-41593 GCA_013396935.1 Baryphthengus martii
TCGTCGTTGGGTCTGGCGCGCCCGCCCGTGGACCCGACCCTCCGCGCCCGTGGGGCGGTCCCCCGCGCCCTGCTGACCTCTCAGAGCATCGGGGCTCAGACGAACAATCGGCGGGAGCGGACTACGGTATAAACCCGACAAAATAGCCCAAAGTCGGTGAGCTGAAAATCCGCGTGCACGTTTCGTTTGGCGATGGCATGAAATCCCTCAAGAGTTTTGGCAGTAATTTCCACCCTCTAGATCTCGCCGGAGTAACGCTGCAAGGAGAGCCTCTAGTTACTTCAGCTCGAAGGTATCTAGTTTCCAGAGGATTCATTTACATGTGCAATTGCTTTAACGTGATTTATACTTTTTTTTTTTTTTTTTTTTTTTTTTTTTTTTNCAGACAGACTGCAGCTAGGGGATTTGCTATCAGGCCACAAAATGTGACATTAAAGTCACAATAATTACTTGTTCGTGACAACTGTTTTTCTGTCTTTTATTTTGAGATAATGAAAGGACTCTGAGAAATTGTTTTTCATT
Source organism: Baryphthengus martii (assembly GCA_013396935.1). Taxonomy (NCBI): domain Eukaryota; kingdom Metazoa; phylum Chordata; class Aves; order Coraciiformes; family Momotidae; genus Baryphthengus; species Baryphthengus martii. The sequence continues at coordinate 29,458 of VWZK01015136.1, forward strand.
CAATATTTGATTTGGGATCTAAAATTACACACATTCACTCAATTTCTAGTTGTTAGATTACAAGGGAAAACATTCATCTATATCAAGGAGAAGTTTCTTTCCTTCCAGAATGTTTAAACTGAATGTATACTTAGGGTAATTTTCTGACCAGGGGAACTGAGGCTTAATATGTATTTTCTTTCTTTCCCTGAAAATCTAAAACAGAAGTGAGTTCTGCACCAAACTAATTGCTGGGGACAGATATTTTAGTGAAACTAACTTAACCTAAATCTGAAAGCAATTAGAGAAACTGAACTGGTACAAATAATTTCTGGGTACGGAAGCATGTATCAGGAGGGTAAAACAGATGAATGTACCATGATTTGCCAAGACCTCTAACCCCATTTCCACAAAGCGGCCCCCGATTATCTCAAGCTACTTCTCGCTCTGTCATGAAACAAGAACAGAGACTGAACACAGTCAGGATTTGTGGGAAATAACCCATTCAACAACACCAAAGGTTGACATTCAAACATTACATTATGCTCAATCACTACATACATTTTTTTTAGATATTCACAGCTTCCACTGACTTTGTTGAGGGCTTGAGCTGTAAGCAGATCTAGACTGGGCCCATACTGTGTGCTTCAGATACTTCATTAGTATTTTCACAGTACTGACCGCTTCGTTTTACACTTGCATTTCTTCATTAATCAAAAAAGACTCTCTGACAGAGAAGATTTTCCCCTCTTGTATTTAGGGTTTTGAAAAATACAGACCAGATTTTTGTATTATCAAAGTTCTGCCAGAATCAGAATGCACTAAAAAATTCCTACTATCCGAACACTGGTGCTAGCTAAGGCATCAGTTGTTTTAAGTTTTATATTCAGGTACTTTTGCAAAAGTGTTTTCCATTCATCCATTTTCTTTCTCTGTCTTTAATTTCCATGTCTGTACTGCCTAATTTCTTCACTTAAATCATGCATTGTAGCTCTTTTTGGTTTTTATTTCTCTTTCTGCCAAAATGAAAGTCATCTCTTATACCCTTCCTTCCCTTACTGCTCTATCTGCTCTTAACTTCCTAGAATCAATCTGCACAATCAGACATGTCTTCACTGCTTAAAAAACCCCCTTTTTTCTTTTATCTGACACCCTGTTCCCTCTCTCTCTTTGTACCAAATCCAGTAAAGTTTTCTCATCTTTTCTCTCCCACTAAGTTCTTTAGGCTATTTTTGTGTAACTTTAATATCAATCTCAATTCTCCATGCTGCCAGATTTTCTGAAAACAGAGACACAACCTTATTTGTTTTGCCTAAACTAGTTAATAACTGTGGGCTGCTCACCCTGGCTCGGGGGGAAGGGAATTATTACCCATATTGATGGGAAAAGACATATTTTTCCACTTGCTGCCCTTCAGCAGCTGCAGCAGTAGCTTGCAGTGGGTTTTCCAGTCAGGAATTCTTGGTGAGGTCTCCATGGACCTGTGCATTTTAAGAGCTTTATCTGAGCAATTCACACAAGCTTTAGAGAAATTCTCCAACTCCATCCCGTCTTCAGAGTAGGTGTCTACCAAAGATTTTACTTGTGTTGGTATGAAAATATTGCCTCTACTCCTCCTTCCTAATCACATCTGAAATACGTTGACTTGAAGTTCATCGGAAACCTGGCCTGTATCAAGGAAGAGCACTTGGGTTTCCTTCACTGGCAGCCACTGACTCTTTGAGCTGAGTTGTGTGAAGTTTGATTATAGTTGGTGTGGTGAGCACCACACTGTATACATGTATATTTTCCACTCTACCAACTTCTCAGAGACATGGGACTGTAGAGGCAGCATCTCATGAAATACAGTTCTGAGGATCTGGGATACCACAGGGGTGCAATAGCATCTTTTTGTTGGATATATCCCCATTCGTTATCTTCCCACATCAGAAGAACCTGTGCAATATTCCCCAATTTCTGTGCCAGTTGCTACTGTAACATTCAGTTCAGTTCATTCTTGCCCCTATTTGAAAGGTTCAAAGTGCAGCAGTTTTACGTTGAGAAGAACCAACACGCAAGTGTGGCAGAGATGGGGATTTTGACAGCTGTCTGAAAAACGAGGGAATTTTTCCCCAAAGAAGGTATGAGATAGTTTTGATGTCCAGGAGACACTCAAAACCTATAATCTTAGGAGGAGTTTTAACTCCTTTTCCCCCTCTCCCATTCTGGCATCAGAGATGCCTCTACCTGTGGGGATTTTTCTCACTACAAATAGAAACAAAATGTTGAGTGAAGGGACATCATAATATAAAGAAGTGTTAACTTCTTTGATCTCACAGCAGTAGTGAAAGCTCATCAAATTGTAAATATGATTTTTGTCAAGACAACATTATTCAATGCTTGGCAAAGTAATTACTCCTACACAGGGAAAAGTAAGATCTTTCTTTAATCACTTCAGAGGAATTCACCAAACTCATCTGTATGCCAAAAATGTGGTTGAAAGTGGGGAGAGTTTTCATCAGCACATAACTGTTCTTGTGCACACTGCAGCTAAAGGAAAGAGGACTCATAAAAACCAACACGAACACAATTCTCAGTCTCTTAGCATAAAATCCAGTGGGTATTTTGCCCAATTAATTCCTGCAGAGTCAGCATGGTAGTTTATGAGTGCTAGACACTTTACAGACTGCTGTAAACAGGAAAAATGAGATTAGATTAAGAACAGGTAAGCCATTTCCTCCATGGATGTGATTTTTAATGGTTGGTAAATCACTGCAAATTCCTTCTATAACTAAGGGCCTTACTAGAAATGCCACATTTAAAGCTTGATGAATGGCATATATAGATTTGCTTTTCTTGATTGCTTTGTTCAGACATCTTGCAAATGGATACACAGATGACTGTAGGCTAACCTGGGGTATGCTCAGCAGGGGCACTCAAAGTATTCAAAATTCAGGAAAGTAGTTCGACATATTTGCTGAAAATTCCAGGGACTTCACTGAAGAATTTGCCTCTGCCTGGGAACCCAAAGAGAGTTTTTCTGTGCCAGTTTTGTGCAGGTTGGGTTCTACAATCATGGAGGATTTTGGAAAGCAAACAGGGCTGCAGAGCAGATGTGTTATGCAGGAGTCTGCCCTGGCCAGCCCCTGCTCTACTGTGCCAGGAAAATCAGCAGAAATTCATGTTGCGCTGTGAGCAACATTCACATGTCACTGTGTCATCTAGTTCCCAGAAGAGGAGAGTGTTACATGATGGTGAAATAAGCAGAGAATACTGTGGATAGTGGCTGGACCATATGGTGAAGGGAGTGGTTCCCTGTCAAAAAAATCAAAACAACAGGGCATGGAAGATCAATATGGGAAAGTGATGTAGAATTTAACAGTTGTTTAAACCAAGAAAGATTTGCAGATATATTACCAAATGGCTCTGAACATACATGGGCCAGTTCTTCCGCTGTTGTAAATTAACATAATCTTCTTAATGTTAGCGCATCCATATTGATTTTACCTGCTGATGATCTGTTTTTTTAAAATTTCTCCAGGAAAGGAGTATATGGTAATTTTTAACTAGTTTATAGAGTTACACAGTAGGAGTATAACTGATCTGCTGTATTCCATAGGCAGCTGTTTAAGTCACTACAAAAATTATTTGTTATTGAACTCTATCGGATTTTCCATAAAGGGAAACATACTTTCTTCACACATTGGATGCTGATGATGTCACATTAGTCTCTTCTAGCTAGAGTCTCTGAGAGACAAATTAATCAGAAACTGTAGAGAGAGCATCTGAAGAGAGTTTTCGGGTTTTCTTTCCCATCAGTTTTATTATGGGAGAAGACATTATGCTCCTCAGTTACTTCATGGTGGTTTAGGTTCAAGTAGTGTGTTCAACATTTTTAGTTCACTGTTTCAGAAATTCACCCCACCCCACCTCACCAAAGTTCTTCCAGTGTTATGCTTAGATGTTGCATCCTTTTTGAGTACAGTGAGGATCTGAACAGAACAAAATGTCTCTCAGTTGCTTTTTCTCTTTGTACGATTGAGGTTTGACACTAACCACTGAATTGTTTGGATAGCAAGTGAAGATGTGTAGAGAGAGTCTCTGAAAACAGAAAATATATTTTGATTGGAAAGTTAAGTCAAATTCATACAGTTTTCTTGGGGTGAATCCTCTGTTCTCATCAGGAGTCTGTAAAATCAGAGGCTTGATCAAGAGCTTCAGGAAGACAGTTAGAAAAGAGATTTATTTTGGCTTTGCCTGTGCTCTTGCAGTGGATAAATATGGTACAAAATGAACCATTGCAGTGGCTCCCAAAAAAGCAATCAACATTTCAGATCTAGATGGGGGAACCAAGTGTAAAATTATTATAATTGAGAAGACAGCAATGAAAGAACTCAGTATTTTAATAAAAATATTCTAAATACAATTACTGCATCAAACTGAGAGCAAATCTAATTTAAAATAATACGAAGTGGTCAGTTTAATAAGTCAAAATCATTGCTTTCAGTGTCTCTTCAGCTGAGCCTTTAGGAGCAGAATATTACCAAAGAGAAACCTTTAATGGTTACAGTATCTCAAAGAGAGATTATTCTCTCCTTGTCCCCATCACACGCACACTTTAATTCATAACATTAAATCTTATCCAGCTGACTTTTTTTTTACTTCTCTCTCCTTTTTTTTTTTTTTTTTTAACCCTCAAATTGATAGCAGTGGGAAGAAAAAAGGATCTGCGACTGACATACAAAAAAGGGAGGAAGGCTGTAGAACAGATTGGGAAAGAACACCCAGGACAAAATGGAAGAGATGAGGAGAAGGCTCTAGCTGAGAAAATGAGGCAGTGTATGCAGTAGGGGAGAGGAAGGGAACTGAGAAAGGACTGATGGGGAAAGCAGAAAGGAAGAAAGAGGACTAAAGAGAGTGGAAAGCAAATAGTCTGCATGGAAAGCAAAAAATTAGTGAGATATAGTAGGGCAATGTGGGAAAAAAATATTGGTTAAACCTTGACAAATGAACAGCTGATGGAAAATGATCTTTTAGTCAAGTATTGTCCTTTGATCCTGCGAGGTTACTGTATTAAAACAACTGGAAATGGGATGCTATGTTGCTCTATGTTTACACTTGCTTTTTAACAATATGAATATTTTTACATACTAATGGAGAAATTACTATCGAACTCATCATGGCCTGCTAAGATACAGAAGAGTGACTGAAAATGTGTTGAAAGACTTGACAAAGTATCTGGGAAGGAAAGAACATGTTCTGCTTTTGGCAAAGCAGCTTTTATCCGTGTCAGTCACCTCCCAACACAGCCTGATGAACTATTTAGACTTAATTCTGTGTGGAAAAAGTGACACAGGATAGCTAGGAAATAACAATGCCTGGGGACATGGGTTGGATGATGGATCAGTCTGGAAAGGCACTGGGGCTACCAGAGGTCACCATCCCCCGGTGGGCTGGCTGGAGTTTGGCTCCTCTTTACTCACATCTGTGAGCAAGAGGAAAATGAGAGGTGAGTGAAAACTCATCTCTCCCATCCTCCCTGTGCACCTGCCCCCACCAAGGGGGAGTCAGTGTCCCACAGGGAAGAGTAGAAAATCATTCCTCTCCTAGGGAGAACATGGAATGAGTTGACATTTTGTACCAGTGTAGCTGGTACAGTGAGCTGCTGGCAGTGGGGAGCTGATGGGAACTTTTCAGTGGTTTCTGAGTATGCTTTATCTAGCAAAGATGTTATTCAAGAAAAGGAGCTGAAACATATTTTCCTTTGTCTGCTTGTCTGCAATCCTTTTTCTAAGAGGAAAACTAACAGGATGACATTTCTAGCTGTCGTTCAATTAAGTGGTGCAGAAGAGCCCTTTTTACATTTCCCTGTGTTGGATTAGGCCAGGAAAAGTAATGATTAGAATGCTAGAGATGCAAATTCAGTAGTCCAGATTTTTCCAGATCACCATCTGTAGCCTGCCAGTGGTACTTGCATTTAAAAAGGTTCTACTCTATAAGAAGTTGCACTGAAGCTAGTACAAGTAGCTGTGGAGTTAGATGTTTCTTTGTGCAGAGGTGATGGCTTCTGGANTTTGGATTGTTCATTCAGTCCTGTGTGGAATATGCATCAGTGTTCACAGAAAATCAGTGGAAAACATATGTGCCTTTTAATATCTACTTATATACTATGTCAAAGACACAAATAAATCTTAAGAGTATTAAGTTTTTGCTTGGACTTGTATTCTATTGAAGTCTTTCATTTGGGTATTCAGCTGAATAAAAACCAAAGCAGCTTTATAAATGGGCTATGTTTGACTTGAGTTAAAGTGCTTGGGGTAAAGAAGTGGCCTTACAGAAATCTTTGGGAATCTTGTCACTGACATTCATGCGACCAGAACATCATTGAAGATGTAAATGCCATAGCATTAACTGGTTTGTAACCGTGCCTCCTAACTGGGAAAACAGAAAATCCAGAAGGCCATAACTGTAAAATAAAGTAAATAAAATAAAACTGGCATTAAACTGGAAAATCTGGTTCAATTTGTGGTCTCACTGCAGTCAATAGTGAAACTGTAGCTGACCTCAGTGCAGTGAGATGCTGATTTTCAAGTCCAAATGCAGGTTTTGGCATGGGCTTTGTGTATGTCAGATAAAAGACAAGCCACCTCTTTCCACAGACTACTTTATGCTAATGGAGTGAACATCCCATTTGCACCTTGTTTCACAGTGACTACTTGTACTGTTTGTTCTCAGAGCAGTGTCTGGCACCAACAGATAGATGTTTGGTTTGGTGTTGGTTTTGGTTTGGTTTGTTTTGTTGTGTTTTTTTTTTTAATGGCATTTATGTTGTCCTTTTTTTGTTTGTTTGTTTTTGTTTTTTTTTAATTTGATTTGGCTGTCCAGGATTTTAAAATAGACAAGACTACAGCAAAAAATACTTAAATTATCCTTAAATTTTCCAGCAGAGTTGTAAAACCTTGTGAGGAGTAGGCTTATAATGAAAACAGTACAGTGACCTTAATGATAGTGGCAGATTATAATATACAGGTTGCTAAAATGTCTAGGTAATGAATGTCAGTAGGATAAGAAAATGATGAGGCCACCTTTTAAGGTTTCCATGCTGTGATAGATTTCTATCACTACTAACAATGAAAGGTGCACAGGAATCTATGGACACTGCCTCTTTCCTCTAGAAATCGGCACTGTCTCTTACTAATTAAATTGAATACAGAGCAATATCAATCTCTCAGTACTTATTCCACTCATTTCATACATACTAATGAGGATGAGCTTCTGAAGCTAGTGGTTGGGATCATTTATTCAGCAGTGGGAAAAATAACATCAGGATTCAGACCCCCTGCTGACTTTGCACACTGTTGTGTTAGATTTATATTGGCCTACTAATAAGTAACTGAATACATTGAACGGGGAGATTGTCACTGCAAGGGTTACAAGGGACTCCTTGTTTTTCTTCCTTGTGTATTCTTTGGTGAGGAGATTAGGGGAGATGGGCCCATTATGTAAGTCTCTCCTCTCCCTTATTTCATCCNGTGGGAAGAAAAAAGGATCTGCGACTGACATACAAAAAAGGGAGGAAGGCTGTAGAACAGATTGGGAAAGAACACCCAGGACAAAATGGAAGAGATGAGGAGAAGGCTCTAGCTGAGAAAATGAGGCAGTGTATGCAGTAGGGGAGAGGAAGGGAACTGAGAAAGGACTGATGGGGAAAGCAGAAAGGAAGAAAGAGGACTAAAGAGAGTGGAAAGCAAATAGTCTGCATGGAAAGCAAAAAATTAGTGAGATATAGTAGGGCAATGTGGGAAAAAAATATTGGTTAAACCTTGACAAATGAACAGCTGATGGAAAATGATCTTTTAGTCAAGTATTGTCCTTTGATCCTGCGAGGTTACTGTATTAAAACAACTGGAAATGGGATGCTATGTTGCTCTATGTTTACACTTGCTTTTTAACAATATGAATATTTTTACATACTAATGGAGAAATTACTATCGAACTCATCATGGCCTGCTAAGATACAGAAGAGTGACTGAAAATGTGTTGAAAGACTTGACAAAGTATCTGGGAAGGAAAGAACATGTTCTGCTTTTGGCAAAGCAGCTTTTATCCGTGTCAGTCACCTCCCAACACAGCCTGATGAACTATTTAGACTTAATTCTGTGTGGAAAAAGTGACACAGGATAGCTAGGAAATAACAATGCCTGGGGACATGGGTTGGATGATGGATCAGTCTGGAAAGGCACTGGGGCTACCAGAGGTCACCATCCCCCGGTGGGCTGGCTGGAGTTTGGCTCCTCTTTACTCACATCTGTGAGCAAGAGGAAAATGAGAGGTGAGTGAAAACTCATCTCTCCCATCCTCCCTGTGCACCTGCCCCCACCAAGGGGGAGTCAGTGTCCCACAGGGAAGAGTAGAAAATCATTCCTCTCCTAGGGAGAACATGGAATGAGTTGACATTTTGTACCAGTGTAGCTGGTACAGTGAGCTGCTGGCAGTGGGGAGCTGATGGGAACTTTTCAGTGGTTTCTGAGTATGCTTTATCTAGCAAAGATGTTATTCAAGAAAAGGAGCTGAAACATATTTTCCTTTGTCTGCTTGTCTGCAATCCTTTTTCTAAGAGGAAAACTAACAGGATGACATTTCTAGCTGTCGTTCAATTAAGTGGTGCAGAAGAGCCCTTTTTACATTTCCCTGTGTTGGATTAGGCCAGGAAAAGTAATGATTAGAATGCTAGAGATGCAAATTCAGTAGTCCAGATTTTTCCAGATCACCATCTGTAGCCTGCCAGTGGTACTTGCATTTAAAAAGGTTCTACTCTATAAGAAGTTGCACTGAAGCTAGTACAAGTAGCTGTGGAGTTAGATGTTTCTTTGTGCAGAGGTGATGGCTTCTGGACCATCTGACAATGACAATGGTGATAGCATTATGACCAGGTACAACCCCTCTCTCCAGGCTGGTTGTAGTCTGGAGTTTCCTGGTGATTATTTGATCCAAAGAGCACTTGCTAATGAAGCCTGCATTATTGCCAGGGAATGAGGGAAGGAGAGTGGAGACTTCCTGTGTTTGCTCATTCCTGGCAATCATTAGCTAGCCTGTGCTCCTGGGTGTGACTGTCCCAGGTAAATCACAGCTTAGGCATTCCAGCACTGCCTAAGTGAGTTTCAGTCACTCCACTGTAGCTGATACTAGTGCAGCAAAATTGTGATTAAGTAACTGAAAGCTGTTTGGAAGATTTGTCACTGATCCAATAGAAAGGACAAGAGACCATGCAGAAACTGACGGCTAGGAGAAACCTGGCAGACTCACCATGAAAGGAGGGTTTCCGTTGCTTGGGGATGCAATTCTGAGTCAAACCGTTGTTCTTTCCTTAAACCGTCATGCCATACATCTGTGTGAGTTTAGTAGATAAAGAAGGATACCTCACATGTGCAGAAGTGGCAAGACTATGTATAAAGAAGCAGCAAAGTGAAGGAAAACATCAGCTTGCATGAAATGAACCACAGATGTCCTCATTTATGTGCCATCAGTGATGAAACTCCCACTAGCTGAAAAATAATTTCATGTATTACTGCCCAGGGTATCATTTATAGTAATATTCTTGGTGATTAGCTCTTTATTTGGTCTGTCTTGAAGACAACATTATTCCTCACTTTTGGCAGGGACTTTCTGTGGGTGTTGTTTGGATTGTTCATTCAGTCCTGTGTGGAATATGCATCAGTGTTCACAGAAAATCAGTGGAAAACATATGTGCCTTTTAATATCTACTTATATACTATGTCAAAGACACAAATAAATCTTAAGAGTATTAAGTTTTTGCTTGGACTTGTATTCTATTGAAGTCTTTCATTTGGGTATTCAGCTGAATAAAAACCAAAGCAGCTTTATAAATGGGCTATGTTTGACTTGAGTTAAAGTGCTTGGGGTAAAGAAGTGGCCTTACAGAAATCTTTGGGAATCTTGTCACTGACATTCATGCGACCAGAACATCATTGAAGATGTAAATGCCATAGCATTAACTGGTTTGTAACCGTGCCTCCTAACTGGGAAAACAGAAAATCCAGAAGGCCATAACTGTAAAATAAAGTAAATAAAATAAAACTGGCATTAAACTGGAAAATCTGGTTCAATTTGTGGTCTCACTGCAGTCAATAGTGAAACTGTAGCTGACCTCAGTGCAGTGAGATGCTGATTTTCAAGTCCAAATGCAGGTTTTGNTGAGCTTCTGAAGCTAGTGGTTGGGATCATTTATTCAGCAGTGGGAAAAATAACATCAGGATTCAGACCCCCTGCTGACTTTGCACACTGTTGTGTTAGATTTATATTGGCCTACTAATAAGTAACTGAATACATTGAACGGGGAGATTGTCACTGCAAGGGTTACAAGGGACTCCTTGTTTTTCTTCCTTGTGTATTCTTTGGTGAGGAGATTAGGGGAGATGGGCCCATTATGTAAGTCTCTCCTCTCCCTTATTTCATCCACCAGTTTAAAGCCCTCTTTTCCAGACTGAAACTATGCTGGAGCTCTCATCAATCATTAAAAGTCCCAGCGGTTACAAACTCACTGATTTTGATGTGAAGTGCAACAGTCCTTTCTTTTTTTTCACATAAGAAAGTGAATCACACTATGCTTAGTGGTTAAAGCTGCATCGTGCAGTGTGCATGATTAGTGAAGAGAGAAAATACAGGGCATTCAGCAGCCAAAGAAATGTCCCTTGGAAATACAATGGAACAAGCAAGCTGGATATTCCACTGCTGCATATGTGGCTGCAAAAACAACAACAAAAAAAGTGGGGGAGTCCTGTAGATCCACGTTTAATTTTGGACTGATAGACTCATCTTCTCAGCCTTCTAGATCTGGGATGAGAAAACAGTATGTATGCACTGTGTTGCCAGACAGATAACTCGTGTTACAAACCTAAAATACAACATTATTACCACACTTTGTAGCAAATTCCCTGTATCCATGTGTATAAGTTTGGTAGGGAAGCATCAAAAACAGTGCTGTTTGGTAACTGGCAATAAATGAGGACTTTTAAAAATCCCTGAATACTATATTTTTCCTGTCCACTGGTTGTTAAAAGACTGGCAAAATGCACCAGCTATTTAGAACAGCAGATTGATCCCTTCTACAGATGAGTTTACAGTGTGACATGGGAAACTCAATTAGCCTTATTAGCTCAGCATGTGTAACTCCATAGGTAATTAAGTAAGGGTAGCTACTTTGAAATGCCTCAGCTACGCTATTTGGCTATACACAAGAATGGGAGGTACTTTTAACATGTTTTGCAAGCAAACTTGGTGGAAAGAAGACAACTATTTAAAAAACAGGTAACATGTTGGATGCAGGTTTATGCAAATAGAGCTCCTATGTAACCATTCTATCCAAACGGACTAAAAAAACACTTTTTCTTGGATGACTTTACAGTACACAGCTTGGATGACGTTACAGTACACAGCTAATTGCCCTCAAGTTATATGACTGGATAATCAGGACTCAATGAATTCAGTCACGAATGAAGAAATAAGTAATATATTTTTAAAAGATATTAAATGCAGTCTACTTCCTATTTGTACTGTGTTTGTATTGTATTTATTGTATTGTGTGCAGCAATATATAAGTAAAGCTTTGTAAGATATTTTATTATATGTTCCACCTGGCTTTGCACTGTGCCTTTGCACTCTCTGAAAAAAAAGAATTAAAAATGAGCAATTTTCTGCATGGCTTCTCTTTTTTTGGTTACTGATGTTTCTGTAACCAGTGTTAGAAAAGCGAGGCTATAAAGTTCTCCACAGATGATGAGAACAGGTGGAGGTTCTTCTTTGTATATCGTGAAGGAGATCTCAGTAAATTTACTTTTCACTTTTCCATGCTTGTTGCTTGCTACGCTTCCTTCCATGTGACAGCTCTTGTTGGTGACCTATTCTGTGAGTGGAGCTACTCTTTCCTTTGAAGTCGTAATTTGCCTTGGAAGAACTACCTAGAAACACTCTTTTATTGTTAGACCTTGAAGCAAGGTGGCGATTGTTAGTCATGTCTGAGCATGTGGGTAAATAACAAAGCGTATCTTTTACTTTATAACTTTTTTCTTGAGAGGTGATGCTCTTGCATATGCTTTCTTGTTCATGGAATTTAACATTCCAACAATAGCACTATAGCATGTCAAATGCTAGCGTATGT
>VWZK01015137.1:0-33833 GCA_013396935.1 Baryphthengus martii
CTCTCCTGCCTTCTTCTATCTCTCTTCCTCCCCCTTTCAACATTTCCAAACAGTTTGGGCTGTGGTTCAACTAGAGCTTAGGACAAAAGCTTGGATCAGTCCCATTATGTCAGCTGAAGTAGTCACCAAATGATTTACATGCTTCCTAAAGAAGGCTGCTACACACCAAAGCCCAGGACTCTACAGAGAAATAGAACATTTGGTACAGAAAGGAAATGGGAGCTAATGAATATTATCATTCAGAGACGCATATGTATACATATGTGTATTCACACAGCCAGACTCTATCCTCAGCTATGCATACACTGTTCCAATTGAAGCACGGAAGCCACACACATGCATCTGAGTGCAAAATGCAGACCCAACAGCTGGGTGGTTTAATGTAGCCACGTTAATTACAGAGCAATGACCACAGCATACAATTGAAACTCTGACCACACTGACCAGAAAAAAATCAGCCTTGTAGTGCCGCTCCCAGCTCCTGGACGGCAGACAGTGATGTCTGAGAGAGGAGAAACAACACCATTTTGAAAATTCTCACCTATTGATTCTCTCCTTGCACACTAACATTGGTACCTATCCTTCCTTTGCCAAGGACTGACTGTTACATACATGGCCACACACAAAGACTGTCTGGCAGCCAAAGAGCTCATAAACCAAGCACTGCTTTGCTGGCAGTACTTAGTGCTATGGATGCAACTGGGGTAGTGGCGTTGCTGACTTGGCAAGACTTTCTTTAGCTGCTTCTGTTAATATTTCAAGGTTTGGCTGCCACAAGGCCTTTCCAGCTGCCTTCTTTCACTGGCTTGGTTCAAAGACCCAAGTGAATTCAGCGCATATGGACTGGTTTTACTTTGTTCTGGTATGTACGTATGCATACATATAGCTGCACTTATTGAACTGATCGCAGTATGCTCATGCATATCCTTATTGACAGTTAAGCAAATTCCAACTCACGATAATAAAAAAAAAAAACATTTTAAATGTTAAAAATTATGTATTACTATTAAGTATCGGGCAAAAAGAATATAATGAAAAATCTGTGACATAAAATGAACACATAATAAGTACTCTGTATTTCTCTGTGTTTTATGAGGCCTTAGGAAATACTACCCTAAAAAAAGGCAACATGTTTTCTTGATAGAGAAAAGAATTTGACATCATACATTGGATTCTAGCCCCATCTTTGGCATCTTTGACAAAAAAACGTGCACCTTGGCCTGAAAGCCTAGTGCAACTACAGCAGGTTGAATTTTGCTCGCTGTGATTCGTTAACTACTTGTTTACCTCTTCCTTTGTTTTATTGAATAACAAAAGAAGGTTCATTCTTTTAGGTAAATCCCCCTTCTTCAAAATACAGGAAATGCAAATTACCCTTCCCCAAGAACCAGCTCCACTGCACAGCTGCTTTAGAGTTACTTTCTAAGAGTGCATCACCAATTCTGCTTTATTTGCCCAATGCTGAATACACCTTTGGAACGTGTCAAAAAAGGTGAAAGTGCCTTTAGACTACAAATAATTAGCTTGACCGATTTCTTTACAAAGACAATTCAGAGTGATAACGACTGACTACATTTTACCAGCTGGAAATCCTACCCTACAAAGCTAGAAGCCAGAAGCCAGTAACACTGCTAGCATCAACAGGAATGAGATAACAAGGGAAAGCATTGTCACCAAAAAAACATACCACATCAGGGGATCTCTGCAACTTATAACCGGGTTTGGGGATAGTTAATTCAATTGTGCATTAATTGATTCAGTGCTTTCTTTTTTCTCCCTGAAAGTATTTTATATATTTATATTTTAAATATTGTTGCTCCTACATCAGCGATTTGCAACATTTTTGATGCACTAACCCTAAGAAATATCCAGTGAATGCACAGACTCCACTTCAGGAGATTCTGTGCCACCAGGTTGAAAATCTTGCTCTATTTTATAAATTAAAAATAAATTATAGTCTCATAATGTGCTATGAAATTAAAAACAAACAAACACACACCACAGAAACAGTGGTATTTCAGCAAGGAAAGAAGCTGTGCTTTTCACAGCAAGAAGCAATACTCAATGCAACTAAAGTAACAAAGAAAATAACAAAAGAATGGATGATGGCTATGAAGTACTTGCAGCTGAGCTATTTTCATTTGCTTAATGTAGACCTTGTATTCCAGATGCTCACTTAGCCCTCACCCTCAGACTCTGCTCTTTCGTGAGTGAGATTCACTCATTCACTTCTGTTCGCTATACTGTTAATGGAAAACATCATCCCTTGAACCTACCTTTGTGTAGCCAAGGTTCTCTCTTTTCTTTTGCCCTCTTAATATAGCACTCAGCTAGTGATGAGTACACCTAGATTCTCCATCTCTCCACACTTTCTTCACTGGTCTTTAGACAAGGTATTTGTACTTGTTTATTTGAAAAGACAATGAAAAGAAAAAGAGAAAAAAAGGAACAGAATCTGCAAATGGGTTGCAGATGGATTTCTCAAATCACCTTCCTTTTTCTGATTAAATATAATTATAAATATAATATTGATTTATTCTATATACTAATATAGAGTTATAATACAGATTTGTCTAAATAATGTTACGCTAAATAATGTTATGTTAAATAATGTAATGCTTTCCCAAGTATGTCACAGCACAGACTCATTAACTAGACATTCCTCAAAGTTATACTTTGCAGGATATTGAGAACTTTTGTTCTGAGGCTGTGATCTTTAGCATCAAACACTTGATAATGAAGTAATGTTTGGTCCCTGATACAGCTCTGGAAAACCAACCAACCAACCAAAAAATTCTTTGCTGGCATTTTAAGAAAACATTTTAAAATACTTAAATTATGGCTTTTTGTAAAGAAAATTATATTTTGAAAAAATATATGTAGATGTACTGGATGTATATAGAAATATCAATAAAATTCATGTTAAAAAGACCATCATCAAGCTTTTTAATTTCAGTAGAGGAAGCCAGGTTAAAAACAAAAAAATATTTACAGTTAAACTCTTTCTCTTGCCTTTTTGCTTTACTTTTCTCCATGGACTATGTTTCTGTTGCAGTGATTCCATATATATATAAAAATCCTCTGATGTAGTTTGGATTAGTCTGC
The DNA here is from genome assembly GCA_013396935.1 of Baryphthengus martii. NCBI lineage: Eukaryota > Metazoa > Chordata > Aves > Coraciiformes > Momotidae > Baryphthengus > Baryphthengus martii. Next base: position 3,106 of record VWZK01015137.1, read on the forward strand.
TGAAGACATGGCTGCATGTGAGCAGGGCAAACCTGTCCAGGAATGCCCATGTTAACTTTAAATAAACTACCTTGAGGCAAAACAGTTTCTTTAGTGGGATCAAACACTATGGGGAAAAAATGCACATCACTGTCTTCCATTGCACAGATTAGCTCATTTAGGACTGGTTCTTATAGCTTAGCTTAGCACTACCTGCTTTAGTGAGTTTAATGCTTCATTGGACAACCCTTGAAGGATAACATCCTGTGGCTTGGTCCATGTCTGCTCTGTTTAATTTTGATTCAGGATGTGCAAAGTTTGGACTGCATCAAATACCTTGATGCAGAAGACAGCACATGTCACTTTTAATAGGACGAACGGGAGGGTACTGCCTGCCTTGCAACCTGGTCAAGAAGCTGAAGAAGCAGATGGCAAAGGGATTTGCTGCACTATCTATCTGCTCTGATCTCACTCCCTAACAGTGATGGGTTCATATTATATTGCTTTATGATTTCACTAACTCCACTGCCCTTTTTATCTAGAAATTCTGCAGCTAGACAGACATGAGGGATTTTCAGCACAACATTTTAAATATTTTTATTTAAATTAAGTGAATTTTAATTCAGCAGTTGAGATGATCAGGAACAACACAACCAACTCCCTGACATTTTTGAGCAATTGCCAATGTTCTCACCACCTGCTGAGTCACAAGTCTCTGTCCAAGATACATCCACAAGTACACATACATAGATACATTAACTATTAATTTGAACTCCATAAGAAAAACCATATTTTTTTTCTTTTAAATCATTTTTCTGTGTATCTTGCTACCTTTATTCATAATCTTTATTGATTCACTTACATAAATATTTGATGATCTTACTCAAGTATATGATTAAATCTCCTGTTTGTGTTGAAACATACTGGTCAATATTTGGTTTTCATTCACTGCAGAATTGTTAAGGATCCTGAATACACAACATATGCACCATTTTCATCATAAGACATGCCATATTTTGAACACAACTCTGTCACAATATCAAAAAAAAATAGTAAAATACTTCAACTTTTATAAAATTGTAAGAGTGATACACCTCAGCAACCTTCTAAGCACTGATGCAGCAAACAGGTATATCTGAGTTACTCAGATAGATTCTTTGTGTTGTTATTGCAGAGAAAAAGGCATTACTAAACCACATTTTATCTGACATTCTAAATCTGTTAATCAGGATGAGATGAGGGACTTTCTAGGAGTAGCTGTTAATTACAGCAGTCTGTGAAATGAAACTAAAAGACCCTGTTAGGTACTGACTTCTATACCACAGATACCTATGCTAGAGACATTTTGAAAGCTACCACTGTTGTCTCTGACTATAAAGTCTTTTGAAAGATAGCCCTTTAGAGAGGTCTGTACTAGGCTCTTACATACCTACTTTAGATTGTTAAGTTTAATTACCAATTTTCCTTGTGATTTACTTCAATTCACAAGACCTATCACTTGGTTATATTTTGTTCCCTATGAATAGTGCAGACTAGATCCCTCTTTCCTCTCCTCATGAAAAAAAAAACAACCAAACAAACCTGCAGCTGTATCTCCATATGCAAGGACTAAAGGAGAGAAAAATAAGTATAGTGAACTATGTGTAGCAGGCGTGTTCTATTAATATATGTAGGATAAATAGCAAGATAGATAGATGAATGAACTTCTTGTATCCATTACCCTTCCTCAGTTGTAATATGTTGCTAGCATAGCATTGACTTGTGATAAGACTGTCTGCTGCCCAAGTAAGATAGGAGCCGAAAAATAGAACAAATGAATTTGATTTATGTTCTCAAGGCCAATTGCCAGCCCAGAACACATTATGCCAGTATCCAACGGTACGTGAAATGGCTCATGTTAATTCAACAGAAACTTAGTCCAAAGACCTTTGCCTGTACCTTTTCCAAGCTGCACTACTAAAATCATTCAGATCAAAATAAATAGGAAAATAGATCATAAAGGAATTACAATCCCAAAGGCAATTGACTGAAGCTCAGATGCTCTTGGCAGCACTACAAATGATGTGCATATGATCAGCAAAAAGCATGGGAAAGATTCAAAGGATAATGACATATTTTGCTATTGTGTTTGTTTTTCTTCTATTTTGTTCATTATGTACAAAATTAGAGGTGGAAGCCATAGCCAGAAAGCAACAGCTCAATACAAAGGAAAACATAAAGTCTATCCAAATAGCTGACTGAAATAAAATGGGAAAGATAAGAAGAGCAGCAACAGAGAAGAGAGCTCTAGGTAAAGAAAAAAAACAACAAAACCAAACCAAAACAACAAAAAACCAACCAATCAAAACAAGGAAAACTCATCTTTCTGTGACTGTCATCAGTGATGAAGAAATTGAGAAAGTAAGTTTAAAAATCAAAATAAAATTCAGTCATACTCTGTGTTTTATTCTCACATCAGCTTCAAAACAAATTCCTACCAGAAAAATCTCTGGGAGAGTACTGCAACTTCCCTGGGGTTCTTCTTGTTCCCATCTTCACTCGACTACTCAGCCGCCCTTTCTGTAACATCACTGCCTGATGAACATAATGAAGTTGTTGGGCAAAAAAGAATTTTCTTCCTTAAAACCAAACCAAATATTAACCCTACAATATTGTGTTCTATTTTTATAGGAAATATCTTTATGAAGTAAAAAAATATGAGTTGGAGTTTCTGACAAAAAATAAATCTAAAGTGTTTTAAAAAGACATTTTATCCCAAATAAAATTTTAAAGCAAAATTTTCCACCAGTTCTAACTTATAGTTTCTGTGATCTTTTAAACCTATCTTTACAAGAATGCTTTGAACTCTTTAAATTCACTCAACCTTTTCTGTGGATCATACAAGAAGATTTAGTGAGTACAGAAGCTTCATGCAGAAACCTTTGTAAGCTTTTGTGTTTAGATTCCAAGGAAATATCTTGGTAGCTATGCTTCTGAGACAATGCCCCTGAAAACTGCCTTTTGCACAGAGTCATTAATAAAAAGTCACAGTGTTTTGTCTTGTTCTTGTGGATCCCTACAAAGTAACAGCCTCAAGAGCTATCATGCAGATGAGCCTGGGAAATACACAACAGTGTGAGTACCTCAAATACCTTTCACTACCTCCCTTCCACTTTGTGTTCTGGATTTCTCTATTTCAAGGCATCCCCGTGAGCACCATACACCAGGATAAATAGACAGTGAAAATAGTGCAATTGTGATTTTTTTTCTCCCTTTTGTATTTTAAAGGATTGGGTTTTATCCATCTTTGTGTTCTTCATTCCCTCAGCTGCTCTAGGTGCGTCTTTGTGCACTTCCCTCTGGATCCAAATCAAATCTGGCCCAATGTGAAGAAAAAAAAAGACAAACAAAAAAAACCACAGAATAAAAAAAAAAAAAAAAAAAAAAAAAAAAAANAAAAAAAAGAAAAAAAAAGAAAAGAAAAGGAAAGATTTAGATTCTCCACTATCATAATTTTTAAAGACTGTTTGCTTTTCACTGATACATTGATACCACAAACTGAAGTTACACTTACACTTTTGCCAGACACTCAACAGCCTAAATCTGTCTTTAGGATGAGTTTAGATCAGTTATTCCTACTTCATACAGTCCCTACAGGAGTTTGGCAAATTAATAGATATGGATGACAGACAGAATTCCTATAAAAGTCCCTTAAAATAACATTGGAGACTATTCCATTTTAGGGAAGATTGCACTACCAGTTATCCCTATTATGCATGTAAGGAGGCAAAATAGTTCTGTAGAACTGACAAAATCACAAGCTGTAAATTCACTACATATACAGATAAAATGTCAAAGTGTGCTTCTCATTTGTCAGTATGGATTGCAGTCATAGCTTACTTTCATCAGCTCAACATTCTCCTTACACAAACACAAAATTAAGGTGATCGTTAAAGACTTATAGGTTAAAACCATAAATAAACTATAGTCAATCAATAGTTGTAATGTATCATATCTTTTTATTTTATCAGTCAAGTGTGAAACACAGGCACAGTTACTGAACATTGGTTTAATTGAATCACAGTTGCTTAAGTGCTCTCAAGAGGTGATAAATTAAAAAGCACTTTATGCGTGAAAGAAATAGGTTTCTGCAAGTTGGAGAAGTAATATGGCATGAACCTAGTAATAAATTGTTTGTTATCCACTAACACCAAATTGCTACCAATAAAAATTAGCTGTGAGTATTTTAACAAGGAAGGAACAGTAAACAGAAGATTCTATCCCAGACATGATTTTGTTTTGCTTTTTTGGTCAAACTGGAGGGCTGGTTAAACTATTTCTTAAAGGCAATTATTTCAGAGAATATGATTTATTTTTTCTTGAATAAATGTTACCCAGAAGATTGCTGACTAGATGATTCTGTGGCTGTTTTCTAAATTTTGAGACCATGACCTTTTCCTTTCTGCATTTTTTTTTTTTCCTGAAATGTTTTCAGGTTTTAGAAGGGTTTACTTTCCCAAATCATATCATACTGGTTGTGTGAAGTCACTGAATATGGTAAAACGTTTCCAGGTTTACCTGAAAAAAAATCTGGTTGTTTTGGGTTTTTGTTTTTTTTCTAAAAAGTTCTCAGGTTAAATCCTGACCTGTCTAAAGGTAGTTGATTTCAGAAAGTGCAGGATGTTCTGTTGCATGTTTTGCAAGCAATTTAGAAATGCAATGGAATAAAACAGGAAAGGTATTTAAAAATTTAAAAATATTAAACTATCTTTATCTCAATCCATGAGTTTTCTCACTTTTCCCATGATTCTCCATCCCACTGAGAGAAGTGAGCGAGTGACTGTGGGGGGTTGAGCTGCCTACTGGAGTAGGCACTCCCCTCCCCTAAAATATGAAATATTAAGGCTTCCAGCATATTTGGCCAACAGTCAGAACAAGGTATGACAAGCTATTCAGTGCTGATGGAACGGAATGGAAAACCGTCCCATGAGCATAACTGTGCTATACTGGTATACTGTAGAAATACTGTTCCGGGTAGAACGACATCCTGGTAGCAAACTTCCATCCTCTGAGTAAGAGATTGATTAATTCCTCAAATTCCGTCTTAAACCAGCTCAGAGTCCTTCAGCTGTAATCTTATCTGGACTCATTCACAGCAAAACTCATAACTAGAAAAAAAACCAACACACTCTCCTTTTGTCTTGGCTAACATGTTGGGTTCTGTAGATCTGTTTTTAACTCTTTTTTTCCCCAGACATTTTTCACGACCCTCTCCCTCCCTTTTCTCATTTCACTTGTGAATAGAAGTCTGTAGTATTGAAACAAAGATCATAGTCACAGCTTTATTAAAAATAAAATGTAATAATATATTCAGAGGCTTGTTGAAGAAATAAGTGGAAACAAACAAACACACCCCACTAAATAATTTCAAACTGACAAATGCTCAGATCCTTCTCTCCTGCCTGCACATGGGGACTGATGCTGTTACAGCTTGTAATGTGGATCAGGCTGTGAATTCATCCCACCAAAGATATAAATTGCACTTGTGAGATGTCAGTACTTGTTTTGCACCGTACAGAGCCATCCACCCAAGGGACCAATGCCTGGCTCCAGATGAAGTGACACAGGGTGACACAGGCGGCAGCCCTATGGAATAGCTGTAAGCCTGCATCACCCCCAGACTCTGTTTGGCACTTCTGTGAATTTAAGACATCATTATTCTGGAGCTTCCTTTCCTTTTCTCCTTTTCTTGTCTCTTTTCTTTCTTCTTTTTTTTTTCTAGCCTAAACAGGGAAACTTAAATGTTCTCATGCTCCTGCAGGCTCTTAACCTGGGAATCTCATTTTGCTGTGCAAGTTTACCAATGCTAGGAGTGAATATTTCTGGCTTTTGGTGTATCAGAACATCAGATATTTCTGTTTCATCAGACAAATTAATAATGACACTTGGACGTTTCTAAAAATTTGAGGACAATGCTTGGGAAGCACATTAAAGTTTCGCTAAGGGAAACTAAAAATGAAATATTCAAACTTAAGAAAGAACAAAATAAAATAACATTACTTTTTTTTCAGTCTGCAGCTATTTCAGGTGGTCAGTCATTTTTTCAGGATTTTATTGATACGAACAATATTATCTTGTGGAAAAGTATTGTTAATCTCTCTTTCCACTTTGCATCTTAAGAAACACCTTGTCTTTTTTTTTTTGTTTATCTGGGTAGTAATTTTTGTAAGTTTTCCATCAGAAAAACATACTTTTCCGATTCAAACTTATATAATAAATACCTGCATAGTAGAAGGATTTATAACAACATAGTAAATCAGTACAATACTGCTTCATGTTCTTTGGGTTTAATTCCTAGGATTCATAACCAGAGTGAATATATTAGGTCTTTGGGGAGTGTGCAGTGAAAATGGTGCCTGTTTTCAAATTCGTGTGCCCAAACAAAGAGTTATAGTTCCATCCAGTTTAATAACGAAATCCTGTTTGTAGAACTTCATACATGAATACAACATTTCTGAATGTAGGTTAGTGTTAAAGTAGTCTCTCCATCATGTATAAGAAGAGCGATGCAAAGCAAAAGCCTGTGAGTCATTCTTGCTAACCAAAGTTAGTTCTCTGCCCCAAACACATTTCATTGTCATCAGGGAAGCACAAGCGCTTCCAAGGGGTCATCTGGACCTGATGGCCTCAGCCAGCCTCTGTAAGGCAAGGATGACAGTGCTTCCCTTAAAACACTCTTGTCAAGTGCTTCAAGAATGATAGAATGAATTAAAAACCCCCATAAATTACGTTTTCTTTTTCTATCTGTACAATTTCTTGTATATCTAGGCGGTTTTGTGCTCAGCTGATGAAGGGTTTGAACGACATTTTCAATTAAAGAAGTATTAATAGGAAACTCAAAGCCCTGTATTGTGAGAAAACTAATTCTCTTTAGATGATGCTGGCTGCACTATATGTAAGGACAAAACCTTTCACCAAATACACAAAAGCAAAAATCGAACCAAAACTAAAAGCTAGAGGTAAGCACCTCTTGAGCTAAAGCAGATTAATCCTGCAGCTGCAAAGCAAAGCCACCTGACCTATTTGTGAAATGACAAGTGAGAGGAAAATAGAAGCAAAAAAAAAAGATGTATCAGGTGCACAGAACTGGACCTGAGGAGTGGAACAACCTGGAACTGGGGAATGCTCTGCAGGCAGCTGTGAGGTTGCCTCCGTTTACCAAAGGAATGACACTTTCAAAGAAAAACCTGCTTTTGCCTGCTTGGCCTTAGCTTATATCAGGACATAGATAGAGGCAGAGAAGCATTTGTTGAATACCTGAACATGGTAGCATGGCAACCATTTCTACCTGAGCTTTAATATTCAGGCAATTATAAAATTTGAAAAAAGACCATGCTTCTTTCATATGCATCTCCATTGAAAGCAAAAGGGAGATAACAAGACCACTAAGTTTTGCAAGGACTTTAGCTCTGTGAAAATATATTGAGAAAAAGAATATTTTTTGCCAAACACAATTAGAATTCAGACAAATGCATCTCTCAGGCCATACATGGTACGTGCTAGCTTCAGGCATTTTCAGCCATCTATCACTTGTTACAGGATTCATTTCACACAGCTTTACCATCTAGCAGTTGCATATCCATTTGCTATGGTCATGGAGGTTCCTTGTGAAGCAAGAGAAGCTGATCAGCCAAATCTTCTCATGGAAATGCTGGGAAAGGCCCAAAGGAGCACTAAGGTTATTCTCACCAATACAACTGAGGTTACACAGATGCCTTACTTCTAGGCAACAGAAACACCATGAGGTAAATTCCAACAACATGCAAGTTTGGGGCAAAAATGTCATCCAGTCATACACTGCCTGTACGGAGAGAAAGGTTCCTGAACCTCTGGATAATCACAACTGAAATGCTTTGCTGCATTCTTGAGCTTAAATGCAGGAGCTAGTGCAACATCAACATTGGGCATATAAGTGGTCTGAATATGACAGTATTTGCTTAGTTACTTTCTGGGGAAAGTTGAGGCTTTGAATTTTCCTTTCACTACCTTCTTCTTTACATATCATTTCAGCTTTAAGACTAGAATGTTAAGTTGGTACAGTGCAATTAAAATTATTCACATGCTTTAAACAACTAATATTTAGTGTGAACAGAATAGAGATCAGACAAGCTAAAGTATCAAGAATAAGTTTTTGCTTTTCATTAAAATTCAGGTTTCTGAGAAATGACACATTTTGAATGTTGATCACATTGATTTATTTCCATTAGTTGTAAGTGCTAATTAATTGCTGGTTGCATTAATGAGAAATGAGATCATTTTAATAGAAAGATCTAAACCCAGCGTTCCATTACACTGCTACCAGCTTCTCCAGTAGTCTTATACTTAACTGCAGGAACACTAATAAAATCTTAATCTAAGTAGGAATGTTACCACTGGCTTCAAATAAGGCAAACTTGCACCTGGTGTAACATGACCTGTCTTAGAACAAACCAGCATCTTTTTGTGCTTCTGCTCAACAGAAACTTATTTTTTCCTTCCTCCAACCACATCAAGTTCATGTAGGTCCATGGAATTCATTACAGCTATATTACAGGTTTGGTGGACCTCAAAGGGGGCTTTAAACAAACACAAAGCATACATCTATGTTATCTTTTTTGTTCTTCTCCTAGAGGAATTTCAGTATTTAGCTCAATGTTCAAAATAAACTTAATACTTTTCAAATGATTGTCATTGTGGATTTACAGTGATGTTTGATTGGATTTACAAATTTAGAAGAAAGAGATGTCAAAAAAAAAAGGATACTAAATTGATTGAGGAAAAGTCATACTCAAAGGGAAGTACAAAAATTTGACTTCTTTAGCCCAACAGAGAGAGGCTGAGAAGAAATAATTTTGGTCATTATGAAAAACATAGGAGTCTAAATATTGGGTATGGTTCTATCTACTTTCAGTGGCTGAAAAAAGTTATTCCCAAGAGTAAATGCCTGTCATGAGTAAACCTAGACTGAAAATCAGAATAAAAATCCTACCTTTGTGAGCAAGCAGGTTTTAGGAGACCTTTCTAAGTATACTGGAGGAGGAAAACCCAGATGACTTCTACAGAGGAACATTTTTTGCAATAATTTATTTGTCATAGTACTCGTAAATCAAACTTAATTCTGATGATACCTAGTCCTCCTGTCCTCCATTCCTATTATGAGCACTTAAAGTTAGTAGAAAAAGGTACCATGTCAATGATCTCAGCTTCAGAATATGCACCACAGTTTACAATTAAAGGTCTGATTTCTTGCTTGCAGCTTTTATAAAGCCATTTGGGGCTTTCTTTTCTCTCATTCCTAGTGAGAAACAAATACTGTTTCAGCATAAGATTTAACCATCCACTCCTATGTGACAAAAAGCTAGGCTTTTAATTTAATCTGGTTGTCTAAAGCTGTCTGGTGAGCTGCAGGCAGCCTTGAATAGCAGTGCAGCTCCTCCTCAGATGGGTTTCCATGACATGTGGGGAGAATTATCTCCTGAGATGCCTATCGCTTATCCACTGAGTCTAGAGGGAACCAAGACAGTTACCATAGGCTAGAGGCCCAGCTTTCCATCAGCTAAAATGAAGCAGGAAGAACCCAAGACCTAAGTATTACTTGTATCCACTACCACTTGTATCCACCTGTATGAGTTAAAACCTCCACCAAAGTGACCAGACTGCACAGTGGGGGCTCTTCATGGTGCATGTGTAAGAAAGACATAAGAATGCCTTTCAGGCATGTGGATTGGGTAGGTCTAATATAAGACAGTGAAAGGATTTTTCATAATGATCTAGGGCAGAACAGTTTAATTTAACTTTGTGCAAAAGAGCTTTCTTTGGTAGTTGATAATCCCTGTTTCTCCCAAACTGTACAGATCTATACAGTCCACTCTTTGTATTCCTCACACACACACACACACAAACACGCATGCACGCTCCTCCCTGGTCACTCTCCTCTTTTCCTATATTTCCGCCCCTCCACATTTATTGAGTCTTCCTACCCTAAGCATTACCCAACACCGCATCCGTATTTTAGCCCTTGCCTTCTCTGTGCAAGCTGGTGGTCCAAGGCAGGAGCCTTGCCAATTGTGGTGTCTCGGCACTGACACAAAAGAGGGATCAGGAACAGCAGCAGGAGCTGCCACTTTACCAATTGAGGGAAATTATATTATTTTTTAGTCACCTCTTAGATCAATTGGTTTTAAAGTATACAGGACCTATTATTTAAGTATGCCGTTCTGCAACATGCAGAGTAATAATAATTTTAAAAAGTAAGCTGATTTTGAAGTCTGCTGAGAATAGAATTAGAAATTTTCCCTCAAATCAAATATTTTGATGAATTAGAGGACCTAGGTCTAAGTGTGCTCCATTTAGGAAATGTTGGTATGAATACTGATAACCATGAAACAGTAGATAGCATTAAAAAAGTAGAATATTTACTCTTTAGTCTTTCAGTTAAGTTAGCTGATTTATTCTGCAAATTTTAAGGTCTAATAATCTTTGTCAGTTCATGATCCTGTTGTGTATTAGTGGGTAGGCTGTATTTGAAACAAATGTAAGAAGTGAAAATACAATATACATACAGTACCATATTTAAGAAATTACTTATCTCCAAGCAGCTAAAGGCAGAAAGTGCATGAAGACAATGATAAGGCCAAATACTCATTTTCACCTTTAGCAATACATGATTTTAATGTCTGTAACTGTGAAACTAAACATTCTTCTAATGTTTGATTTTGGGCAGCTCAATGTTAGTCACTGTATCTGTGGACTATAAATATTATTTTGTACAGTAAATTGATATTTTGTTCTAAAATATGTTTCTCTACTGATGATTGAAATAATAGTTGAATGAAACATTTTTAGGCCGAACTTGTTATTTCATTGTTTAACAGTAATAATTCCTAGTATTTTTTGTAAGAAGAGGTTGTATTCATAAAATCAGTGTTCCCAGAGCCCCACTTTCCTCTCAGGTACTTCAGTAGAACCAGCTCACCAAATTATCTCTTCAGATACCTTCAAATGTTTTGCCCTCAACTATTGTGTAACAACTCCTGAGTAGTCCCTCGCTCATGGATTCAAAAGGAGCAGTCAGAAACGATTTTGAGGTCAATGATGGCCTAACTCCTTGCCAAGTTCAGCATGTGTTCAGGTGAGGGCCAGCTCCTGCAGGGGAGGCAGAAGGATCAGCACGGCCAGGCAGGCTGAAGGGGGTCACCTCATCAGTCCAGACCGTTCAGTCATGTTGGCTCTATTGCTAAACATGACCCTACCTTTAAGTGGTCTAAGAACAAAAGAAAAAAGAAAACATTCAAATATCTTGCCTCTTGGAATCAATCGCACAAGGAGATAGGAAAGCAAAAGATTTTGGAACAATGCACATTCCCATCACTGCCCAGTGCTGCAATCATCAGCACTGTGTTCCAGCTCACGGATGATTTCTCTTGAAGATGGTGGGCAGCTGGGCTCAGCTCTCTGAGAAGCAGAAGCTTGTGCTGGGTAACTGCAAAATCTCTTTCATCAGTATCTGAAGTGCTGCTGTGAATCTTGGCATGACTTACCAGGGCCAGCTCATACCCACAGCAGCAACAGCCTACTTGCTTCAGTTTGTGCATGCACATTCTCTCTCTAAAACTCCGTTAGTGAGATCATTTTGATTTTAATGAAAGGATTTCTTCTTTTAATTCATTTCAAGTAGTTGAATTAACTCATGGAAGCAGTGAACCATCTAGGGAACTCTTTAGGAAGAATAAGGATATGCAACCTCTACTCCCAATCCTCTATGTACACACATGCGTGCTCACACACACATATATTATTTATGACTTTGCTTCCACCTGCACTGACATGGCTGGGAATTTACAACAGCATTGAAAAAGTTACAAGCAGTACCTCAGAATTTCCACATTTTACTGAGCTGTGTTATTAAGGCACATTTGTCAGGCAGCCAAATGCTATGTCAGGCCCATAACTGAGGAAGAGGAGGAAACCGATGTCCACTTTTGCATCCAGTGGTTCAAAGAAACTAATGGTGGTGGGAGATTCACAAACATAAAACACAGATATAAACAACATGTTAAAAAGGATATATGCTAAATGTTACAAAAACAGGAGAGGGAAAGACAAAAAAGGTGCATTACTTTTCAAATAGAAGAATAACCACAGCTTTTCCAGACATGTTTTAACTTAACTATATAGAACACCTGGCCCTAAAAAAGCAGAACTTTTTCTTTTTCTTTTTTTTTTTTTATTATTTTTTTTCTTTTTCTGAGGAAAATATGAAACTTAAACAGGAAGCCCACATAAGCTCAGAACTCCTTTGTGAAAGATCTCATTAAAATAAAAATAAATAAAAATCCCACAAAATTTATATAATAGTTACTTTGCAATTGCTATGAACTATATGAACAAATCTCTACTTTTACATTTAAGAATATTTTGTGAGAAGAAAAGAGGTCCAGCATTTATTGACATACTAAAAAATTATGTGGAGGAAAGAGGTAAGTTCCTGGGATCCCCCTCCTCAACCTCTACACCTACAGTAACTTGCTTTTCTGTTTGCTTCTGAAATATTTTCTCTGCAAGACAGTAAGGTGTTGTAGAAAGCAGGGAAGATAGCTGATGATATTTGGCAATACTGAATATCATTTCCATCATCCTGCAACGCAGTGCTCTTGTAAATGAAGTTGATCAAATATTATAGACTCTCCTCAGTTGCCTTGTTTGAGAGATGACTCTGTAATGTAGCCTTTTATTTGCACCTCAGTTTAACAGGAGTGATGATTCAGGCAGTGCTCGCAGAGCTCCTAAATCCGAGGTACTGTTTGAGATCTGCTGGAACAGGGCATCCCTGGAGTGGGAGTCACTCTGAGAATGGGGTTGTCACTGCAGCTTCCCTGCCAACAGCACGCACAGGAGTAACTCTGGAGAGTCCGCTTGGTGTTTGTTCAGAAGCAAACCACCCTGGGTTACGCAGAAAGTGCTGGGATGAGCTTCCTAAATCTCAAAGTGTACAGACAGCAGAACATTTCTAATCTCACAGAAAAATATTAATCCTGACTCTTTACAACTACAGAAACTTGTTGAGTCAGAATTGCTAAGAAGAAATCATGAAGAGAAACATACTTTGGCAGCAATGAGAATCAATCCTCAGGGACCTGCCAAACTCAGATCAAATGGATCTGGGAAAAGGGTTGTGCGGTGGGGAGAGAACAAGCAACAGCTCTGCCCACATCTGCCTCTGTGCATGGTGTGTGTTGCCCTGATAATCTAAAGAGCTCTGCACTCTGTGTTCCAGTTCTGAATGAAAAAGTGAGAAGTTAAAAATAAAAATAATTTTGCAATAACAAGTAATTTCAAAGTAAAAAATCAAAGTGTTTCATTTTTTTTCATTTTTTTTTATGTTCTGATTTAAGCAATCGAGTAAAATGAGTTCAGTGGCTCAGCGTCACAGAGCTGTTTTTTCTTTTCATCTTTTTTTTTTTTAACCCTACTTTGAGTGAAAATGCTGTTTCAGATGAAGCTGCTAGAGTGTGCTTGTAGGTGAAATAACACAGTTGTTACAAGCTACAGAGCAATAAACAAACACGTTTTTAAAATGAGGCATTTAAGAACCTCAGTTTACATTGAAGCATAATCTTATTTATTAAGTTAATGCAGCTTTCTGATTAGTCATATTTTCCATCATTGCCATCATTTCATGGCTTTAGCTACGGTGTGGTCACAGTTACGTGAAATTTAATTCATTCTAAATACTATTTTACACATAGGTTTTTGTTCCTTTGCCAAAATCTTAGAGCAGATTAACTTTTCCCTACTTACAGCAAATACCTGTGAGGCAGCAGTGAGTGCCCCTGACACTTTCCATTCTTTAGTTTACATGGAAGGCTGTGTAAGCTAATTGTGATGGGGGCCGTGTTTCCCCTTTCCTGAGGGAAGGTTAATAGAGAAAGAAGTTTACACTAATAAAGAGTACGATCCGCGTGTGGCAGAAGGCAGGCTCTGGGCAGTTGGCTGCTGCAGCACGGATGCTTTCTTAATGCTATTGGCATACACACCCGCAGCAGGTAGCTGTGCAAGTAGAGCTTATTTTAAGCCAGGAGAGTGGCTAGCTTCAGTTATAAGAGCTGGCTTGTTTATATATGTCTTCTACCACTTAAACAGGAGCTTCTTCATCACTGTGCTAGTGAGCCACAGCTGTTAAAAAAAATAGTGAGCAAAAGTGTCATTTGTAGATGGTTTACAATTATTACGTGGTATCAGTCGATCAAATAAATTTTTGTGTGATCTCACTGGTTTTCAGCTATGTCAGTCTTCAAAATCTTTCTGCATGCAGTATGGCAGGTCATGAGCAGAGTAAGGCGTTTCCTCATGCCCAGTGAAGGAAAAGCAGCAATATTCTTCAGCAGAAAGCTTGGGCCAAGCTCTACCATTGTGGCACTGTCAAGATCCACTTACAGCTAAGAACTCTAAATTAAAGCATTTAGTCCTAAAATACTGCAGCACTCCTCAAGGTTTTTTGTTTTGAAATAGTAACAATAACTATGAGTTAAGAAACTATGCAGGTATCTCCATGTCATCTCAATCACATCATTTAGGTTACTCTGCAGATCATGAGCAGAGTGAGGGAACTCCTGATGCCCAGTGATGGGCTAAGTCTTTCTGGTTATTTTTAAAGAGTCCACAAGGAGATTGAAAAGCAGTTTCAAAAACTCCTCTAACCCTTCTAGGGTAAACGTGCGTTATCTCTTCAGACACAATTTTCCCTGTCAACTGTGGGGCGCTCTGTCAGCAACAATTCTGCCGTATGTGGACCGAGTATCACATAAGTATCTCATGAACTATCTCCAGCTCAAATCATCCTGCAGAAAATGGCACAGCTGCCTCATTCAAGGGCCTTATAGAGAGGCAGCTCTAACACCTTGATAAAATTATTTAACCAGAGACGCTGGCCTGTGTGAATCTCATGAGATTCAATAAGGTCAAGGGCAAGGTCACGCACCTGCATTTGGTAAATCCCCACTATCAATGCAGGCTGGCGGATGATGAGATTGGGAGCAGTCCTGCAGAGGACTTGAGGGTACTTGTGAATGAAAAGCTGGATGTGAGCCAGCAATGTATGCCTCTAGCCCAGAAAGCCGACCACATTCTGGGCTGCATCAAAAGAAGCATGGCCATTAGGTTGAGGAAGGTGATTCTGCAACTCTGCTCCACTCTGGTGAGACTTCACCCAGAGTTCTATGTTCAGCTCTGGAGCCCTCAGCACAGGAGAGACTGTTGGGAGTGGGTCTAGAGGAAGGCCGCAAAGATGATGAGAAGGCTGGAATACCTCTCCCATGAGGAAAGGCTGAAAGAATTGAGATTGTTCAGCCTGGAGAAAAAAAGGCCTTATTGTAGCCTTTCAGTACTTAAATGAGGCTTATTAGAAAGATGGTGACAGACTTTTTAGTAGAGTCTGTAGCATGAGGACAAGAGCAATACCTTTATATCTAGTCTGAATCTATCCGCTTTTAGTTTAAAGAATAAATTTTGTACAGTGAGGGTAGTGAAACACTGGAACAAGTTGCCCGGTGAGGTGGTAGATGCCCCATCCCTGGACAACTCAAGGTCAGGTTGGACAGGGTTCTGAGCAAACTGACCTAGTTGAAGATGTCCCTGTGCATGGCAGTGGGGTTGGATAAGATGATCTCTAAAGGTGCCTTTCAATCCAAACTATTCTATGAGCTATGTTATGAGGGAGTAAATGTTAAAATATGCACAAATGATTCCCTTGGAACAACAGGATTATTCAAGAACATTTTACAATATGACAGAAGCTCCTGCCTTTCTCCCTTACATTCACTTCACCTTCTGTAGCTCTGACTTACAGTAGCTGTGATTACTTCCCTTACATGTGTCATGCCAGCACGTTAGCAGCAGAACAAAATTATATATTGCTGTCAAGTGCTAGCACATCCAAGAAAATCAGCATGAAACCCCACCATTTGTTCATGAACAGAGGGCAGAGCCCCAGATTTTCTGTTATAGCCACACAAAATGGAAGACAGCAGCATAAATAAAACCTAAGGACATCAATAACAATTCCTACATTACAGTAATTTTCAGTAGATTTCTAAAATACGCAGACTGGGCAGCAGGATCAGTGTAAAAGGTGGTGGTGTGTTGTTTTTTTTAATTGGATAAGAAATGATGTGGATTTGCAGCATTTGGCCTCAGAAGAAGCTGAAGCCTCACCATTCAAGAAGATATTATTTCAAATGTCGGTATAATCAATACCTGAATTTGTTTGTCCAGCAGTGGATCTGGACACCTGCAAAGGAAGTGCTGACTGTAAGATGCACATTGCTTAGGCAAATGAGAGGGTCTTTAGACACACAAGTCTTTCAAAGTAAAGGCAGCATAGCCTACAAAAATCTCAAAGCCTGTTTTATAGGAAGGGAATAGTATTACCTCTGTCAATCAAGTAAAACCTTAATTTCCAATGCCATCAGATTAGAAACTTGCAGGGTTTAAAATTAGTCACAATTCATTGCAAGACATAGTATATTGAGGTGCTCAAATTGGAAATTCCTCTATTGCATTTGCTGGCAAACGGCGCATAGGCAAGTCACACTGAACAGGTATAAAAAAGAAGTGTTTGGAAGTCACTGTATTGATGGTTGGGAAAAGTGATCCTGCTGAAATGCTATCAGTAGTCCGTAATCTTGAGTAATTTATGGTTCTGCTTTCAGTTGTGTGGGAAATAAAATCCTGGACTCAACTCACAGAGCCTAAATTTGTTTTACAAGCAGTGAAGTTAAATACTACCAACTACACTCTCAGGTCCTGTTGTCCCATGGCATTCCTGAGTCACATTGATCACAAGCATCCTGGCACAGCGGACCCCACAGATCACACGACTCTGGGAAACTATGCACTGCAACAGCAATATTTAGCCTTGAACACAAATACAGAATAACAAATGGATCTTGTTTCTTGTCTACCAGAAAAGCTGCATTTCAGATGCAGCACGACATAACTCTCCAGATGACATGCTCTTTGGTGCACAGCTGCTTTTGGCATTTCAGAGCACAGGGAATATGTGGAATTAAATACACAAAAAGGACTGTGAGGAGCACGGGAAGGCATGTATTATATTGTGAATATTTTATATCTGTCTCCTTAATTATGCCTTTACTGCATATTCATGCCAAGAGCTTCCCAAAGCTGTGCCTAGCTTGTCTCCCCATGCTTCGCCTCCTCTCCTCCAGCACCCAACCAATACTGACTTACTGCCTTCAACTACACTCTGCTCTCTAAACTGAATACATTTGTCCTAGCCTGTAACCACAGTGACAGGGCAAGCAAAGAAACTGTTGTCAGAGTGGTGTGGGTTACCAAAGAGGGTCCCCAAAGGATGTGAGAGCAGTATTAAGCTACAGGAAAAAAAGTAGCATGGGAAATGGGAGAGGCCTCCTCTGCCTTTCAGTAAGTGATAGGATGTGCACATATGTTATTTCAGTGGAACTACTGACCCCTAATGCACAACAACGGTGAGAAGCACTTTTTGGCACACCTAAGTGAGCAAAGACACTATGGCTTTTATTCCCTGCTGTACCACTTCCCTAATATATAATAAAAGGTATCAGGTAAGCTTTTCATCTCAGTAAAATCCCATGTACGAGAACTGCCCCTTTATAATACACGGGTTTCCTCCCTTCACTAAACAGGCAGAGGGGCTCTCCTCCCCTTACTTTCTTAAAGTTCAACAGTTGCTAAACTAACATCCAACTCATCAGACACATTCTCCATGACAAAGCAATACAGGAAGTGAGAAAACAAAGGGAGAAGACTTCACTGAGAAAATACCATTCTCTGAGATGTGCCACATCTGCAACAAAAAGTCTTGCAAGTAGCAAGTAAAATTTCTGCTTATATTTGTACTTGAAAACAAATACAATCTCAAGTTATAGTCCTGTCAGAACACAAATGTTGACGGTATAAATCTTTGTGAATATTTAATGCATCTTGAATCTTAAGTCTTAGTTTTAAACTTCTTTGAAGCAGTTCAAGAAATAAGACCTAAGTGTTCAAGAGATCCCCGAGACTGAAATAAGAAGTGTTTGGTGATGCAGCCGAGTCCTCAGTCGGAAAAGCAGCAACGTTCCTCAGCAGAAAGCTTGGGCCAAACTCTACCATTGTAGCACTGTCAAGATCCACTTAAAGAACTCCAAATTAAATCATTTAGTCCTAAAATACTGTGGTACTCCTTAAGTTTTTTGTGTTTAAAATAGTAACAACCACGAGCTAAGAAACTATGCAGGTATCCCCCTGTGTTATTTCAGACGCATCATTTAGGATACCAGTTAGGAAACGCTTGCTACAGCAAGATTCTAGCAAATAGGTAATTTCATTTATCTGCATAAAATTATTAAAATTTTATTATTCAGTGCTTGCAGAAACTATACCTCAGCAATTGTTTGTATGGGTTCATTGAATAAAACATTTTGTTGTGTAAAGCATTAAGAAGATACTGCCTTTAAAGACCATTTAACAAGTTTTAAGTGAGCCTGTGACAAGATTCCAGTTATTGCTGATTATAAACCTGCAAAACGTCTATTTTGGCATTTAGCAACATTTGTTTCTCATCCTAAGACACCGATACGCAGCGCAAGCATTACTCACTCTTGGCTGCAATTAATTTCCCCATCACATCAACTTACGATTTAGCTGCGTAAGTATCAAAGCACCAGCTCCCTAGTATTTTTATCTTCAGAGGGGGAAATAAAATTAAAGCAAAATAAACAAAACAAATAAAAAAAAACAACAAAAAAAAAACGCAAAAAAAACCAAACCAAAAAAAAAACCCCCAAAAAACCCAACAAAAAACCCAAAAGAGAATGAAGGCAAAGGAACATGCAAGCCTTTAAAATAATGTTTGGCTACATCAGTGGTCTTAAAAAGATCTACTAAGATATTGCAAGTATCTTGCAATTTACAGATTGCCACTGTACTTAAACACAATCTACTTACTAAATATGCAAAATTCACACTGGCAAAAAAAGGACTCTGTAGTGTTTATCTTCATTTCTGGGTATTTCAAGCACCATAAAAAAAAAATTAAGTCACTTGTATTTTTAGGATGCCAAATGAAACCTGATGGGAAGCATTCAAGAATCAGTCACTGACCCTCAACATTTATTTGGGTACAGAGATCTCTGTCCTTGGAAGATTAGGATCTTTATACAGCAAGCCAAAAAACAAACAAAAAAAATTAAGGGAGGAGACGAAAAAAGAAATAAAACGACATTGCCACCGTTCCCAGCTTTTCCCCAATACAGAAAATCTACTTAAAGCTTGTTTTTCATAATGGAATTTTCACGTAGAGTCTTACGGATAAACATTAATACTGGAATGAAAGATACACTTACTGCTTTTAACTTTCTCTGATTTTTAGATATGTCAAAAAGCAACGTCTGGTTACAAGCACAAGGTAACACAGCCCCCAGCTCTCCTGTCCCTAAAAAACCTAGGGTCCCAGGGTGGGGAGGGGGAGAGAGGAGAGTTATTGACTGTATCAAATTTAAGATTTCTTGCCTTACTGGCTTGTAGCTTTGTGCTTAATTCAGGAAAAATTAATCTCTTTCAAAATGCACTTAATTACAATCAAATACCCATATCAATGTCTGTCACCACAGCAGCACATCTGGCAGCAATGAAGACAAATTAACAATAAGAGTCAGAAAATCTGGCAATATGATCAACTAAAGCACGCAAAATCCATTCTCTACACTTAGACCACCAGTGACTAAGGATGGATTAACTTCCTGCCTCTAATACTGGCGCCTAAATTAAAGGGAAATTGCATTGCAATCTGGGTACCAGGTTTCTGGCTACAAACAACAAAAAGCCTTTAGCTCAGCTACAGCAGGCAGCGAAACCATTGCTCCAGCTTTAGCCCTGATGCCTGTGATGGCCTTCTCTAACAGCTGCTTTGAATTTAGTTTAAAAGAAGTGATTTGGCAACCCTGGAAGTTCGCACCTTCAAAGCAGACAGATTTAAAAAGCCAATGTCCTGTAACATTAACCATTTTGGAGTCTCGCTGTTTTAATGCAGCGATGACGAAAGGATTCACAGCTTTTTAAAATAGTAGGCATCTGTACACAGAAAAACAAAATAGAGTGTTTTCACGTGGTTTTAATTACCATTTTATAGTAAGCAGTTCTCTTTCTCTGACTTCCTATAGTTAAAGGCACTGGGCTGATTCCTGCAAATTTAATCCAGCAATTGCTCAACTTCACCGAGCAATTGAATAAAGCACAGATCTCATCAATAAGCAGAAAAGGACAGCCGAGTGAGGAACAGAATCAGGAGTTAAACTAACAAAAACATTATCTTGTACTTGGATTACCTTCTGATGTTGGGCATGGAAGCGGCTGCAGAAGCAAAAAAAAAAAAAAAAAAAGAGGGAGAAAGGGTATGGGAAAGCAAAGACTCAGGCATGCACTGCATATTTGGCAAACACTTAACACTAAGCCACTTAGAAAAGAGTGGTGCTACCAGGCAGATATCCAGTGCTTTTTTTTCTCCTTTTACTGAACAGCTCGATACGGATTTGTCCAGCTACTGTGTGTATCCTCCCGCAGATGCACGCACAGTATTTGCACACAGGCCACATGGGTGGACTGTTGGTACTACAGCCTTGTGTGCACAAAAACAGAGAACGTGTCCACACACACCTGATACCAAGAATTCACAGAGTTAAGATTTGCATTCTTATTTGGCACAGATAGCTTCAATCCACCATACCATTAGTGGTGGCAGGATCACACCCACTCTTAGAAGCTGAACATATTTAACATAGTACATCTAAAGATACAGGTTTTAGTCAAACAAAGGTGCAAACACGCAACAGAAGGCACCTACACAGGCCACACTATCTACAAACATAATTCACACTTCTCATTCTTCATACACTAATGTGGGTCAGAGACCACATGGCAGCATATTTTATTAAAAGTAATGTGCAAATAAGATGCATGATACCTGCAAACAGCATGGGGTTTCCATTTGTAAAAAGGTACAAGTAACAGTACAAAATTAGAATGCTTACTACTCATTTCAATAAAATGAAGTCTGACATAGAAATACATATGCTGTATTATTTACACCATTAATTTACAAAAGATATTATCTGCATAAAACAAAGCTATAAAATAATTAGAAATATAGTATTTCTATAAGGAATGTTTTCCCTGTATAAAAATGTAGAGCATTTTGGCAATTATGGTTTATTTGAATAAAAATGCATTTATTTGTTCTGAATTCTTTCTTCCCTTCTTCCTTTCATTATTTCCCTTCTTAAATAAAATTCCACACTGAGGTAGTAGTATGTCAAAGCATTTCTTTGGTTCCAGAAATCAATGGCAGGTCCAAAAGGAGCTATGTATCCAAATCACAGGATTGGAAAGTAGAAGTCCTAAAGTTTTCAAAGGACTGTTTGGAAGTGTAAATGCTGTTTTCTCCTCTGGAAACTGTCCTTTCCTTTCCATCTTCATCTGCCTCTGCATTGAAGTCCAGCGAGGCATGAGGATTATTACGGGAGGTTTTTGGTCGACAATTTGCTGGCTGTCTACAACTTGAAAAAGAGTCCAGCTGAGGCCTCCATAGAGGCTTTCCAAATGTTCCTGAAAGACAGTAAATAAATAAGAAATACTTATGCTAACAGTTTTGTGTCTTACTAAGGGCTGCACATTAGAACGTAAGCCACGGATTGACACAAGCCAAAGTTCACTAAACTGATATTTCACTTAACTGTTATTTTACCCTTTAAAAGAAAATATCTATATGATCATGAGCATAAGGCAAGACTCTGCCACCTGAGACATGAAAAACATTTCCAAAGTAAATGTATAGCCACACACAACTTCATTACTTCTGTTTTCTTGACTACTCTCATGTCTGTTTCCCTTTGCGGAGGTGGGTGGTGAGCGGAGGTGGACACACAGACCAAACTGCAAACAAATCGCAAGATACTCTCTAATGCAAAAGTCAAACCAGTCTCTCTATTCTGTTACTCAGGGAACAAATGGCACATGAAATCTGCCACATAGCTCAGCAAAAACAAACAAATAAATAAAATAAAAACCCCAACATGTATAGGGTTATACAATATTTTCCCACTGTACAATCTGAATGTTATAAAAATTTTTTTCTGGCTGGCATCTCCCATCAATAATAAGGGTGTCACCAGCCAAATTCCCCATTCACACTTACTCATCTCTTCGCCCACAGGTGCCTGTAACAGATGTAGCCCAAAGAGAATTTGGCATTTCAGTTGAATCTTTATTAATAATTATCTGGATTCACTAGCCAGAAAATAATCCATGTGCCTGTCACTCTTTACCATTGGGAGGGAACGTATTAGTGTCAACACCCCTGCAAGAAGGACCTCCTCCTTTTTCACTGAAGAAAAAAGATGGCCATTGCAAATCGTAGTGTCTGCGACACTCGAAAGACTTATTTTGAGAGGACGATGTGCCATAGTTTGATTTTGAAGAACTCATTTTTTTATATATAACTTAACGTTACAATCATTAATAAATTTTTCACCCCAAAAGCCATACTTCTAGTTTTGCTTAATTGCCAGAAGCAGAGGTTTCAAGTCAAACTGTAATCTGAGAAAGTTACTAAAAATGGACTTAGGTCCATATTTTTATCAATGATTTGCAGAGCAGTTTTGCTCCTAATCCAACATGAAAGGATATTCCTCATAGCACCAAAGCTACAAATGAATCCTGTCTTAAAAAAATTTCCAAGCTGTGAACTTTCAGGCTCGTGCATCACCAGTGATTTTAATGCTGGCTGTCTTCTTCATTGTGATCATAAAGGCAAAAGGGGGGCTGAATTTGAAGACAGTAATGCTGAAGAAACAAATCCAAAAACAAATACAGGAAGCCTATGAAAATTTCATCCACAGCCACCACCTCCATTATCTAACCATAGGCTCTTTGCGTGTAAGAGCGCCAAAAATTATGAAGCAACCAAGGCAATGATGACGTAACTTGGGTGAAGCGCTAGCTCAGAGAACTGACAAAAAAACCCCAACAAAGTAGCTCTGCATAGATTTTTAGAGCAGAATGAGGACTATGAGCCCTCGGGCAGGGATTAACTCCTGGGTATATCCACACACAGTGGAACTACTTTCTGCAGGAGACATGTGGCAAAGCCCTATCTGCGCCGTCCCACCACAGCAATAGTGGCAGGCAGCCAGGCGGCTCCGTGTAGTCCCAAGGCCTCTGCCAGATGTCATGGCATCAGCAATGTTTTACAGTCCAAACATCTGGCTTTTGAAGGGGAAAAACTTCAGAGCTTGTACGCCCCTCCCCACCCCCTGAGAACAAAGAGTCCAGTGATGCACGCTCCCCCAGGTCCCCTCACAGAGCCAGCAGGATCCAGGCCTTGATCAACCATGCAGACACACCAGCCACGAGACAATCCCTGGTACCAGGGCTGCACTTGGCACTCAGATACCATAGGGATGAAAGCAGTATGTGCGTTTATATGATTTTAAACCAACCAACCAAATCAACACTCAAAATCTAGGGAGCTTCAAATATAAAGCAATGCTCTTTTGCCCATCTGTCCCTGCAATCTGGATTAAAACTATAAACTCTGAATTAAGCTTCAGGAACTCTTTTGTCACCAGGAGAAAAAAAGACAAAGGAGGGGTAAAGATGGTATTTTTCCACAGTGCCTTACTCTGAAGGGTAAATAGTTCTATCTCACTGTGTTATATCCTTTAGTCTGGAGAAGACCGAGAGGGTATCTTATTAATGTTTACAAACATCTGAAGGGTGACTGTCAAGTAGAAGGGACCAGCCTCTTTTCAGTGGTGCCTTGTGATAGGACGAGGGGCACTGGTGACAAACTGGAACACAGGAAGTTTTGCCTCAACATGAGAAAAAACTTCTTTACTGTGAGGATGACAGAGTCTAGAACAGGCTGCCCAGAGAGGCTGTGGAGTCTCCTTCTCTAGAGACTTTCAAAGCCTACCTGGGGATGTTTCTGTATGGTCTGTCCTAGGTGATCTTGCTCTGACAGGGGGGGTTGGACTTGATGATCTCTAGAGATCCCTTCCAACCACCACCATTCTATAATCCTATGATCCCCATACACTGGAGTTCAAGTGTCCTCACCTGCTCTGAGTCCTCCTGGGCTTGTACTCCCCTACTGCTCTCCAGCAAAAACTTCTGGTATGCCTGAAGTTTGCTAAGGTATAGTTCTATGATTTAAGTAAGCATCCTAACATTTATGGAAACCTGCCAGCTATATTAAGATAAAAGATAAGAATCACACAACTGATGAGATTTTTATGTAAGCATAAGCTATTTAGATCTCCTAGTAGTCTAAATATGCCCATTACTTAGTTTTATCGTAATCACTTTTCTGTTCCTGAACACTTGGGATATTTTATCTAATGGTTCTCACAAATCACATTTCCTGAGAAGCAGAGGAGGACTCACAGTTACACCCAGAGGTGAATCAACTCACTGGACTACCACGTTTGACCTGAGGACTTCTTTGATGCACGTCAGTTCTGCTTCTGACCAAGACCCAGGCTGCCCCTTTTTCAACACAGGGTGGGGCCCATGGCCTATCTCCTGCCTATCTCCCAGTAGGATCCAGAGGGCACTCCGAGTTCTGGGGCATACAACCGCCCTCATGCATCACAGTGGAGAGACAGCAAGCCCACATCTACAGTTCAATTGTGTCCTTAAAAAATAGATACTACAGTATCAGAAGTTACTCTGGGAGGAAAGGGGTGAAAAAACCAAAAACGACAAGAACACATGCAAAATGTCAAGGACAACTCTCAATCTGCCTTTCCTCACCTACTTCTTGTCTCTCCTCTCCTCCTTTCTAAAGTATTTACATTCCACATGCTGCATTATCTTACTAAATTCACAGACACCAGCAAAAAGAAGCCCTCACAAAATCGCACAAAATTAGGTTTTTCACGCTACTAGCTATACGAACAACTAAATAAAACTATACACCTACCTACTGTAGGAGTGGGAAAGCAAAAGCTGAGAAATCAGTTTTGCTTCGTGTTGGAAACAGGAAAAAAAGACAGTAAGGGTATCAGAAGCTCAAATAAAACCCAACAGCTTTAACGTACCCATGAAAGTGCTGTTACTGATAACAGATGAGGGTTCCAAACTTCTGTTTAAATCAAATGTGTCTGAGCTTAAACATTTGCTTTTCAGTCCTATTCCTTCATTTTGAGTATAAATGGAGTTAATCAGTTTGCTGCTCGTAGTCTGCATCCCCATAATCCCAACAGATGGGTCAAAGGGATCTTCCAGTGGAGGTGAGTACTGATAGCATTCCTTTTTCTTTAAATATCCAGACTCATAAGGGTCCAGGGATGCTGTTCTTTGGTCAGGGCTGCAACCTAAAATATATAAAAAAGAAACATTGTTTTTATATAGATTCATCCTAGCATAAAATCAAATTAGGACCAAAACTTCCCCTCCCTCAACTTACTTGCACTGTATGCTTCAAAGGCCTCAGAGCCGTATGTGTTTCCTTTCAAATACAAAGTTCCTGAAGTCCCCAGATAGTGGCACAAGAACGGATCTGCAGCACCCTCCAAATCTGTTTCACTGCTGTTATCTAGATGGCAAATGCCTTAAAAACAAAATTAACATGTCAGCATAGGGTCTTTTCTTAAGCTTCTGTTTACAGTTTCTTAAGTAAGTTTGTTCTTTTAAGAGCTCCATCTGTTCAATTGAATTTCATAGTGTATTTAGAAATTGCTTAAGTTTAACTTAACCTTTTGATGAAAATTCTGATTCTAGCAAGTGTTAAATTGATTAATTTGACAGACAACATGTCACATTTTGCTTCACTATACAGTTCCTGGGTAACAAACAAACCCAATCACAGGAATCAGAACCAGGGACTTCCTTGAGCAGTGGAAGGCTCACGCTCTGTCACACAGCCACTTTTTGGAGCATGCAGTGCTAACAAGACTCCTGAGTGGAAGAATTTGAGGGAGTCACTGGCTGCTCAAACAGCTATACTGACTTTTAACTCAATGGTTCCTGAAAGCTGTGGACAGGGTCTGTGGTTATTGCTCCACAAAGATGCTGCTCCTCTCGCTACCCTATAACTGCACAACTATCTCACCACTGCTCCGTTCCCACCTGCCCCAACTCCTGGATTGTATCTCAACTCCAACCCTGTCCCAGCAACATGCCTTTTCATCCCTAACCCAGGTATGTTCCAGATTCTCAGAGGCCACATGTATAAATATTAAATACTGCAGCTTTTAACTTGCAGTAAATCCTTTGTTGACTTGGACCCTAATGACTTGTTTACCAGGTAAGTTTAATCAGTGTTATTATACTAAAATTACACTGATATTATCATCCATTCCTACATTCCATTAAAAGCATCCTTTACAAGCTATAACAGAGGAAGACATGCTGTTGGAATTCCTTTTGGATGCTCTTGTTTTGGACGTGATCATCAGTTTAAATTTACTCTTGAGACTAAAGAAAGATTTCATGATTTAAGCAAAGCCATAACATCATTTAGATAAACAGAACGAAGTTACTGTTATTATCTCGTTTGAGCAATCACAAACGATAAGTTTCACATCTTCTCTTAAACTTCAGCGAAGATGTTTCTTTAATGTCCCTTCTATTAGTTAGAAAGACAATAGCCAAACTGTAGCTATTCAAGCAACACAGCAAATTTGCTTAACATTTTAATACCTACCATTACTGTCCCTCTGCTGCAGGAAATATCCTCCCATAGAAGATGTGAGGAACTGATGGTGACTGCCATTTTCAGATGAGCCATACCCATCCTGCCTTTCAGCCAGTGTCCCCTGAGATGACAGGTAACTTGGAATGTCAGCAGGCAAATGCGTTTCATCTGTGGGGAAGCAAAACACACACAAAAGCCATCAGTATACTTCAGAGTTTGTAGAAGCGTTTTTAAACTTGTCAGCAAAGTGCTGAAAGCAACAAGTAATTCACTCTTCAGACTCTGAGTCAAAGCACACATATGTTCCTACAATAAAGTCACTGCAAAGCAACCACAAACATTTTTTTTTCCCCTTTCCAAGGCAAACCTTCAGTTTACAAACCTGTATTTGTGATGCTGCAATCTTCATTTCTCCTTCTGGTATGGTAGATGATGACCACCCACACCAAGGAAGTGCCCACCACACAGCAAACCACAGCTATGATCACAATGCCAACTGTGGCCCATCCATCATCATCAAGTGACGGGGCAATGTTTTGAGGAGAATCACAGGTGGGAGTAGGAATTACATTAAGCCGGATGTTGCCTCTTTCGGTTCCAAGTGTATTTGACATTTCACAAGTGTATTTCCCAGCATCTTCTACATCTGTATCCACAATAATTAGTAACTGGTTGCCCGCAGCGAAGAAATGCCTTTCCGTTACCACGAGAGGGCTGTCATCCTTAGTCCAGTTCAGTCGGGGTGGAGGGCTACCACCAGCAATACACTGCAGGACTGCAGTTTCACCTTTTGTTACAGTTCGATCCAGTAAAGGTCGCAAAAATGATGGCGTTTCTGAAAAGAAAGCGTAAGCCTTACAATTCTAAATGACCTTGCAAGAATGGAAACACGTCCCTTTCCTTTACAGCTCAAGAGGAAAAGCGAAATTAAATGCATCAGTAAGGCCTAATGAAGCTTACTCTCATTCTCTGAAAAAACACACTCAAGGAATTTGAACTTAGAGCCTACAGTTTACTTGTCAATTGATCGGGCCTAGACGCTTCATTAACTCAAAAGGTAAAAAGGCCAAATCATACACGCTCAAGACTGCAGAGAACTAAACTAAAAATGGTTAACAAAATGTCAGGAAATTAAAGAGTTAAACAAAATCTGTTTCTCAACAAAAATAGTAGCCCCTTTCTCCTACTCCCTCGCCCCTCAAATCAGATATCGTGTACACTCTGTGAAACATAACTAACTTTAATTGTTTTACATCAGAATAGTGATTATGTGCTGGACTACGTATATTCAATCTATAACTAACTGTGAATATGAATTATTTTTATTTCTATACAGCACATTTATAACATTGCTATTTTCAATCAGCTAACAATTTTAAAAGTGCTCAGCAATAGTTCTGCTCTTCAAGAAGATAATGTTACTAACAATTGCCAACGTCTTACCTAGTACTGTTAACGTTGCATTAGCTGAAATGCTTCCAGCAGTGTTTTGAGCTGTACAGCTGTAAACACCTGTGTCCTCTATCTTTACATCAACGATAAAGAACACATCATCTTCAGGCATGACATGCATGCGCCTCTTGCGTGCTGCGGGAAAATCCGTTCCACCATCTTTCTGCCAAGCAATCTGTGGGACAGGATGCCCAACTGCAGCACACTCCAAACGGGCCATTGCCCCAGCACGAATGGTTAAGTCCATGGGGATCTTTGTAAATGAAGGCAGCACTAGGGAAAAGTTAAGGGATACCAAAATAAATAAATGAAACACACTTTTCCTCTTTTGCACAGCATTTCCTTAACATCCTCCCTAGACCTAAAACTCCTGGAGAAGCATATAACCTAAATTCATCAGTAGCCACCAAAGAGAAAGGGAGGGAGCTGTGAAGTGTGTGAGACTGCCTAGATCAAAATCTCATTTTTGCTAACAGCCTCCTCCTACATGACCTTTCCACAGTACCTTAAAAAAGAGTATACACTTGCCTCCTGTGAAGAAAAGATTAATGTTTTTTCATCTTGCTACGTAGATTTTGTTGGAACTAATACGAATGGGGTCTGCTATTTGTTTTTTTTTTCTATACTGTAGTTTAGCACAATGGGGCCATATGTAAAACTGGACAGTGATCTTGGAAACAGTTGTGTTTTAAGAAATAACCTCATCTGATTAAGGGATCTTCTAAAAGATGCAGATGATGAGAATGCAAAAAAACTATGTTTACGTATCTTGATTAAAATCATTCTACTTTAAGTCCACAAGCAAAAAGTAACATACTTACTGTTTACTGTAAGTTTGGCTTTGACAGAGTAGGATGAACCAAAATGATTTGAAATTACACACTGGTATTTCCCTTCATTACTGAATTCAACATTGCGCAGCCGAAGGATGGTGGTGTACTCCATCACTTCACCGCCCTGTGCCCGGAGGTGTGCGTAATTCTCCATTTCAGCATCCTGCAGTAACTCGTTGTCTTTCTTCCATGCAAAAGTCATTGGGGAATCACTGCTGCTGGCTGCCGAACATACAAAACTCAAATTGGAGCCTTTGATTGCTGACTGGGTTTCTGGCTGGACAGTGATCTGTGGTTTAGGAAAATCATCTGCACAGAAGGGAGAAAAAGAAAAAGTAACACAGTGGAAAAAGAAGAAATATATGTGAGGCCTGAGGACTCTTTTTGGGAAGAGTTTGTAAACATTGTTTTATAGGTTTGAGAGAAGAGTCAGGTAAATATTTATAAAATGGATACACAATGCTTTCATTTAAAATTCCCTTAGCCTTAGGGCATTTAAAGATACCATATTTATGAGTTTATTGTGTCAAGTCATCTTTTATTGAAGATGAAGCACATTTTAAAGCAAACTCTGTGTACAATTTGTTCAACAGAAGCACTAAAGAGGAGAGAACTGCCCCCTGACATCTCTAAGAACTATTCTGGATGTCAGTCATGAAGCCTAACCTTCATCTTTACACCACCTCAGGCTGCTGTGAGTTTTTCTTTATTGAAAGCATAGTTCTGCCATCAGAAACTGCAAGTTAAAGTCGAGGGTTTTCTCTAAACCCACAAAATACAATCATGTACAGAAGTCACTGTTCCAGTGATTTGTGGCTGTTTGGTGCACCTTACTAACAGCAGCGCTGAAGATCCCTTAAGCACTAAGGGCAGTGCACAAGAATTTCAAGAGATTAGTTTCTGGAGGTCCCTTTTCTATAGGAAAATTACCTTCCAGGTGCCATTTTGTGAGTTTACAGAATTCATTTTTTCTGAACTATTTGTTCTGTCAACTGTGTACATTGCATGTACAAAAAGAGTAGGCAAATTCTTGGTCTCCCAAAAACAAAAGCCTTGGCATTTGTCCAGCTTTCAAGATGTCTCCTACCTACTGACAAAAACACAGGCCCAGACTTCATAGGCACTGCAGGAAAAGCCTTGGGTCCCAAATATTACTTACTGCAGACCCTGCCTGCACTGCAGAGCGCGAGGTTTTACCCAGCCCCTTTGCCTCCTTATGTAATTTGTTTGGGAACAACATACAAAGGTCAAAGGGTTATTTCTTCGACGAACCTGCACACTGCATGTTACAAAAGGAAATCAGATGTGCCTGAACTTGAGCTGCCTGCAGAACACTGCCAAGTCTGGAGCTGTGCACCAGGGACAGAGTAACATGGATCCCCCAATCTGGGACCCTTAGCATGGGCCTTAGGAATCTGTAGGGCCATTTGGTTTTCATGCTTCATACCTATGCCTTAAGTCCTCCATGACAAACTATACCATTTGCAAATTGAGCAAATGGTAAACATTGCAAACACTTAAATTAGCCTTGTGAAAGGACAGAAGAACATACTTTATGCTGTTTTAGTTTTACTGTCAATGGAATAATAAAATACTTTAAAATCTTAATTCTTTGTCAGGAAGGGAGGATGAAAAGGTCCTTCAAATAAGCAGATACTACAGAATACAGAAGAACACTCCAGAGGTGACTGACAATGTGTTTTGTTAGA
>VWZK01015141.1:0-76320 GCA_013396935.1 Baryphthengus martii
TCGTAACAGGGCCATAGATACAAAGCTGGACATTTGTGGAGTCAGTTAACATCACTTAGGATGGAAAAATCGGGGTATCTAATCCACATATTCAAATTAATTAACATAAAGAAGTGAACCTTTAGTAGCATGCATTTCATCCCATTCCTTCCTTCTCATTTTTGGAGGATGAAAAAAATGATAATTCAGTGTTCACGTACAGTATAATGTAGTGAAGGCTGAAGGATTTTATTATTTTCAGTCTTGTGTCTCAAAACTTTGCTGATTTTCCTGTCAGAGCTGAAAGAGAAATTTGCATTAATGATGGATAAATCAGGTAGGAGTTCTTGATTTGATTAGAGAGAGGACGTTCGATGCTGTGCCAACATGACCAGAACTTCTTGGTTTTTAAAATGTTTTAAATTTTGGACAGGAAATCTCAAGAAATATGGAATTTCTTTGGAGATCCCAGTTAGTTCTTGTTTTCCTTTGGGCAGGCCACAGGAAAGCAGAGCTGTCTTATGGATGTATTTATTCCTAAAGTTATTTGAGCCCAAGTCCCCAGTAGCGAGGTACCTGCCTGTTGGTTTTATTGACTGCGTCTGCACAGTGTAGGCCAAGTCTTCCAATCATGTAGATCTGTTCGACTCTGCAGAAGTCAATGGAGCCACAATAAATGTGGAAACTCTGGACTGTGAACGTGTCCCCTAACGCTCGCTATGGCTCTCAAAGTCTGGCCTGGCTTCACTAAGTGCAAAACTAGGAACAACCTTTTTTTTAGGCGCCAGTTTATTAGCTGGTTGTTAAAATCCTGTTCGGGATTCTGGAGAGGCGATCCCTGGGTTCTTAAAGTCAGAATGTTCAGAGGTGTCCTGAGGACTTCTTTCTGACAGAGGTTTGGGTTGCTCTTCACTGTAGTTGAAGCACCTAGAAGTGACTTTACATCTAATTTAGATCAGATGGGAGGGGAGGAGGAGCAGCCCTCGGCAGTTAACTCCAGACAAGGTGAGTTTTGATTCACTAAACCCAAACATATATATTTTAGTTTAATAGTGACCTAGCGTTTGTAAACATGTGTACAGGAGACTGCAGGTCCCCACGATGACATCTGAGCAGGGATAATATGGCACTAGGAAATAAAGAAAACCAGACAGCCAGCAGTGAGGAAGACATCAAATTAAAGCTCTTTTAAGAAATCTCTCACTTCCTATTTGCTAAATCACTCATTCTGTAAATGTCTTTGCCATTGACGCTACCCCATATAATGTGATCAATAGTATTATTCTCTAGTGTTCCCCCAATTGACTGGTTGAAGAAGATGCTGGGCAGGAGAGAAAGGGGGTGGGATATGGAGCGAGGGGGCTGGGAGGAGGAAACTGTACTTGATCCTTATGGAAGTCAGTTAAAATTAATTGGAAAAAGCTTTTAAAGACCTAAGATGAAGACCAAATGTATCTCAGACCTGCGGCCTCATCCCCGACACTGAATGCGAAGGTCATTGCAAAGCTGTAGATTTATGCGGAAGGCTTGGGTGATGGAAAATGAGACAAAAGCATTTGGATTTTATTATTCCATTTACTCTGACCCTGGGCCATAAAGGGTTTGGAGAGCCTGTTTTATGTATTCAGCTGGTTGCCACACTGACAAGCATTTGGAGCCACTTAAATAAACCACCCCAACCCACAGCTGCAACAACACCATATCAAATACAGGTTAGAGTTGAAATGTAGAGCCAGCAGCACAGCGTCTCCAGCAGGTGCATGCAGAGTGTTTTTTAACCCCCTTGGTTTTGGAATAGTTCCCTTATTTATCTATCGGCTTTGATTTAAAGACCATTTAATCACTGGTGTATATTCCAGGTTAAAGCACGCGCACATACGCCCGCTCTGACACTTGTGTTAGCTGAGGAAGCCACTTTCTGCTGCTCCTCCTTTCCTCATTTTTTTTCAAGGGACTAAAGCAGAGTTTGAAAGCATCACATTTTGGGCCAAAGCTGGACAATTCTGTCCTGTCTGCCCCTCTCTCAGGCTGCTCTATGTATGCACTGAATATCAGATTCCTGGCAGGCACTACTGCTTTGGAATAACAAGAGACAGGAAAGAGTAGTGTATTGGAAAGGGAGGAGAGAGAGTAAGAATTTTACTCAGAAAGGAGGGAAAAAATAGCATGTGTTTGGACTGATGACAGCAAAA
Source organism: Baryphthengus martii (assembly GCA_013396935.1). NCBI lineage: Eukaryota > Metazoa > Chordata > Aves > Coraciiformes > Momotidae > Baryphthengus > Baryphthengus martii. The sequence continues at coordinate 2,172 of VWZK01015141.1, forward strand.
CTAGGTATCCAGGCGTGCTGGGAAAAGGGAAAAGGCAGACAGTCAACCACACATCCACTCACTCAGAAATCAGTGGGAAACCTAATATTGAGTTTCTTAACGTGTCTTGCATGCTGTATGTGTAATATGTGGAGATTCTCCAATGGGCTACAGAATGTGTTGTGCCTGCATGAAAGTGGAGGGTTAGGTTTAAGGAATCCACAGACTTTCAAAAGAATTCACTTTCACCCTGTCTGCCTCTCTTTTGTTCCAATTTTCCATTAATTTTGTGTGATTGCTCATACTCTTGTTTTCAAATGGCGATATCAACAGTGTGGATGCAAGTTCTTGTGAAAACTGCTACGCTTGCTCACACAAGCCAAGTTGCTCATTTATTAGATTTAAGGAAAGCAATTCACCTTTAAATAGGGATCACAACTATTCAGGGCAAAACATTTAATAGCCAAGAGAGTTTAAAAAAATGGCAAAAGAATATGTCACATACATTTGAGTAACAAAGCAATTCCAATCTCCTCTCAATAACCCACTAGCTGGAGAAAGAGGCTAATTTATGTGCTGTGAATTTTGCACTCAGCCTCTTCCTAGAGGCTATTCTTTCAGAAGAGAGTCAAAACATGTGATGACTGAGATGAAATGTTGGAAAAGATTGTACTACCCTAGTCTGTGTTTTCTAATCCTGGCTAGATAAGCAGAAGACAATGATTTGTAGGACTTTTTTTTTCCAAAATTCACATTTTCTATAGTCTGTTTTTCTCCTTAACACATTTCTGTAGGGATCAATCTGAATTCTCCTAACCAGCACCTCTAGTCATGTAGTATTAGGAATATTACAGCAACAGCTAAAGTAGCCAGGATATCTTGTAGTCTTTTAATTTATTCACACTTTGTATCATTTGTATTTAATTTTGAGTGTCAGGCATTGCCTAATCTACGTAATAATCTGGAATAAAATAGGAACTGATAATGTTTAACAAAATTCAAGGCCTCTTTTTAAATTAAGTGTCTCTCATGAGAGTGAAAGGACAACAATATAAATTCTTGCTTTCATAAAGAAAGAGAATGCAGTCGGCCCCATTTTAGCCTTGAAGATACTGTTGCATGATAGACAGCTCTCCTTTGTGGTAGATGCAAGCCCGAACTAGAAATACCAACCTTTGCTTGGTTAAACCAATGGGGATCGTTAAGGGCCTGAAAGCTGACATTTGTTTTTTTTGAGCTTGTGGTGGTATCATAAAAGGTGAGGATGTTCATACATGACTCTCAGATATAGAATCACAGAATGGTTTGGGTTGGAAGGGACCTTAAAGGCTAATTCATCTAGTTCCACCCCCCCTGCCATCGACAGAGATACCTCCCACTTGAGCAGATTGCTCAAAGCCCCATCCACCCAGGCCTTGAACACTTCCAGGGATAACCTGGGCAACCTGTTCCAGTGTCTCACCACCCTCACAGTAATGATTTTTTTCCTAATGTCTAATCTAAATCTACCCTCTTTCAGTTTGAAACTGTTACCCCTTGTCCTGTCACTACACTCCCTGAGAAAGAATCCTTCCCCATCTTTCCTGTAGGCCTCTTTTAAGTACCGGAAGGCTCTCATCCTGAAGTAGGTGATGCAGATGAACCGTGTGCTAGAAATGCCCTTTCTCTCCACTCACTGCAGTGAAGTACAAGCACGATGAGATCAAATGTAGACGTCTACCTTATAGACATGTAAAGTTACAAGAGACAAATCCCAGGTGTAGTCACCTTTATCAGCTCTTTGCCATGGCAGAGGCCTGGTGTCGCTTTTCTCTCCTGCTCTCTGCCTGCAGCAGGCAACAATTTTATCTCTTGATTTCTGAAATGCTTTCATTTAATTAATGTCACTGGGCTCAGCTTTGAAATATTTGAGTGAAGTATAATTGTGTGGGGTAGAAAGAGAGTCGAAGGAGATGAACTGAAGGTCTGGCTTGGCCTTAAACTCAAAGAAACTGAACCTGAGCCAAATGTTGTGCGGAGCTGTTATCCATAACATAATCTGAATGAACTCTTGATCCAAACTGTTCAGGGGAGCCCAAAACCCAGGGCTCAGCTTTTTATTCAGTAATTATTGATGTAGTCTTAATATTCAGTATTGGAGCAAACTAATTTGCAGGCCTAATCTTCCTACATCTGGAAATGAATGAAAAACAATTCCTATTTACTTATACATGATAATTAATCTTACTGGATTAAGAGGACCTGATACCTTAAGTGCTTCACTGAGGAGGTTCTTCTCTGGTTTATGGATATTTGACATTAGAACTGGGTGGAAATTAGAGGGTTTTTTCATGTTTAAATTTTCCAGAAGTTTGTGGCAAAATGATCTGACAAACAAAAAGTTATCATCTTGAGCAAAAAACACTCCAAACTGAATTATTGTTGGATTTGAAGCTTTCTCACTGAAATATTGAAAACTTTCTATTTAAAGCAAATAGCTGCTGCCTAAAAATGCGCCAATCCAATTTTCAATCAGATAATGCTGTCTACATTTATATAATGCTAGAAATAGTTGGGACAACTTACTGGGGCTAATAACCTACACAGTCAGAACTGTGATACAAGCTGCTAGAGAAAGAGAACTGGAAAAGCTTCCATTTTCCTTTGTTGTTAAAATGTGAAATCTTCCATAAGACACTTACATGGTCCAAAGTAAAGAATGAAATGATAACCAAATCTGGATGGTTTCCAGCATCCAGAATTGGTTCCTTTCTGTCTAGCCTAATCTCTTTTCAACTATGCTGATAGGGAGAGTGCTGGTACATAACAAAACTGGTAATTCCATACCATGTGCCTTCAGCCAAATATCACAGAGTTTCACTGTGATATCCATAATGGTCACAGAAGCAGGTGAGAAAGACGGGAGGAATAAGATCAGTCCAGCAATGGCCATATCGTTGCATGGAAAACTGGGGTCATTTGGCTCATAATCAGTGCTGCTTGCCCAGTGTTACATGAGTTATAAAGCAAGCCAGCATAAGAGCATAATATTGGCCCGTTTAATACAAAAAGAAGAAAAAAAAAATAGTCACATGTATAGTGATTCCTGCTGATCAGTAACTTTCACTGAAATTGGGACAGTTGCATTTTAATTGACTTTTTTTCCCCCACAGCATTGCATTGGGAAATCAACTCTGATATACTTGTAGCAAGGTGGAAAACAGTTGAACTCTTGTCAGGTTTCTGTAGAGATCAGATGGTATTTATTTGCTGTGGTGCTCTCTTGGGCTAGATTCAAACTCAGGTTCTGCAGATTACAGAGAAAATCTTTGGAGCCTCAGATGGATTTTATGCTGACTAAATTTAGAAGTATTAGCAATTAAATCTGAAGCTGGGTTCCTTTTTTCTTGGCATTCCTAAGAAATGTTGCATTAAGGAGAGAACAGGGTGAAAATAAGAGCTGGTGGACTGAGGAGGAGGATAAAAGATTCATGAATATTTCTGCTAATAAAGAGTGCTGAGCTTGGCCTATTTGATTCATGGGGTCATATTATGCATTATTTTTGAGTATTCAGATGACCTCCAGGAATTTGTAAAGCTTTCATAAAAGTAGAGAATTCCCTGATATTTTAGCCTGAAGTACACTTTTGAAGAGCATCTATCACATTCAGACACAGCTTAATTCCAATTCTAGAGAAAATATTGTTTCATCCAGTATTAAAAACATAGGCCATATTAACAGAATAGGTACAATTTTTTTATTTTTTTTTTTCTAGGAGAAGGTGCAGGCACTTAATTGGTTTTGAGGATGTTCACTATTATTATCTATCATTCAAAAATTGGTTGTAGGCACCCAAGGAGAAGGCAGGAGTGACACCGTACGAGCTGGGTAGGCAGTCACATCACTGACTCGACCACTAGCCACAGCAAAAATGGTTTTGAATGCCCCATCACCTGCCTATAATTTCTGCCAAGTTTTCATGAATATTTCTGAATAAAAAAAAAATCAGTAGAAAACCCAAATCTGTTTTCAAGCTGTTGTATAGTGAATATAAAAGAGGAAAATATCACCACTAATATTACTGGAAATAAAAGAATGCAAGGAGGAGGAAATCCCAGCCCAGTTGCCTGTCGTGTAACTTTGTGAAATACTTTTGCTGGTTTTAGGTCCTCCCGCCAAAGCAGGCTCTGAACAAAACTCAGCTCTGTCGAGGAAACTGCTTCCTAGCTGCAAGCATGGCGACCATTCCTGCAAACAAAGAGAGAGGAAAATATGTAAATTTAAACAAATTCACAGTTCTTTTTGCTCAGAAAAAAAAGCTTTCATGTTATTTGAAATAGCCAGACTGCTAGAGTAATGTTCTTACATATAAATGGAAATCCTTTTTGATATTTACACTACTGATTTCTGCACTTTCTTTAATCTCTGCTTTCAAATTAATAGACAATAACATCAGATTCCTTCCTTGGCTCACTCAGCACTTGTGCATATTTACCCAAGTGTCTAGAGTGGAGATTGTACACATATCTCTAATCCACCTGCCTATGTTAGTTAAAAGCCCAGATAAAATCAGCAGCACTTAAATCTTAACCTTTTAAGTCTGAAATGTTTTTAAAGTCTGGGCTCATGGCAACTCCACTGAAGAGGGGGAGAGAGGTGGAAGTTGAATGTAAAACATTTCACAGCTTGAACTATTGTTTCTTTCCAGTGGAAACTAAGCTCAGGAGTCCCGCAAGAGCGTTACTCTGAGAACATTAGTAATGCTGACCAGCTCATAAAGTTTGTAGCCGTGTTGAGTGCTCTTTGCTTCCTAGAGTCAACTTCATTTTCCGTCCCGTGAATACACTGCTCCTGAAAAACCCTAGCAAGCAAAAGAGAAACGTGAGGAGTGTGAGCCGTGATATCTGGCACTCTCCTGCCCCGTCTTTCCCTTTTGTTTCAGTGTTTGGCTCTGGACCCTTTAGAGGCCACTGAGTGATTTAACACCTGGATGGCCCCGGGACAAGCAAAGATACTCTTAACAGCATGTTGTGCCCCCTTCTTCCTTAAATAGTGTTAAGTCTCTTGTTGGCTTCCCTCAGGAGCTGTGCCTGAGAGAACAGATGCACCTATTCCTTAGAGAATGAATAGTTTGTTTATGTAGAAGAGATGAATGGGGCAGTAAGGCTGTCTAGGTCAGTTATTTAGCATGAAAAAAGCCATCAGGCTCACCCTGCGGTATTGCCCAAGGAAGTTTGGGGCAGCTGAGTACAAAGGTGTACACACATCCTCCTCCTCCAGCCTTCCTCAGGGAGCACTTTAATTAGGAAGGAGGGTAAATGACTTGGGATACTGTGTGTGGAGGTATGGAGACAGGAGGTCCCAGCCATGTCACCCGGGAGGCTCCAGTGCTGCCCAAGCAGGGCAGGGCATCCCCTGCCCTGCAATCCGTGGGTGTTCACTGGGCGTCGCTTCAATCCGTTACACTTCTCCTTGGGTCACGCAGCTCTTACAGCTGGGCTCAGGCATTAAGGATTTTTTTTGGTGGTGGTGTTTATTCCCAAGCTGACACCGGGGGAAAGGGCTAGCTGGCAACATGGATGGGGAAAGTATGTGTGCATCTTTCTTTTTGCCCGTCTCTTTTTCTCTCAATCTACCCTCAACAAGGATGCCTATAGAATATAGCATAATGCTGCATTGTTTGGTTAGGGATTTAATTTCACTCCATCACAAGCTACCATCGGAGCCCCTGTCATTACAATTTGTCACACTTTTTTGTGTGCTATATCTCACTGAAGTCACATCTCCTCCTCAGCCCGTTGCATAATCTCCTAGTCTGGAACAAAGCTCTCCAACATAATGAAAGAGGTGAAACCAGGAAAGGGAAAGTCAATGGTTACCGTTATCACTATAGAACTTGCTCCCACTGGCTCTGCAGGTTCAGTCACACCATGCAAAGCGGAGTAAGAAGGACATGCTGTGTGTGTGTGTTTTTTTTAAGCCCGTTTATTGAACCTTCAGGCAGCACCATTGGCTGCTGAGAGATGTAATCCTATTCCCTCCTGCAGACCACCGGCCATAAAGAGGCTGCGGGATGTCCCACTGGCCCACCAGGGAGTTGAGAGCCTCCAAAATAGATATCACAGGGAAAGGAGTGGAGAAATCAGTTTGCTTTAAAGGAGGAGATTGACTCGCATCTCAGGCTAAACCCACAATAACGTTACGCTTAGGAGAAATACCCTGAACAGTCAGAAAGAAGACAGAATAGCGTGCTTGGAAGGAAAAAAAGAACATTTGCCAAAATAAGCAGGATTTTGTTTTCTATAGGAGGGTGGTCAAGGACTCTATTGCGTGTTGAAGGCTGAATTTTGAAACGTAAGCTGACTGCTTAAAGCTTAAGGGGAATGAAATGGTGTTTATGTAAGGCTGCCCGTGGGCTCAGGGCTACACACCTAGCAGCGCTGCTTCAACCAGGACTTCAGGGTCTTCCCTGCACTTCTCCTCGGGCACTGTAATGATGTCTTTGCGTCCTCAGTCAATTAAAAGATGAGAAGCTTGAATGAATTTGTGGTTCACATACCATGACATCGCCATAAAAGGCACGTTGGTCTTGAAAAGGCAATGTATGCTAGAGAACGGGGCTCATGAAGTCCTCTGTGGTCTTTGCTATTGCTATCCTGTAGAAGGGAAGGGAGCAGCCTGAGATTGACACCTCATTCTCAGGACAATGTTATTTTCATTCTCTGTTCTTCTTGTTGCTGCTCTGCCTGCTCAGAACTTGTAAAAAAATCTGGTCACTCTTCCCCAGGGGATGATTTACAGATTTGGGCTCCCAGATATAAAATATCCAGGAAAACACCTTCCCAGGCTGGAGTTCATAGGCAAATCCCACTGATTTTAAGTTGCAGCTCACCAGATCTGGCAACGGGATTATTTTTTATTATTTATTTGAGGGCTTCTTAAGAAATGTAACTAATATCTTCTACAAGGAATTTCTATTTCTCCAAGAAGGACAAGATAAAAGAAAAATCTGGAACACAAAATGTTTGTGGCCTTCAGTCAACTCCTATATTCTAATTTCTGCTAAAGTTTTTTTTTTTTTTTTTGGATAGATAAATTGTATTTTAGCTGAAAGTTTGCACTGAAAACTCCCCAATTTTTGATCAGTTCTGAACACTGTCTTTTCGGATTAAATAAAGAGAAAGTATAAAGTATTCACAAGACATGTATCAATTTGACATCAGTGTAACATTTCTTAAGTGGCTCATTCAGGAGTGACGCCCATGACTAACAGGCAAATGGCAGCGAGATACAAGGAAAGATGGTTTTACAAAGGAGAGCAATAAGAAAGGAAAATGTTACCCTGTTTCCACCGTGTGTTTTATAAGGAAGATCAGGGTAACAATGAGTCACTATGGAAAGGATTTATCGGGCTATGGAGCTAAAAGTCTGTAAAGATTAAAATTCTGATGGGGTTTGGAGGGGGAATTGTTTCTGAGTTTAGTTTTATCCAGCGCACTGTCCAAGTTATTAATCCCCTTGTGTTTTCTAAGCTGGGTAACTCGTTGCCGATATGCTCCCTGGGCCAATTTCAGGCATGCCGGCCCACAGACTGGTGTAATATTTCTTCAGGCGAATCACTGGGTGGTCTTGTCTTGTCTTGTGAAGAGTGAGAAGCAGATAGCAGGAGACTTTCAAGATTGCTGTCGCAGGCATCAGTCTTTGAGTGGAAAATAATCCACCTGGAAGGACAGTGCCTTTGCAAAGAGGGGCGGCCGGCGCTCTGATTGGGAGATAAGTTACACGCTGAAATGTTTGCGAAGGTGCAATTTGTCAGTGAGAGGCGAGGCTGGCGAGTCGGGCTCTCTGGTGTCTGTTAGCATCTGCCACTCGCGTCCACTTGCAGCTTCTCGGGACCCACTGAGCACTCGAAAGCAGCACACTTCACTGCCTCGCCACAGCAGGTGACTGGCATCAGCCTTCAGTTAACCCTCCTGACAAACCCCAGGGACGTGTTGACTAGCTGCAGAAAGCGTCTAGTGTCCCGCTTTCCTCGGCGATGGCCGTACGATCTCTTGCCGCGTAGGACACGAAGGCAGCCAAACTGAGACAATCTCAAGTGAAAATAAGCAGGCAGAGGAAAGCATATTGTGATAGTATCATCTCCAGAGCTCCTGTCGACTCATTTATTCCTCACGTCGAGGATGCTGAGGAAGGAGGAAGAAGATACGGCTTGAAAGAGAAGCAAAGAGTTAGTTTGAGCAGCTCATTCCTACAGGCAGCATCTACTTCCCGTGAATGCTGCCAGAGAGGGCGAGATGCCAGTGGGCAGCAGGGAGGAGCGTTGACCCAGCATTTCGCATGTGGCTGCGCGGAAGCCAGGATAGTCCCTCCGTGCTAATCCCATGGTGTCTCTGAACTGCTGAGGAGGCTGATGTCAGGTCTTGCCCCTAAAGACAAGTGGTCCAGGTCAGATTCACAGTAGCTGGAAGTTTTGCAAGTATGCTCCCCCCTGGTGCTTTGTAAACTGGGAGAGAATATTGTGTTTCATGGAGAAGAGCGTGTTATTATCACTAGGCATGAGATTTAACAGAGAGGAATTTGATGAATTTGTCACTCCTCTGCATAGTTCCTCTGTTTTTGCTTTTGTTATAGCAGTTTACATAGGGTAAGGAGATAGGATGGAACTAAAATCCTTTTTTTTTTTCAATTGTTGAAAACCATTTTTGCAAGGAAAAGGGTCAAGACGTTCATAGATCAAGCTTGATTTGGATAAAGCAGCCCACTGTCTGAATTTATCCAAATTGCCCGTACTTCTGTTAGGACAATGACTCAGGAGATTTATAACAGCTCTATTTCTTATCCCAGCTGGAACAACCACGAGAACATTTTTGTGTGCTGGCCTGGTATTCTCAGCTGTGCTCCCATCTGGAGCGAGCGAGCAAAATACACCTGAATGGGAAACACTTAATTGAACTTTTCAAAATACTGAACCATGGTATCAGAGATTGAGACCTTAAGAGTTCATGTGATCCAGCCTAGGCTTGAAGAATACTTTTATATTTGCTCCAGTAAAGGCAGTCCTGGACTACCAGGATAAAGGCAGCAGAGACTTATCGGCTGCTCTAGAACTCAAGGGCCAGCGAAAGCTTCCTTAAGTTTTGCATGAGAATGAGCGTGTGCCTGAATGCTTTTATTACCTATCCTTGTTTTTGGCGTAGCTTGCACAAAAAAAATGTGTGGGTCTTCAACAAAAAAGTTACTTTTTAAATTCTTGTTACGCATGTCCATTAACCTCAATCTACTGCTATAAATTAGGGTGTCTGACAAATGAAGTATCACTACCTGTAGCCTGTCAAAGACTACTTGTAATATGGAATTCTACCATGCCCCACCTCCAATAATCCTAACCTTTATTGAAACACCCCACTGGAGAGAATTTTTCACTGGCTTGTTAGGGACAAACGCTGTCTTTTCGTACTACCTCAGTAGTACTAAATAACCAGAAGTAAGGGAAGAAAATCTGGTCCTTTACTAGAGAATCATCTCCACAGCAACTTGAAAACTCATGTCAGAGAGAAAAGTTGAGGCCTGGTTAATAAATATCTGGTAATGGACGTGGCATAGATTTGAAAACATCTTGCTGCTTCTGTGTAACAGCATCACTCTGACTTCATCCGAGTGGGCAAGTGAAAATGGTTTGAACTGAGCTTTAAGGAATACACTTTGTGAAATGAAAGGGGGCAGAAAACTTTATTGCCAATCAGCAGATCTTCACCATACCACAGTCTGTTCCTATTTCTAGATGTTTTATGTAGTGATAATGATGAGGATTTGTTTGAGGTTTTGCTCAGGAGCTTGACTGGGACCTAATGGCCCTAAATTCCTATCACAGGATTTTAGGATATGGATTCCTGCTCTGCAAAAACCAGCTGATATGACCTAGGCAAATCGTTTCTGATCAGGTTTTCAGTACTCCTTCAGCAAGTTCTTACAAGTGCTTAAGCAGGCTAAGTGCCCAAATCCTATTAATTTAGTTTTGAAAAGCTGGCCTTTGGTCTCTCCAGCAGGTACTTTCATAGGTATTTATGATCCCAAGTACCTCTGAGGATTTCCCCCTCTGCGCCCTCAGCAAAGGACGGATAATAGCACTAACCTATCTACCCGGGATGCTGGGGGATACGTACATTAAAGATTACACAGGAGTCATTTAGGCTGGTTGATCTCACAGGTGTATTTACTTGGCCTGATTCTCTCACCATGAACTCATTTGAAATAAATGGAAATGCAGTGGTGATAAAACTGGTGTCACCAGAGAATGAATCTTATAATGTGATACGCTGTTCAGAGGCTGAGTGGGTGCAGAACCTGAGTGCCCTTCTTATTCAGAGAGGGCTTGTTTCTGTTAGACAAGTGTTGAGGTACACATAGGATGGAAGCCCTTCTTCTTACTGTCTCACCATGGCTGTGAGGACAAGAGGAAGGCTGCCTTTTGCAAAAGTGCTTCTAAAGACACTGCCGAAATCAGCTAGAAATATCAGAAGTAATCTGGTGTTCATCTTACCTACCCCTTTATTTTTGAGCACCAACACTTCGGTTCTGAAAGATGGGAATTTACCCTCCAGCAAATAGCTGAACACTAATGACATTCAGCCTGTATGGAAGCATATATTTTATAGGAAACCACATTGGTTATGCTTGAGAAATCTTTCTAGGACAGCCATTGCCCTGAGACTTATGCATCTGCATAAAGTCTGCTACATTAGAAACCGCACAGAATGGCCTGTCTCTCCCACGGTCTTAAGTTAACACTTTTCCTTTTGTCTGGGGCACCCTTTTCTAAACTCGAAATCCAATTGGCCAACAATTAAAGCCAATTAGCACGTGAGGAAAATAAACCGCAGGCCCCACTTCTATGTATTTCACGGGCTGTTAGAAAGCCTAGTTAGCTCAAGGCATTAGCATAGTTCAGTATCGGTGGAGGCACACAGCAGAGACTAGTTGGCTTAAAGTATTAGACGACGGCGATAGCGTCCTGGCTGAGCGGCGGTGTTATTCTGGGCTCACAGCTGCCAAACATTCTTGACAGGAGACGAGGCAGATGTCCAAGGACAATCAAAGAGAGAAGAAAGTTTAAGCCAACGTTTGCCTATCTCATATTCTCTACTTGATCCTCTCCTCAAAGACAAGGCACAGCTGTTGCACTTCAAGGTCTATCTGGCTGAACCCAGCAATTCCTCCCTTTCTCCCTCCTGGCCCGCCGGAGCTTTCTGTGTGTTGAGCTTTGGCAACCTACCAGACCTCATTAACTCCTAACAGGACAATTCATGACATTAAATGGGTCTTATTTAATCTTTTTGTATGTGTGTGAGTATCTGAGAACAATTCTGCCGCATACTAATTGCATGAAAATGTGGCGGATTATAGTTACGTGAATATTGCCCACCAGTCTACAAGGGATCACCCTGGGCCACAAGAACAAGCACTGTAACATTAACAAGGTGATTTGTTATAGCTGTGATGGCAAAGGTGAGACAAAAACAGCAGACAAAGGTGTTTCAGAGACAAAGGCATCAAGAGGTTCGGTCCTTTTGCTCTCACTGATGAATAAAAATACAAGAACTGTTGTGATAATGAACACAGTGAATGATGGCAGGTGTATTAGTAAGAACAGAAGTGTCATATCTATAGCTCCCAGCCCATCACAACAATTTATCCTGCTGAGAGCCTGCTCTCTGCAGCCCTCTTTTCTGGCTGATATTTTGATTTGGGCAGGGAGTGAGCTGTTGGCCAGGTTTTGTGACGCTCTGGTCAATTCCTGATGCTGTTTTTTTGGTGGCTTTTTTTTCCCCCCCCCCCCCCTATGTCCCACAGCTGCTATGTTACATGACGTGGGACATGGGTCTACCATGTGGCCAAATGTGATGGGGATGTCTCCAGCTCCTTTTTAACCATGTGCCAAAGGAGAGGCCGGTGTGAATAACTTTCAAACGTCTCCTTAAGGGAATATATAGCGTTTTAGAACCCCAAAATTGCATGTCACTGGCCAACAGGAATAGTCTAGGACACAAAAAACTTGGCCTCTGCCACTGGGTATACTCTGTAAGCTTCAACAAATCATTTACTTTCTTGATGGTTTATTCTGAGCCGCTACATGGGAAAAGTAACATCTAACTGCATTTCAAAAGCACCCTGAGCCTGTCAGAGGAAAGGAATTGGCTAACTTCAAAGTAGAACAATTATAAACTGCGTACAGAGCTGTGGAAAAGATGTAGCTGGCCAGCTTAATTCAAGTAGCCAACTGAGATTCCCAGTCCAAAAAAATATGGAGAGCTTGCTTTAGCTTTTCCAAGTCACAGAAACACACAGAATCACAGAAGATTGGTTTAAATAATGTTTATATTTGCTATATTTGTTTAAACAATGCAATTTTCTCAAAGAAAGCTATTTTCACATTTTAAGGTTTTTGAATTCTTTACCTGTGGAGACTTTTTGCAGAGGCTGAGTTGCAACCATGTGCAACTAGAATCTGAGATCTGTCATTTTGCTCCCCCCAAAATAAAACTGCGATGGGTTTGAACGAGCAATGCGACAATAACAAACATTTGTGTGTTCACAACAGAGCAATTCTCCCTCTTCCTCAGACTGAGTAAAGAATCACAATTCTGGACATCCAGTGGTTGTAGAAAACACGTGTTGCTTACCTGTTAGTCTTTCTAACTGGTATTATTATTGCCTTCTGCCCTTCATCCATTGATTAGATTCATTCGTCCTTTGTTTTCAACTTCATGAACCAACCACACACGCAGCCACAGCAGCAGAACACGCTGAGGCCACCACATGCTTGAAGCTTGGAAGTGCTGTTCTGACACGAGCAATATATCCTTCCCATGAGGTACAGGCACATGACTGAGATGGTTGAATTACTGTGGCTCCACCAGCAACCGCCCATCGCCGGAGCCACAGCGACCGCGTGCTTGTTCTTAAAGTACCACAACTTGTAAGTTAACACATTTGCTTAGACCATGAAAGTGGTTCCTGTGCCTCATCTGACAGGCAGTAACTGCTTAAATTGTGGTAAGTGGATCACTTTCAATTGTGTGACTGTATCCATAACATAATCTGGGATTTCAAAGGAGCCTTGGGCAATCAGCATCTCCCACTGCTTTACTGTGGGCTTTGCGTGTCTCCATCCCTTAGGGTCTCAGTTATAATTCCTAGAATAAAATAATGTCAAAAACTATTTTGACTGTCTCCTAAATGTAATAAAAATCTATCCCCGAAGAGTCATCAGTGCCCGGTCTCTGTGTGCCAAATTTAATTTTCTGTGTAGGGAGGAGGGGAATGAAAACAAACAACCCCTTAAACAATGACATTGGGATCTGAATGTGCTGTGCCTCCCAAGACATCCAAAATCAAACACAAAAGGATGCAAAGCATTCCCAAATGCCTTCCCTTCACTTCTCTTCTCACAGCAACTCTGATGGACTAAAGCCTTTGGCTGAGAACAAACTGGTGACCACAGCAGTGATTTTGTTGCTCTCTCTCACTCTGGCAGCCCTTCTCCATCTCCCTCTAACCCCTGTGCTTGCATCAGTTTGGATTTTGGGCGGCTGGATGTCTCTGAGAGAGCATCATGGAGCTAATGAGCTATTTCAAACTCATCAGGAGCTTAAGGGACGGATAGGAAGAAGCCTGTGTGAAGAAGGGCCTTGTTATCAGGGGTTTAGGAGCCAGGCAGTGCTGCAGTTTGCTGTGTGCTGCTATGGTACAGGAAAGAGGATGCCAGACATCAGTGTGATCTCCCTGGGAAGCAGCTGGGGCTGTTGCATGCTCAGGGTACCAAGAAAAAAAAATAAAAATCATGATGAAACCACTTGAATTAAATGCAACAAAAGCAGCAGCGCTGCAGTAAAACTGGTGTGTGTGCTACTCTGGCAAACAGACTGGAAGAATTTGGGTGCAACATTTTTGCCCGACTTTCAGCTGGCTGCGGGAAGAGCAGCTTCACAGCTACTGCCATTCTTTGCACAAGGCTAAGAGAAATTTGGCAGCTGAAGCCCCATCCTCTCACATTCATTAAAAACCCCATTTATTCCATATGATTTAGTGCTATGAGACACATTAGGAAGCAGCAGCTAACTAGTACTTGAAAAGTTGCTTGGGTCTATGCTGCTAAAGATATTTAGACACCTAAGCTGCTTCAGAAAGATTTTTCAAAAATGCCAGGATGATTCATTCCTATTAATTTCAATAAGAGGCAGTTAAATGGTGCATTTATTTGTCAATGCCTAACTGCTTAAAAATTGGACGGTGCTGATTCTGAAGATTTAGGAGCCCTGGCTCTTCAACAGAGCCAAAATCCTGTGAAGCAACAATCATTTTTCCTGTTCAAAACTCCCTGTATTTTTTTCGGGCCGTTTCCTGTGTCTATCCAGATCTCCGTTCTCTTACTGCTATTTCCACTTGAAAAGCAGCTGTACTTCAGTGCTCAGGGAGCGACTTGCTGTATACACATGGTCAGACCACACTTAAGGCCTTTTAAATGTAAAAGAACAGGTGAAGCTGAAGTCACCCTGCGGTTTTATGTCCACCATCCCTCAGCCTAAGTGTGAATCCCTAGGAGTCCTTACAGTATGGGTGGCTCCAGGGGTGCTGATTTTGATGACACATACTTGAAGAAATAAAACTTAAATAGTGAGACTTCTAACACTCAGATGGAGTTCTTGAGCTTAGCTGATTTATATTTTCTTATGCATTTTGTGCTGCACTTTCAAGGCACGAGCAAGAGCCTAGCGTGCAGGGATGGGTATGGAAAGGGCAGAGCTCTGCACACAGTGCGTCGTAAAGTGGAAAGAACTTGAAGAAATCTCAGCTGCTGGCTTGGCTGGTGAGGGGCTGCGATTTTCTCTCTAGAGAGAGTTGCAGGGCTGGAAGCCGGCAGCCTGGGGTAGGGAGCTGCTAAGCTATGTCACTCCTGTCTTGTGAGGGCACGACACGAAATCAATGCTTTCTGCGCCCGAGAGGAGGAGAACACGGTGGCAGTCACTGCAGGAGGGCACATATCCTGGTCCACCAGCAGAGAGGCTGTCTCAGGTGTCTCTCTTCTCTTCAGAGAGAGCGGGGAAGGCAGCCAGGGGTGGCTCAGACCTGCATTCGGTTGCACAGAGTCAGTCAAGCAGAGCGAGACACAAGGAAAATCTTTCTTCGGGTCCCCAGCTGAGTTTGCCCTGACACTACCCCACCTTGTTTGAAGGAGGCAAGAGTCTGGTTACTACGAGCACTTTTTGTTCATTAAACTCGAGCTGCAAGAACTAATTTGCCTTTTGGGCAAGCTTGCCGAATACAAAGCTGCGTCTTGTCCCGCTCGCACGACCTGTCTGTGCGGGCGCTCACCCAGCGCGCCAGGCACGGGCAGCACTTCCAGCACTTCAGAGGCGGCAAAGGCATCGCCTTGGCTGGTGAGCAAAGCAAGATCCTGATTTTCCTGGCCCGGTGCGAGGGCTTTTCTTTGAAAAACGGCAGCGCTTCGCATTTGCATCGCTATCGTCTGCCTCACCTGAATGTTGCTGGCGCGGACGCGGGCCACAGCGAAGCAGAGTGCATTTTATCAGGAAAGTCCTGCTGCTCCTTTCAAAGGGCAAACCTTGGGATGACCCTTCCTGAGGAAGCGAAGTGCCCTGCAGAGCCGCCTCCGTAAGGTCTTGCACTTACCGCGGGGGTCAGACCCCAGCGGCTAAAACCACTTTTACTGGGGAGGCCAATCTCAGGCAGACCCAGCCTTTTAAACCCAGATGGCAATAACTTTGAGACCGAAATCTCTCGCTGCCCTGCGGAGAAAGACCAAAGGCAAGTTTACAAAAAGCCCATATGTGGCTGAGTCATTTTAAGCAGCTCAGGTACAGACACACCTCTTCCTTATCCAGAAACCTCCTCGGGGAAAGAAAGAAAGACATATGTTTGGCCTCTGCAGCAAGCTCTTATCTTGGCAGGAGAAAGCTATTGATGTTCATGTTTCACATTTCTGGCGCCCAAAACAGGTTCTGATGTTTAAAATGAGGCAGCGGTGGAACCTGTTTTAAATATGTAACAGTCTCGGAAAGGAGCAGTCTAATCACTTCATTATCCAACACAGCAGAAAATGGTTTGAAACCCAAACTTGGGAGAGGGGAGCTTAGAGGAACCTTCCACAATAAGACATTGCCAGCATTAACCCTGGTATTTATTGCTCATTTTGACTATGGTGCACAGCAAGCATTTTCTCAGCCTTGCATTGCAAGAATATATAATTCATATGCTTAATATTTAGCCTCGGCTCTCCTTGCATATGTTACAGTGCTGGAGACTGTTTGTGTGTTTGCTATATATCAGTTGACACCTCTGTAAAATCTTTATATTGAATGCCTTTGGCAACTATATGCCAAATAATAGCATTACCATTTGTAATTTTCTTAGCTGCAGCTTTCCTGTAAGCTTTGCTCTATGCATTACAAGTAGGAAGGATTTAAAGAGCTTTATTGGTTCTCAAGTCTTCCTAATGACCTTTCCACGCTTTTGTAAGTCAAAATAACTTTTTCTTTTTTTTCTTTTTTTTTCCTCCTTGTGCATTTTCAAGTAAAACTGCAAAAGCTCCTAGGCAAATAAGTCAGAGAAGTGGATAACCACTGCCTCTGCCCCTGCTTCAACTCTCTGCTCCTCCTCTCTTACTTGCCAGCCAGAGTCTTCTGGTGTCACCCTCAGATTTTGTTGAGTCTTGTCTTGCAGATGCTTTTCTTCCCTCGCTCTCATCTTCAGATCTGCTCATTATGTCAGCTATGCTGGAAAAAGAAATAGAAAACACCCCGGTGAAAGATGGGAGCCTAGCAGTGCTAAGCACTGTACAAATAACACAAAGGCTGTCCTTGGTTCAGGACTCACCGCGTAGGATTTAGACAATATGCCACAGGGGAATAAATCAATAAATGGGAAGGAGAGGAGATATGTTTATACCTGTTAATGATTATGTGGCGTTTCAATAGCCTTATTATTTGCTGCTTCTATAAATTCTGCTTGTTTTCACCTAAAATACCTCAATGCTTCCCTGAATCGTAGGCTTTTGTTTTATCTGTCCTGCTCAGTGTCTTGGCCGCGTTGGGCTGTGAACTTCTCAGCACCAGGACTGTATGCTATTCTTGTTTAGTTAGCACCAGGTACATTTACGGGGTTGTGTATTTGCTTAATAAAAATAAATAACCAGCAGAAGTTCCAAGCTCAGAATTACTCCAGACACAGCATTTTCCTTATTGCTTTGTCTTGTGGAAAACAAAGTGCATTTTATCCTACGTTTATCATGTAGCTTATGTGGTACTTTTCATTTTGATGTATGGCACACTTTCTAATGTGTCTCCCCTCATGTCTCTTTATTACTAAAGTGTTTCGGTGGAAAAGTATATTACAAACAAATAAATAACTTTCAACTACTGTCACTAGACTAGCAAGAGAGCCACAGGCACCGGCTAGTTGAGTCCATTCATTACAAGCCTTATTCAGGACTTTATGACTATCTTGTTCTTTTTATTTTAATGAACGCCTCTCAAAACTTCATCCTAGCAATTCTTGCTCTCCAGCTTCTGGTTTGCATATGTCTAAAAAGCAAAAGTAAAATCCAGCTTAGTTTCCCCAAAAATGAAAGGTTGGGTCTCAGGGAGGGGAAAGGTGAAAGACCAGAGAGGCTGGGGATGGGAGCTGGGCTTTCGGCTCAAGTCTCTTGCTCCTTTTTCAGGGAGGGATGGGAACAGTGTCTACTGCTGCTGCAGTGGGCCGCTTTTTTCCCCCATGACAGCTTTCAGTCCAGACACCAACATCTCTGGTCACATCAGCAATGAGCATGGCTTTCTAGGGCTCTGAAGGCAAACCAGCCACCAGTCATGATGCAGGTTGGTACCTGTACTAAGTTACTGCTACAAAACTCAGACACAGCCTCAGTTATGAGACAAGCAAAGCTAAGAAATAAGAGTTTGAAAATCAATGTAGTTGTGGAGTGTGGCTTGTTGGTTGCGGGAAGCTGGAGAGATAGCATTGACTGGTGTTACTTGAAGTCCATTGGGGCATGAAGATGAGCTGGCCATTGCTACCCACTGCCTAGGAAGGCCAATGAGAACAAGTTTAAGTGCATCAAACTTTCTTTGTCCAGTTAAGAAAGAGAGAAAGGTGTATGTTTGGCTTCTGCAGCAAGCTCTTGTCTTGGCACCTGCAAACTTTCATTAGTACCACGAACCTGTTCTTGGTGACCTCGTTAAGGAGCATGGGCAGGAGGGTGCAGGCTGCCAGCACTGCTACAAACACAAGCAAAGTCTGTGTTCAATAAGGCGAGGATCCCACCCCACCCCCTGCTCTCTGCCTTCACCTTCCCTCTCTAAAGCCACGAATGCGCCTGAGGTTGTTTTACATGGGCTGAGTTGTACACGCAAAACTCTGCGACGAGCCTATTAAAAGTGTGTTAAGTTACGGTACTCCTGTTTAGGCTCCTTCGTCAAGATGTGGACACTAATTGATGGCAGCTGCTGGATGACAAACCTGTAGGTGAATCGAGGAGGCAAAGGAGCGATGCAAGGGAAATTGGGGAGTATGGCACAGGAATTCTTTTGGGCAGGCCTGAAGCCTGGGGGTATTTATTTGTTTGTGTGTTTGTTTTTGAGCATTTTCTAAGAAAATATAGTTAGAAAAGGATCCTTTTAGCCGTATCCTTTCTGCTCCCTGTCCCAGCCCAATTGTGTGAAAAAGCAGCTTTGCCATAAACAGATTTTACTATATCAGAGTCAAATTTTATTACATCATTATAGGAGTGTTCCACTGGGTAATATGACTGGCTGCCCTATCAGAAGACCAGTGCTAATGCTGTAGTGAAAACATGCCATCGCACTTCCCCAATAAAAACTTTTATTGTATCCCAGTGCACATTAAAAACAACACTAACTGCATTAATACATTGTAATTTACTTTTGTATTATGGAGCAAATGACAAACCTAGTGCTAATGAGGTCATATTTTCCATTACCCCAGTGCAAACTCTTGGTTAATCCTGTCCTTGGAGATTTCCATTTGGAAGTCAGGCACACTCGTGTGCACACACTCACACACGGACACACGCGCTGTGCATGGGCTGGTAAGGGATGCTTCCCTTGTCAAATGTGGTGACAGAATGTGATTTTATTCGAAACTACAGCTTTTGAAACAGACATTTATTTTTAATTGCTATAACATTTGCATTTTCTTCACAAGGCATTCTTTAAGGAGAAAAAATATATATATACAAGCATTCCCATCACCAGTGGTGTCTCTTGCTTGTGAAGCCTTTTTCACACTGCGGTGAACAGAAATGCAATTCTTCTGTGCTGCAGAAGATGAGGCTGAACGGATTCTTTAGGGATTGCTTATATTTCAAGTGCAATTATTTAAGAAGCTGTAAGCTTTCCATTTTATTTTGTCATGAGCTGAATGTTAGAAGAAAACTCATTTCTCAGGAGATATGGATGATTCTTTATTTCTAAACTTCCTGTGGTGTTTTCTTAATGATGCTATTAAATGATTAAGCTTTGCTTTTATAAATTAAATCACCAAAATGAAATCATTAAGACTCTCTGCGTTTTATTAAGCATAGTTATTTGCCATCATGTGTAAATTCACTTAAGTAATCATCTACGCTATCTGCTTTAAAATTGTCTTGGCAGCACCACGGGGAAGTCAGTTCAGCACGGTAGATGGAGATACCCGTCTCTCCTCATTTCAGAAGGCTCAAACTACTATAATGAGAGCAAAGGATGTGTTTATATGAGAAAGGCAAACCGGTGCCAAGGGCTTAGTGAGTGACAGATCTCACAGCCTTGCACCGCAGCCCGTCCCTGGGAGGCAGTGGCTCTACCCCTGGGGCTCGCTACTACGCAGAGTAACGTGAGGTTGCACACGGGTGCAGCGTCTTCCCTCCCAGGTGACACAGAACTGGGGGCTCCATCGGGGTGCATTGGTTAGCAAATTACTTTGTCTTTATTTTCCCTCCAGTCCCTTCCCTTCCCCTCTCTCAGTATCGCTTCTCCGCTCTCCGCTATTTGTTCTTGCCACGTTTTAGTCTCTACTCTGCTGATGAATTAGTCTGTTGCTCAGCGAGAAAATTGATCTTCACTCTTACAGAAGTTGCAAGACAAGTTATGCTTAGTTCAGGCCGTGGTATTTTGCTAGCCCATGCTAGGATAAGAAATAGATGGTGCTAAGTGTGTAGACTTGAACTGCAGCCGCAGAATCTAAACCAGAGACTCTCACTGGTATTTACATTTAAAGCCATTTCCTTTAGCTCTTAAAACCACTATACATTTTTAATGATGTTTTATCAGGGAGGTTTTCTTTCTGGAAAGATTAAAGGGAGAAAGGATGGATGTGTAGTGACTTGGAAACCAGTTTCAGAGCAGAGGAAAAACTGTATTTCTGTTATCTTAGAATTGTAACTTGTGGATGTTGTAAGGATAGAAGTGGTGAGGCGTCCTCATGTGAGAATGCAAATATCTTAAATACTTTTTCACGTATGTGTCTAGGAGTTAGCCACAGCAAAGCAACTGAGGAAGGTGTAGTTTGCTCTGCTGCAGTGAAGTAACTTTATTGTCTTCTCTCAGAACTGTGGAGGGCCGGATTTCTGCCCTGGCTCCACATCGAGCAGGTCTTGCTGATGGCTGCCCCTTCTCTTGTCACCGGGGACGATGGAGATAAGAGGGAGGCTGGGTAATGGAGTTTGGCATGTGGTCAGAAGTACGAAGTCACAGGGAGAATGTGCTCCTATGCTTTGTAGTTTGTGTTTTGGTGTTTTTTTGGTTTTTTTTTAAACTTACTAAAATTGTGAAATATAAAAATAGGGAATAATAATTTTCCTCCTCCTATTGCAAGAGGTGCTTACTGCTGTTCAGTTTCAAACTTTAGCTACTAAATATTCCCAAACTGGATGTTGCCACTTTACCAGCTTACTGGCAAACAACTGAGTAAATATTTCCTATTATCTATTTAAAATATTTTTGGAAAACTACAAGTAACTGACTGTTTGGAAACATCCCGGAGCTGATTATCTCCTTTTACCTACGTTTTCAATGGCAGAAGCTGGTAAAAATTAAGCGGAAGGAATTTCAGAATAAAATGATTCTGCGCAAAAAGATGGTGTTTCAAGCTTATCGAGTGCTAGTTTTTGTATCCTCAGATTAATTTTTCTGTGGCTCTTTCTTCTCTTGGTTGTTAGTTTGACAAACTTGAGAGACATTTGCAGAATAATTTGATATTGAGAGATCTGATTATTTTGTACTATTACTACTGAGTTATTTTGTTATTTCTGATAAAGAAGTTTTGGGTGTAATGTGCTTTATCAGCTTAAGATTCTTCACCTGAGTTTTGCCCGTTTTCCTTCTGGAAAGTACCTCTTTACTCAGATTTCTCAGGAAGCCAAGCATCCAGAAGAAAACAAATAGTTCTCGGTTGGTGGCAATGTTAATAAATAAAAACCAATTTGCGTTATATATATTTATGTATGTACATATATTTGTTTGGTACTTACATACTGTAACTTTAAAATACCCTGAAATATATTAGTGCTTTTAAATTTGATGTGGAAGCATATTAAAACAAATGAAAGTCAGTAGTAAATCTGGGACAATATTATTGCAAACCTGATGCAGATATCTGTGTTGTTTGCAGAGAGGCCTTTCTGTCAGACCTAGAATAGTTTTGGCTGAATTTTCAATGAAAGAGTTTAAACTGTAGGAACAATAAATTTTTTTAGACTCGACAGAAAACATTGTTATATAGACAAATAACTGGCATGCCAGTAAATAAATGGAGCACATTTTCCAAACATCAATAGATGCCTGGGCGAAAGCCATTTGAACAGGAACAGATTTTTTTGTGTGTGCAGTGGCTCCTGTATAGTGTTTGGAAAATGTACCCATATGTCTACTCACAAATAATGTTCACCTGTAAGGAAATGCACACCAGGTTTATGGATGCTATTGAGTATTCCCAGTCCTACCACTATGAATAATGATGCTTACATGCCCTCAACATGAAAAATGCTCATCTGAATGCACTGAAATAGCCTGACGTGCGGATTGTTGACATTATTTTTTCAAGAGGTATTCACAGGTGGAGTTGTCAGTGTTAGCCCTGCCACGTGCTAGAGGAAGGAAGAGTTTTGGGAACTTAGCGAAAAACCAGTTATCGATGTTAGTTCATCCTGGGAGTTCATTCCGAAGTATTCGAGGGAGATCAGTGAGGCTGAAGATTTGGATTCCCGAGGGTGGGCAATTGCTTAGTGGTTGTGAGCCAGGTTGAAGACAGGCTACGGGGCTTCAGGCAAATAACTTTGCTGCCTGTTACCTCTTTTGGAAGAGGTGACTAGCTATAATTATATATCTGTTGCTTTAGAAGATAAATTAGTTCATATTTGCAAAGCAGGTGGAAGGGGAAAAAAAAATAAAAAGCAAGTTACCTCTGGTCTTTTCATTCCTCTTCTTCCTAACTGCCCCTTGAAATTGTTTTCCTTTCCTAGGAGAAGAATAAGAAATGCAAGCTGCTCTTTCTTCCTGACGTACAATGTTCTGAGCATTAAAACGCCGTCGACCTTTTCAGCAAGGTTGACTGGGGTAAGCCAGAGTGATACAAGAAAAGACAGGGGGACAGTTCTGCACCAGCTACAACAGGTAGGAATTTGGCTTGCTGTGCCTGCATCCAAATTTTGTCTGCGGATTCGAGCCCCGAATCGCACGTTGCTAGGCGGATACTATTTTCAAACGTTTAAGGAAAGCTTTTGAGTGTAATGTGCTCTTCTCTCCTTCAACATTTAAAGACTGCAGCAGTGGGAGAGGCATGCGGCGTATCTGTAAAAGCCTGAAAGCTGATGAAATCTCAGTTAGATCTGTTATCTCCCAATGCTTTAAAGGTCTTCAGCTGGGAGATTAAAGAACAAGGTTACTGTGACAATTTGTTTACACGCAGGGAGAGATTAAGATCTCGTTGAAAAGGAATAAAAATAACATCATCTTGAGCTGTCACAGCATGAGACCCATTGTAATCAACACTGGGCTGATTTCAGGGATAATTTAAGACCAATTTATTATCTTAATTAAAAAAAAGAAGAAGGGAGAATTCAGTGTTTCAGATGCTGGTTGGACTGCTGAAACGTGATGCCTCTGGAGTATCTTCATTTTACACAGTTAGAAACTTTAAAGGTGTTCTGAAAGGGAAGCCAAAACCAGCTGATGCAAACATTTGAGTCTATCTTAATAAGCATTGGATTAATTATACAGTTAACTGCAGAAAAACAACCCCAAAATTCCAAAGCACACAAAAAAACGAGCACAGACAGCATCGTTTCTCAAAGTCTGTTTTGACCCCGTATGGCAAGCGGGTGAAAATAAAATAAATATATATGCAGAACTCCCTTTGATTGTGTTTCATGCATATAATTTAGCTGTTCAGTTACAATAATAACATCATGCTGAATATTCCTCATAACTTCTGTTTTTGAAATTTAAAATCCCCGGGTTGCTGGTATCCAAATAAATGTACAAGCAATTCAGAGTTCAGAGAAGGGCTTGCTGTATTTCACAGGCATTTGATATCAGCCACTGCTCAGAAAAGAGGCTATTTCTGCTTTCTAATTCATGTAAAATAGAAGAATCCGTAGCCCTTCAAATAAAATAGAAGGGAGATAAAAAAAAACTAAATGGATTTGCCTGGTCTGTTTTTGTGGTGCTTTAGCACTTGTTTTTAGCAAACATTCAGATGTTTATTTCTATCTTTCATGCTTGCAAAAAACAATTTTAAATTTGTTTCTCATGATCATTCACCCTTGGAAGCTGATGGTACAAGCTGCTATATGCACCTCTAGCTGATGGAAGATTAGGTGACTCATAGGACAGAGCTCTTGGCACAAGTAACAAATTTAAAAAGCAACTAAGAGGGGAAAAGGAGATGTACCACAAGTGTATTTCCTAAAGAGAATTAGGATCAAGTCTGGCAAACTGGAAGAGTTTTTTCAGACATCTACCTCAGAGAAAAAGGTGAATTTCAGACAAGTTATTTGCTGCAATTTCCCCAGCTCTCCTGTCTCCTCAGGTCTAACCCACTGGACCACCCTGGTTGAACATCAGATTTTGTATTCAACTTTGAACCATTCCAAGCCTCTGGAACAGACTCAGACACGGGTTAAATAGAAAGCTGAATCCATGAGCTCAACAGCCAGAAAAAGGTGTTAACTGGTAAATTCTCACCTAAATACAAAATGAGAAAGACCAGAGGTGATTTTGGGTGGGAATCTGCTGGATCTCCGTCCACCAAGGCAGGCAGAGTGTCATCCTTCTTCCAACGAGAAAGACTTTAGAGCATCCTCAGGCAAATGGTTCCAGTGTTTCACTGCCCATAGCTTTAAGAACTTTTACCTACCTACTTTTACCTACATTCAATTGCTGTTTAAAATCTCTTACAGTATCTCACCAGGTCTACAGCATCATCACAAGGGTAGAAGTCTCCAACAGGTTTCTTATCATATGTCCCTTCCTGCCTTGGTTATCCTTGAGTCCCAAAATTAACACTAAATATTTATATATAGGGACCTGAGTTTTTCCCCTAAGGTGAATCCTCCTTGCTGTAAAGGAAACTCTTTATTTTCCAACCTAGGCAGTATGATTCTGGAGGGATTCTTTCTTTCATCTATTACATTTCTGAAGACCCTCAGTTAAAACAATTGTGTTCATTTAGTCTCTTTTTTTTTTCACCGGCCACGTTTCTTAGAGCTCTGATCTTTCAGCTCTCCCTCTAAACCTGCCCCCAGCCAGTGCTGCATGGGCTGGAGGTCAGTCGGGAGCCTGGCAGACACTACTCCTGCTTATACATGCTGATAGCATGTTTGTTTTTCCACAACTTCATAACAGTATCCCCTCCTCTTTACCTTGAGATCTGCTCATCTCTTCACATCACCTAATGAAGTGTCACCTCCTCGCTAGGCTCGCCCTGTATTCACCTGCCTTATTCCTACGCAGACTTGGACTCCAAAGTTGCCCTTAGGGACAGGTACCCTATTTTTTTCCGGACCGTTTTCCCAGTTTATCAAGATCTCTTTGAATTGTTCTCCTTCTTTTCATTGAGCTGGCTGCCCTCCCCATCTTGGTGTGCTCTGAACATTTAATACACATATTCTTTATTTCACTGGCTTTAATGAGCATGGTCTGAAGACAGAGCCCAAGGGAGCCTGCTCAGTGTCGCTTTCCATTTTGACCCCTGATAACTTACCTTACCTCTGCGATCCCCATGGTTTAGATATGCTTTTCTACGTGGTCCTTTTATTCACTTGCCCCACTCAGAGAGTCATTTTTCTAGAGATTTGGGGGGTGGTGTAAAGGCAGAGATTTCAAAGCAATATGTCATTTTACCCCAGCGGAGGATCTGACTGTTTATTTCCCCTCTCCCATGGAATTCCTTTGTCCTCTTGCCTTGTGTATAAAGGCAATATGAATAACCCTGGGCCATGAGGAGGGGGAGGTTACTGTGACTCACTACCATGCTTTTTTGTTCCCCCTTTGGTGCTGTATTGCCTAGTGCATGTCCTCACTCCTGGCTCTCACCACAAAAGGCAGCAACAATCAACCAAACCTCCAAATGAGTAATCTGCTTACAAAGAGCCCTTTGAGCTCACAAAGTAGTTGCAGGGAGGAAACGTCCCACTGGGGAACCAGGTGGACAGCAAACATTCGCTTTCCATTACAAATGAGTTCAAGGGAAATGGAGTCACCCCAGCATGGGATGCCAAATCCGTATCCAAAGCTACTTCCCACCATCCAAGCCAAACATACTTCCCTTTCTCTCCCTCTCCATCTCCCCTCCTTGTTTACAAACACGTTTACAAGTACTTGATAGGTGACCTTATTTACTTAGTAACCTGTGGATTCATTTATCTTGAAATTAGCAGGTAATGAACTGGAAACCCTCAACAACCCTCCCACTAATTAACATGATAATAAGATTGTTTTGCTACAGAGGTACAATTAGCATGTATGAGCTAAAGGGGGAGAAAGATCAATATAATGTCTGAAGGGTACTAGGAACCAGTCTCAAGAAGAGAACAAAAGCAAAAAGCTTTATGAGGTTACAACAGCAGCAGCGACTTACAGGCCTAGTGCTTTAAAGATATCCCAAGTAGTGGTCCTCTTTCCATCAGATTGCCTGCAAAAAGGCTGGCAGAAGCTACCTGTATCATTTACTACTTCTTGCCATTCAGAGTAGATTAAGGATGTATGAAGAGTATTCTGTCAATATGTGAAAAAACGTGGAGAAAAAAACAAAAAAAAAAGAGAGAAAGTTGGGAAAAATCCCAAAACATATATAAGGCATCTGTCCATAGAGACAGGTGTTAGATGGTGAGAGGGAGTGGCTACGGAGTCATTTAGTGCCCATAATTGTGCCAGGACTTCAGTAGGTATGTTGAGAAACGTCTCTTTGCTTTTTAGTTGACTTTGAGGAAATTGCTTAGAGGGAACTGAGTGGGAAATAACAAGGAAAAAAATGCACAACAGTTTTAATAGCCTCTCTTTGCTAAGTCAGATCAGCTTGGCTGAAGGGAGTTGGGGAGAATGCACACCTGAGGGTGATGTACAGCTGGAGAGAAATAACTTTGCCGGCCTGTCTGTCTCCTAAAAATCCCTGGTTAGGTGGAAGAAAGCTGCGCCAAAGCCAGGTTATTCCTCCTCAGAACAAGAAATGTGAAGGAGATAGGAGGGTTCTGGAGAGGAGAAGAGAGATATGAAATTGAGATACATGATATGGCTAGATGCAAACATGACATAGGAAAGAGTGGGCTAATGGGGAAGAAAGGGACTTGTTAGTCCTTCTATATCCTTCTGTGAGTAAATCGACACCTAATTATTGAAAATGAAGTAGAAGGTAGCACTGCAGCACTTGGTGTACTGTCTGATGATGAGTTGAAGACCCAGCAACCTGTTCTACCGTTCTTTTATGCAGACATTGCTGGATAAATGAAGAACTCTATAGCTTTCAGCTTGGAGGAGCTTGGTTTAAATCCCTTCAGGTCTCAGTGAAGCTCAGTAGGATCCTTTATTTTTTTCTAAGTTCCCATAGGTATCGGCTCCACTCCGCAAAGCCGTATTTTGCCCTGGATGACTTGTGAAATGAGATCATTCGCAGTTGCTTGACGTAAATGGTGGGTGCTGAAGGCTCAAATCTGGCCTCAGGCTCTTTCCCGCACATCTGGCTTAACCCCACATCTGTCCTCCCCATCTGCATTGCTGCCTTCTGTCACCTCTGAAACTTTACATTGAGCAGCGCATTTCAACACAGACACTGCTGAGGAATTTGGGATAGTCGTGTATCCGGAATGTAGTTTTCAGGTAGCACCGATGACGCCTGTGAATATTTTACCGTGCATCTGATTTTCGAGCGAATGTTATTCAGCAGTTGTTTGAGTTCACAGAATATTGTCTCCTGGCATCCTTTAGAGTGCGAAAGAGGAAGGAAGGCTATTAATTACTTTTGATTGACGTTTTCCATTTGTGTGTGTGTGTGTAGGGGGGGGGTTGTTGTGCATTTTTTTTAATAGAACCTCAGGTTTGAATTGGGTAAACTGACACCTTGCAATCTGATCTGACAGCCCCGCTTTGTGTGGGAGTTTGTACGACTCCAAAATTTCAGCTGTGAGACTTTCTGCGTGAGCAGTCATTTTATTAGAAGTTTTGACACCTCTCCTAGCAGGGATCAGTGCCCGCTGTGTGAACGGAAACACCAAAAAGAGCATTGTGTGATGCAGAGTGGGAAGGGAATAAAAGAAGTTCTGCACCGAAAAGCTGAAATTAGCTCAGATAAAGATCTTTGAAGACCTTACCTCACAGTAATAGTAGCGAGACACTGGGGGCCATCCCTCTGTAATTATCAGCATGGATTTATATTATAGATTTAAAATCAGAGATACCCACACAGTTTTGTTGCATTTCGTTCCTCCCTCTGAATCTGCCTGTTTTCTGTTATTTTGGGTTTCGCCGTTTATGGTTTTCTCTTGGAAGAGGCAGCAGCGTCTTTGGTTTGTTCCAACTTCATGGCTTGAAATTTGCAACTGATTTGCCGGCGCCGGGCTCTGAAACTCTGGTCTGTACGTGCATGGGGCGTATTAGAAACCTCCAGTGGTCCAGAGCTTTTTGGTCCTGTGAATTGTGCCTCTGCTACCATTGATGGGACAGAGTAGAGGGGGGAGCTGAAAAGGCCGTGTTTAGTACATGATTTTCTGTTTCTGAAATAGAGAAATCCTGGCAGGACTCACTCACAGCGTTCTGTTTCCATGGGGGGATGCATCTTGGTAAAGGTGGTTGGCCAAGTGAAAAATACATCAAGCAGAGACTGGCAGCAGTAAGCAACGTGAAACGCAGGGCTCTGACTCGAGAGGAAAACTGCACATGGGCTGCACCTCAGAGGACTGACCCAGTCAACCCTGTTTTCTGTTTTCACTTTGTCCCCGTTAGCTACAAGGGTGTTTTTGTGATTGCCTGAATGCGATCTTGGGTGGGAAAGTCATGAGAATCGGTTACATCTGAAATTTCCTGTCTTTCTATCACATCCCTGCTGTACTTTTCCTGTTAACTGGGGGCTTCTTGAACAGGTTTTGGAGCAGGGAGATGGAAAACAAAACGTGATCGGTCGGGGAAACTAGACTGAGGTTTTTGTGGGGAAAAAGCAGGCTGACTTTTTTTTTTTTTTTTTTTTCTGTTCCTACTCACCTGCCCTCAGCTAGGTTGATAAATACCTGTGAAGCATTTGCTAGAAAAGTTCCTAGGAGTTCATTGTAATGAGCAATCCTTCTGGCCTAGATTTGTATCTTCCTTGAGAATAGGTGTAATTTTAGATCTGCTTTGCAAGCTTTTTTTTTTTCTTTTCCCCCTTTTCTTTCCAATACTCCTCAGTACAATAGGAATCTTGTCCCATGGTGTGAAGCCCCTGCAGAGTTATAAAATTGTGTCACCTTCCTTGCCTCCCTTATAAGTTACTCTAAGTGACACTATTAAAAAGAAAAACCACAGGATCTCCTGGGATCAAAACAATGTCCTGTTGTTATCTTAACACCACTCCGTTTGGCTTTTTTGGCTTTTACCTTTCATTTCCTACAGCTCTGTGCAAGCAGAGCTTGCCTTGCATTGTGCTTCATTCCATGCATGCATTTTCTCAGAGAAGATGCTTTTATTTCTGAAGGATATGCTGGGTGGCCAGAGGTTTCAGATTTCTTCAGCAGGGATTCATCTCTTCCAGGAAGGGGGAGGTTGAAGCGAACAGTCCAGCTAAGAAACTTTCATCTCTGTGCAAGAAGGGAGGAGAGACTTAGATGCTCATCACTTCCTCAGATGAAGATTTAAGCTCAAGTATTAACTAATAAACTCCCTATCCTGTGGGAGTCGAGACAGGGTGTGTGTGGGAGGGAATGGATTGAACATGTGAGAGTTTCCCACTTTGTGCAGAAGTTTTAGTGGCCTGGAAAATGTAATGTGTTTTTCCTTGCAGATGCTCTGGAGTGTGACTCACGAGCCTTTGCAGCTCAGACCATTTTGTAGAACGAACTACCGGCAACCCCTTTGTCCTTCGTGCGATATTATCAAATAAGCTCAAGGTAACTCATACCTTAGAGCAACCTATCATTGCAAGTAACTGAAATTGGTGTTTTCACACTTGTTTCCCATCTATTAACAGCCACAGAAGTTACCTACACAAGAACAGGTTTATCACTCTGTAAATGCCCAGGTCCAGGATACATCTACATGTTATACACCCTTAAAGCTGTTCAAATGTGTCATGTGTTTAGTTGCACTTTCTGTGTTACACATTTCTGCAATGTGATTTTATTTGTAACTCGAAGATCCTGCTATTATGTATTATTATAACTTGAGGATGAAACTGTTCCTAATGCTACCTTGCACTTACTGTTTCTGACCCAAAAGCCCACAAAGTGCCTGACAAACGCTAAATGGTTTTACCAGAGACCCTGGAGGTCATTAATTATAGTTATATCCATTTTACACATATGCTAAGTGAGGGTTTCAGTAGTTTGTAGTAAAGCATGCGGTGACTTGGTACGGCTTGTGGAACGTGGTAGAGATAAGCATCAAAGTTTTCTGCTAACGTACAAAATCCCCCTACAAACAGTCTAATGTCAGCCTTTCAGCTCACATGCTTGAGGACTGGGCACAGAGAAAAGCACCTCTTTTCTTGGGAGGCATCTGCAATTACACAGCCAACAATCTTTCAGCATCCCAGAGCTGTACTATCCCATGGCACACAGTTGCCCAGAGTTGAAAGAGGGCATTCCCACCTTGACCCTTGATCCCACCCCTCTATTTTTTGAGAGGTACGCACAGAGCTGTGCCCAGGAGCAGCTGCCAAACTAATGTGCAAAAGAGTCGTTGAAAGGAGAATGATGAAGCAGGCCCAGCGTTATTTGTACCGGAAGATGTTTCAGTTGACGCGCGGTTCTTGTCTCTTGGCTGGTGGAACGTTCTGTCATACCAGCCTTTCTGGCAGGTTAAGACAGAGAGGTGAGCAGTCTGGCCCCTTGTTTCTACACAAAGACTTACTGTGATATGCATCTCTAGCATCGCTGCTTTTACCTTTGCGTGACATTTCTGAATGTTTTGAGGTTGCTTTTTTTTTGTTTGTTTATTTTAATTAAACATGACTAAACAATGATTCTCTGGGTGGGAATCATTCTTCCTAATAACCGCAGTGTGCATACTAACTATACTAAAAATAAATCTTGTCTCTGACTAGTTAAAAATTGCAGTGATTTGTTGATGCTTTTTACCTGTCACTAGTAAGATATAAATATAAATAAGTAGAATTACATTTAAAATATCCATCACTTCACATATGGAGAGTGGCAATGAGTGGGCTGTAATAATAAAATATACTTTATAAGTGTCATAATCATTCAGACACCAGGAACTCATGAGCCACAGATCTGACATTCAGATGATGAATTGTGATTTTGTTTTAAAAGCCAGACATGTCAACTCCATGTGCATATTGGGAATTGTAGTTCAAGTGACCTCTGCTAAAACATTGACCTTAACAATGACTTTGTTTTACATTTCCCAGAAACTTTTAAAGTAGGTGTGATACTTTCCAAATGCAGTTGTTGCACTAATACTAATATAAAGTCATTTAAAGTATTTTTGACACCTTTGTTGTGGTCATATATTATATGACACAGAAAATTAGATTCAGTGAATGGCTTAAAATTAATTCTATTTTAGGGTCTTGGTAACATCATAAACCCCTTGAGGTTCACCTGTGTGATATATGATATCGCTGGATAAGATGATACTCGTCTCAAACTCTACAGCTCATCCATTCTTGCATGCAATAAATAAATACATTAAATATACATAGGGAAGAGTGTTTGTATTGGTACATATGAAAGTGGATTAGATAACACTCAAGGGAGACTCCATGGACTGTAGGGAGCTTAAATCTGATGGAGGAAGGGTGATTCAGTGGACTTCAGAGACCTGGATTCTGCTCTCCTCTCTGCTGCAAGTTCCTCCTGTGTGACCTTGGACACGCCGTTTAAACCCGAAACTTAAAAGTATTTAGGCTCCTCATTCCTGTTAACACGCTTGATTCATGCTGATTTCAGTGGGAATTTAAGATCTGAAAAAGAACTGAGCACTAAAATCCCTGGAAAGATCAGGGCTGTGTTTCGCTGGGCTTCGCTTCCCTACTTTTTAAGATGGAGATACTACTTGTTCGCTTGGGTGAGAGCATAAAGGATCAGAAGGCAGCATGGTCCTGGGGGCCATACAGATGTGTAAAGTCCTGTCTCTGATTCCCTATGAATAGCTTCTTGCACTACTTAGATACAATTATAGTCATATCAAATGAAAACACAATTAAGTTCCAGAATTGGAGCTGATTGGCATAACAAAGCTGAGATTTACTGCTTCCTTCACCAGCCCAGCACAGGTTCTAACACAAATCATGCCTCTCAGCCTTCAATTTGATAAACTTTCAGCTATTTTGACATGTAGAGCCAACTGCAGCCTACTCCATCCTGACAAAAAGAGCCTAACAAATGGATTTTCAGTCACCCACTGAACAGAGCTAGATGACAGATCTACATGAAATCCTTTTTGGAGGGAAGGCAGCCTTTTAACTTGATTGATGAAATTATATCTAAATCTGGTAGATTTGGAACTTCAAAGGCATTTTTGCCTACTTAGGGCATCCCAGATGAAGGGAGTATGCTATTTGTACCAAACTCCCATGCTCAAGTGGTTTGCAAATTGACCCCTTTGTAATAGGTTAAAGGTTCCGCGCTAGATAACGGTGGTTCATTTTGATTAATTATGTCAGGGAATTAATGTATGATTACTAACTTTTAGCAGACCCTGCTCTTTCTGACCTCGAGCTGCTTGTTTGTGTGGCTGGTTGTAATTTTCGACCAATGGGTTACGAGAGGTCACTGTGTGGTCAGCATATTTTAAACAAAGAAAAGGGAGGTGGGGAAGGGGGAGCAGAGAAACAGCAATCTCAGATCAGAGTGGATGGACTACAGTTTACTGGCCTGACAGGGGAGATTTGTTAAGTGTTTTAACAGTAGATTTTTATACATTTACCCTTTCCAATAAAATATTCTTCTGAAGAGCTAAGAGAGTGGCCTGGAAAGATGTTGGGAGGATAATTTAACAGTTAAGCCCATAATTGCACTTCATACTGGTTTCAATAGTAGAGAACCTTGTTAAAAACTAAATTGGGCAGTGTTCTGTTTAGCACTTGTATTGGCTGAGAACAAGGTTGAAAGCTTCCTGTGAAGTCAGTGCCTGGGAAATACCGCTTACAAATTTCTTAACCAATCACTGGTGAGTTAGCAAAGGTTGATAAAACAAGGTTTTTTGGGGATTTAGCTCCATTTCATATTTTAAGCTCCTGAGTGGGTATGTGAAACCATCTGAGAGTTTCTGAAGACTAGAAAGGAAACATGTGAGGCCCAATCCTGTAAAAACCTCTGCACGCTGAATCAAGTGCCTTCACGGTGTTCAGTATCGTATTCAATAGAATTGCTCATACTGAAAGTGAAGATGATGATTAGGTCTTTACAGGACATTAGACTGCTCTGTAGATGGAGGGACAAGGAATCAAGAGCCTTAAATTCCTCCAGTCCTTGCACAAACTTGTGGAAGAGATCTTGAGACAGAGGGATCTAAGCACATACTCTTAAAGCAGCTAAAGTAGGACTTAAGCTTTAGAGATGCTACATGATAAGAGCCATTGGAACCAGGGATACTTATCACTTCTGAAAATCAAGCAGTACTTACTGCTGGGCCTAAGTATACATAGAATTAAGTAATTAACTGCAAATGAAAAAAAAATAATAAAAATCTTGCTATTATCTTCCCTGAGTCTCACTCATGTTAAAAAAGGAGTCTTAAGATACCTACCTGGTTTATAGGAGCACCGAGAGGCTTAGTTCATTAATGTTTGCACTGTGCTTTATGGTCCTTAGATGAAAGTCACTACTGATGCTTAAAGAATGATTAGTATTATAATACTTGTTCTAAGAACAATAGGTACATTTGTTTTATTTTCCACCGAGCCCCTTCAAACACCAGGGTGTCCAATTAAACTGTAATTAAAATAAGGGCTAGGACTTGGCTGAAACTTTCTCAGTTTGCTTTGGAAACCTCAGTTTTGTTTTACTCTTGGTTGTACCTTTTTGCCTATCTGCTGAACATGGGGCTCTTTAGTTTGCTGTAGATGCCCTTAAGTTTGTTGTTATGTGCACAAATGTGCTCTTGGCAAACTATTTTTTTTGCATTTCAAGTAAGAACAAAGCTTTGTAAAAGGAGGAAGGGATGCTATCTGGACAAAAATGTGTGGTGTTAGTAGGGTCAGGAAGGAACACTTAGAGCTAAAAAGATGTGAAACTCACAGAGTGAAAGGAAGAATTGGAAGGGAGAAAGACGAGAAAAGTAAGGACAGTGAATATGATGAAAATCCTGAGTATGGAGACAGAGACAGCAGGGGAAACAGGGAAGCTAAAGCAAAAAGAAAAAAGAAAGTATTTGGAGTTGTGTGTATATATGTATACACGTATACACACACACACATACAAACCTGCATACACACCTCTTATGGTTTGCTAAAATTGCCTGGCTCTTCTGAAAAGACACCTCATACAAAAGGAAGATAAGGAAGAAGATTTAAGGTTTGGTCTACTGGCACCAGGAAAAGACTGAGCTCTTACAATCAGTTGCAGCTTTTATAGGCCAACCCACAAGAAAATTAATTCAAACTTTTGCCGCTCCGTAAAGACTTGTGTCAGGCTGACAGTTCCTTAGGCCTGTGTCCTGTTCACAGAGGGAGCTCCCAAGTGATACTTCAGGCAGAAGTAACCTACAGTGCATCCTGACCCTGCTCCACGAGCGACAACCAGAGATCCAGCTTCCTAGTCCCCGCTTTGACTATTAGACACAATTGCCTCTTGAGCTCTTCATTTAATGGAAAGTCTCACAGCTGCTGTCAGAGCATGAATGTCACTATTATTTACTTATTTAGTGGCTTTACAGTAGTGTTAGGAATCTCAGACAGATCATTGTACACACATTTAATAAATGGCAATCCAGCCTCAAATGTTTTACAATCAAAGCTGTTGATTCAGCAAAGTACTTGCACATACATGCTCTCCAAGCAGTCACCAAAGCACATGCTAACTTGCCGTTGTACATCAGATGAGAACTTCCTTCAGTGCTATCTGCCCAGAATTAGGTTAGGAAAACGTAACAAGCTGTGGAAAAATAAAGAGTTGTAGGGGAAGTAAGGCTTTCAGGATGTGCTACCAGTGTAATAACATTTTCAGCTGGGTTTTATAAGAAAATGAGATTTATGGCATCATGTTGTCTCTGTCTACCTCTACTAACTCTTACACTTGGACAATGTCAGTCACACTTGGCAGAAGGACAGGCAGCACTGAATTAAACATAGTCCTGTGGGCACAAGCACAAAGTCCTCAGTTCATAGAGTTTCCAAAGTGCATCCAGCACTTGAGTTTGCCCGGCACCCAGAAGGCTGGAATCGCTCTCTATGATGCAGTGGGGTAAAACAACAGAGGCACAACCATGTTTTAAGCTATGTGAGAACTTATGTTGCAGAAAGGTCAGACTATCAGGTTTTAGAAGTTCCACTTTCCAGGGAACCACTGGCTTATTTGGTTTGGAGCATAAAGGGATGAATTTCTGAGCCCTTTGAAGGTGAAGGGAATTTGGTGCTGCTTCCTATGGAGCTATGATTGTGCCCTGTTACACAGCCTGTAGGAACAGAAAATATTTGTTTCCTTTGTTAATAAGGAAAACCAAAGCAAATTAGGAGCAACAGTCTTTGGGGCTAATAAAAAATGTGTCGGGTACAGGTTGTTTTTTACATGTTTATACATCAGAGATTTGCGTTTTTATGCTCTTGTGCGTGCCCAGGTTTTGGGGCTTGCACATGCTCTGATTAAAGAACAACCAAACAATGCTCTTTAATTTAATGATCTTAATAAGCACATGGGGGAAGTGTCTTTACTGTATAGACACAAACAATGCTACATGCTTCAACATGAAACATAATTAGGGTGTGCAGTAAAATAAAGGGGTGAGGGGGAAGGGGACATTTTTTAAAAAATGAGAACAGAGGTGACTTCCAACAAAACTTCAAAACCAGCTTGGCTAACAATGAACATAGCCCCATTCTTTTTAATCATCAACAAAATCTATCACACATGTTCTTTCAAGTAAAGTTTATTAGAAAGAAATTGCTACTAGAGAACCACATGTGAGCTCTGACTTGGCAAGGTCAGGCCAGGGCAATAAACCCTTGAACTTTACAAATATGCAAAGCTGACATAAATAACAAATTAAACCCAGCCAGGTGTAGAGCTGCAGAGAGCTGCTTGCCAGAAAGATTCAAACTCTGGCCAGCCTGACCTCTGTGAGCCTGTGTGGAAAGCGAGGGCTTATCTCCTCTGCTTGTTGTCCATTAGGGTTCATACCTGTGGGCTCAGGTCACCTTCTTCTCATTAGCTTAGAAAAATGCTGTCACTTCATTAGAGGTGTTTGTTCAGCTTCTGAGTGTCCTCAGGCATTTGGATGCATTGCTGGGTGAGTGCTGATTTTGTCAGAGCTGGGGCCTGGGTGTTTTGGATCCTCTTTGAGGGATCAGTGCAGGATCAACTAGCAAGGGAGAATGTGGAGACGCCTTTGCTGCAGGATTTGGTGAGGTAGGATGGGAAAGAGAGGCTTGGGGTCTTTGACCACTGTACAGGGTGGCACATACCCCAGACAGCTGGAGTCTGGAAATTAATAAATGTAAATGTACCACAAGCTGGCTGACTTGCCCTCTGAGAGCCGCTGCTCATAGAGCTCACAGAATTGCATATCGCTCAAGTGCTGTTTTGGATCGAGCTCCAAGACGTGCCTCAGAAAAAGGAGCCCATCCTCACACCGATTTTAGCCATATCGGTTGCATATTCTTAGTGTAATCAGGACTTCGTTAAAGGTGTAATTCTTACTGCAATTAATCACTGTATTATTCTGAGCCTCTCTGCCAGACATCCAGAGGCATTCAACTGCAGATACACCATCTCAGTGGGATTTTCAAATGTCTCTTAAGCGCATTAAGCACCTAACTTCCATTGAAGGCTCAAGGGGTTTTTAAATTCCCACTATGTGTCTCTCTACATCTTGCCCTTAAACAAGTGCTTAATTTTAAGTGCAGGTAGTTTCGTTGATGTGTATAGTACTACTTGTGTGGTTAAACACGTGCTTAAATGCACAGTTAAACCATGGCTGTAACGGGAGGGGGAGGAATTTGATGCAAACATGCAGTGCTTTAAATGTAAGCATTTTCCTATTACACCTTAATTTTTGGGTACCGGTTTGAGGCAGAAGCAGTACAAAAGACAGGTCTCATTAGACTTGAAAGTGGAAGAAATTTGCTCTGAGAATCACAAAAAAGGAAATTATATGGCACACTGGGACATGGTGTTCTACAGAATCCCTTTACAAGTGTAACCAGACTTTTTACTATCTGCCATGAGAATTGCTTTTTTTTTTTTTTTTTTGTCTTAAATGCAAAGCCAGACCTGTTGCAAAAACACTTACCCTGAGAGACAATACTCTGTAGTGACTGCTGAGCTGTCGTGTCATCTTGAGCAACGCATTTCACCTCTCTGTGCTTCTATTTTCCCTCCCACTGTCTTTACTATTTATATTATAAGAACTCTGGGGCAGGGATGGTCTCTGTGTTTGCATAACTCTCCCCATAATGGTGTTGTCTCTCTGCTGGGACTACTCAGTGCTGTTGTTAGTAAAACCTAGTGACTTTCTTCCACAGTCAAACTGTAGGAATAAGCAATTGGGAAAAAAACCAATCTCTTTCTTAGTTCAGGTTTTAGTTTTGTCTCTGAGTCATAGGTTAGGGGCTCTTCAACACGTGAGGTTTATATAGACTTGTTAAAGAGATCTGTCCTGATAAATGGGTCGGATGCTTTTTATAGAGTTCTCCACTGGGTCCACTCCATCATAATGAAGCTTCAACACAGGCCTCCACAGAGCTCCAAGAGAGAAATCCGGGAAGGAGAAAGTGAAGGGAGATTGGGTGAGTTTACACTATGTGTTAAGTGGAAGAGCCGCAAAGAGGTTGGGAGACTTGTCATGACATGTAATTAAAGGCTCCTCTGGGAGTGTCTGTATAAACTCTACACATAGCAGAAAGAAAACAGACAGCTGACAGTTGTACTGTGAAGTCTTAGAAGAATATACAGTGTTCACTGCTGACACTCAAAGGCAATTTCGCCGAGTTCTGTGAAGTCTAAACACTTTTACTTAGAGTTAGGGACAATTCCTGTCAAAGAAGAGCTAGAATTTCTGTTCACGCCGTTATGAGTTGGCTTCCAGGAACCTCTCTTGAACTGAACCTGACACACTCTTTGTTTGTTTTAGTTATGTTTCCATTTGACTGCGGCCTTTCCTGGTGCTTTTTTTTTGCCTTTGCTATTGATTGTGGATGGAGTGTGTGACAGATATCCCATCTGCCTGAGTTCTGATTCAGAGCACATCCTGTGATTCTTGGGTCAGGCTTTTGCTGTGTGTCTCTCAGAGTTTCTAGTAGGGATGTGTGTGCATGTGTGACACATCTAGACGTACAAATGGGGAGATACAGGGAAAGGACAAGGTCTGTAGGACTTTGAGCACTGGAGGGCAAATAAATCTGGCCTGGAAGGCCCCAGTTCTTAAGTACCTTGAGAACTGTGTTGGTGTTCGAGACTGTTGGTTGGGAGAGGAAGGATGAGAGGAAAATTCTTATCTTCCAGCTGCTTTAGCCCCCTTTTCTTTCATATTTTTGAGAAGTCTGAATGAGGATCTGAGCTGGTTTGAGATTGAGTGACTACTTGATATGTTTAATTAGAAGGAAATCTCTGCAGGTCTGTAGTGGAACCTGTGGTCAGTATCTTGGCATAGTCAGTGGAGACAAAGGTCCAAATCTCTATCAGTCTTAAAGCAAGAGCTTGAACCTGTGTTTCTTTTAGTGACCTAGGTGAAATCTCCAAGCAATAGGCTGTTGGCTGTTTTGATCAAGGCCCACATTTACCATAATGCTTCATTGGGTCAGTATTGCAAGGTGACTCCTATTTACTCCATGAAGATCTCTGTTCCATGTCAGGGAGTCTGTTGTTTCTCTTATTCCCGCAGTTACCAGAACAAAAGGCAGGAAAGAAGTAAAGAAATCACACTTTCTTTGACTTCTTTTAGCATTCCATGTGCAGGTCCTTAAAAAAGAAGTAAGAAGTAGGGAACCTGAGCATAAGTCATAGGAACAGAGACATTATGACAAAATACTCTGGCTATTTATTTTTGGGATGGGATAACTTTGCTATACAAAGACATTAGAAGTCCTATAGAAGGAACTCAAGTAGATTTTTGTTTCTTCCTAAATATAGGGGAATGGCAAATGAGAAGCAAACAACTTGGAACCCACCAGAGGATTTAGAGTGTAAATTAAATTTGTGTGGGAAGACTGTGGTGATGGGAGATATAGAAGAATCTGAGTTTTGATGGTTGGACCAGACTCAGAGCCTAAAGGCATATATCATTGAAGAGTATTAAATATTTAAAAGAAGGTTTATTTAGAGTCTTCAAAACTGACAGGATCTTAAATACAAGATCATATGGCAAGAAAGCTCAACATCATTCTTGTCAGGGTGAATTAACTGTGGTATATAGCCCTGTATAAATAAACAGCCATGGAAATTCCCAGCTTCATTTAAAGTCCTGAAAAACAAAAAACATCTCCATGCAGAAAAGCATTGGAAGAGGACAGTCTTAAACATTCTGAGTAATTTTATCAGCACACATATCTCAGGTAACTCCTCAATTATTTTAGCAGCAGAATACAGAAGAATTGTGTTTCTAGGATCCATTGTTTATTGCCCAGCACAACTGGCATTGGTTGAAATGAATGACATTTATAATGCATTTCATGATATAATTTTTCAGTTAAATCTTTTCCTTCTAGGTGTTTCTTTGAGCTTTTGGGGAAGTATTCCTCCTCAGGGGAGGACGATGCTATTATTATTGTAAGGAGATGCAGCC
This sequence comes from Baryphthengus martii, assembly GCA_013396935.1. Lineage (NCBI taxonomy): Eukaryota > Metazoa > Chordata > Aves > Coraciiformes > Momotidae > Baryphthengus > Baryphthengus martii. The sequence goes on from VWZK01015141.1 coordinate 41,787, forward strand.
AGGCTGTACCTAAGAGACTCATTGAGACTATTCATGTGTATCTTTCTTTTTTAATCCTTCTCACTACCACATCCCCTCTTGCCTTGAGAAATGGCTCCCCTTGCTTCGACTGCTGAAATCTGTGGCAACAGAGAAAATTGTTTTGCCCAGTAAATTATGAAGAATACCAGTGTGGTGGTTACGCTGGTGTAAAGGACATGGAAGCTCCCCTCAGAAATGATAGACCCTGGAAAGGAGCTTTGGCCAAGAGTTGCAGTGGTGTACATGCGGTGTTATGGTAATGTGGGCCTTCTCTTACCTTGTTTGTGCATCACAACCTGTCTTGGGAGGGTTTTAACGATCTTCACCGTGCCAAAACTACTTCTTCCTAAGCTATAGCGGAGAGCTACCAAGGTAGTGTTTGTACTGCTGTGGAAGCCACTCTCCAGAAGGTCAGTGGGGGAGTGTAATCAGCTTAGAACTGGATGTTGTAACTTACTTGGATGAAAGATTTTTTTCTAAAGGTGACATTAAGATGAAATATCTAAGATAAACCAGAAGATTTGACTGGAAATTCACAATGTCCCTCTGAAACCGTCCATGCTGATTTACTGATCTTACATTTTCAATTTATGAGCTAAGACTGGAGTATACCACTGGAGGATGAGAATAGAGTAGTCATATTAGAGCCAGCTCATATATCCTACAGACAGACTTTGGAAGAATTAGAAAGTATAATAAAGTACTTGTCCCTTTAAGACACTACTTGGCTCCTTGCCAATTTAGATCCTGGAGAATTAGATATTTTAAAAGCCCTTAAAACTGTCTCTCTCTCTTTTTTTTTTTTTTTCCCCTCTAGTTTTCTGAGGTGTTCACCTTTTAACAATGCAGAAACAATGGCAGGAGCATCCTTTGCTTTACAGCTTTCTCCCCCTACAGCTTACTGAGGGATGAATTCTGTTCCCCATCACATTATTTTAAATATGTGATAACTCTTTTGAAGGCAGAGCGTGTACATGGCGTGTATAAGAGAGAGAAAACCTATCTTGTTTATAAAAATGAATTCTTAGTTTTACATAAGAGCAGTAACACTGGGATACACAAAGGCACCCAGGTACTTTTCAAGCATATAAATACTGCCAGGGCACTGCACTGACCTTTCTTCTCTGACATTTTCAGCTAATGGTCACCGTATGTGGCAAACAAGCTGACCCTACAATTGCTGTGGGACCGGACTGGAGGTTTGAATGTCTCCTTGGAGGGCAGCCACCTTATCAGTGAGCTCAGTGGCCGCTGGGTCAAATGCACGAGTACCAACATGAGCTCTACTGGAGCACCCAGTGTAATGCACTTGATACGGCTACTCCTCCCAGGCAGAGTCAGAGGGCTTTAAAGATCTGACAGTCATTATGGAAGTATTTCTAAAGTGAATTTTATTCTAAACCAACCCCTCTGCTGTGGATTTAAATGCCTAAATAAGGATTTTGTTTGAAGATACTGTCCCAGAAAGGTTTTTGGAGGGTTCTGTTTTGGCTGAGCTCTGCAATATACTTTCATAAAAGATAGAAGGAATTTGGGGAAAGAAGGAAGATGGTCTGGAGCAAGAATAAACAAAAAGAAAAATAGTAGGCCGTCAACCTAGGGTCATTTTGTTAACAATACAGGGTAGAGGAAAGACCCAGGGATCTTTTTGTGTCATAGCAGATGAATGGTAACTTGTTGTTTACTCTACAATTTGCTGTTCCTTCAGACCTGACTTTTTTTCTTGTTGGGACTCAGGCAGAGATCCCCTCCGGTTTTAGGCAGCAATTTCTTCTCATGCAGTGGGGAGATTAAGCTTGCTGAAAGACCTCTGTAAGGGAGGATTCAGTGTTCCTTTCCTCTCTTCCTGGAGATTATAAGATAATGCATCTGGAACAACATTAGCTCATCCAGGTCTGTGGTTTTATTTTTGATAATCAAATCCCAGCAATCTCATTCTCCATCTGCCTGAGCATATTTTTGGGTAAGGGGTAGATATCTCACACACATGGCTGTGGTCAGATATTGTGAGATCTTCTAAACATGAACAGAAAATTTCCGTCCTCTTAAGTTATATCTAAACATTCCTTTTTCTCTTGTGCTGTATTTTCTTTCTGCAGCTGAGAGAGTTATGGTAGTTCGGGCCAACAGAACATGTTTATTTCTCCTTTGGTAGTGTTTACTCAGCAGACTCCCAAACTTGAGTTCAGGCTGCATTTACTCTCAAATGAGAATTATTTTGATGGCCTCAGCCTTATTCGATATAGTGCAGTGCCTATTTGTGTCAAGAGCTAGCATTAAGTCATTGTCTGGATTAAGTGTTAAGGGTACAATGAAGAGTCTGTGGATGTCTTGTTAGGAGACAGCTGGCCAAATGAAAGTAGGCTTCCTTCTGAATCTCAGCAACATCTGCATTCCTCCACAAGAAGAGTATTTCTTACAAAACCAAGTGGGTTTTCTGTCAAGTTTAGCCTAGAAGTGAGATAATTATAGGAAAAAAGCTGAAACACATCTTAGGAGCTTTTAGGAGCTTATGACACTTTGTTTGGGCTTTTGTGAAAGCTGTTAGTCATTTATCCCCTTTCAACAGCAGAGCACTGGCGTGCAACATCTGTGCTCTCCTTCACCTTAGAGCTTCCTCAGGATCACTGCAGCAGAGGTGGAGCAGGTCTTCTTCCTGCTAACACCAGCCTCCTGCCTTGGGCATCTCCTTCACTCTGACTCACAAAGTTTTGCATTTTGTCAACGAGGACATCACATTTCTAGTGACTCCTACAAAAGCAATTTTCTGATAATGTTAGTTGTATAATGTTAAATCTTTCTGATCTTACAACACCTCTGATTATTAATCGTGTATCTGATAAATCCATAATGGACTGTAGTTTCAATTACACTCATATAAATTATGAAAAGACATAAGATTTGTGCTGTCTTTTTGATCAGTCATGGTGCTCTCTGATTTTTAACTTTAGCTGAAGCTTTCTGGCAATAGCACATTTTTATAAAGCAAGGATTCTTACTCTAAAAACCTTTCAAGATCAGTCAGTCTTGTGTAAGACATTCTCAGTGCAGCTTTCATGTTGTCCAAACATTCCCAAATGTATTTATTCTTAAAAGAGTTCTAAGGGAGCAAGAATCTTTATTTTTTTTCCTCCTAATGAGATTAAATTTCTTAGTGTTTAAGAATCATAACAAAACAAAGAGTATTAGTCCAAAGAAAACAGTACAAACTGTAGCAGAAACTACATTTCAAAGTTTTATCAATATGAAATATTGGTTCTCTCATTTCAAATTCTGCTCAGAATGAAGATTATTTAACAAATTGATCTTCAGAAGTTGCCCAGATTTGGTGGGATGTTAGAAAAATTTCAGCTTCTTTTGTTCAATTTCTATTCCATAGAAGTTGTACATATCCATGAGATGATGATAAGCAGACTGCGGAGGGATCTGAACAAATTGCCCTGCATTTTAGCCCTCAATTATACAAGGTGATCTTATGAAAACAAGAAGTGAAGTCTTGAAAGGTCTCTGAATAGCAATAGGAAATAATTCGTGCCAGATTGTTTCTTGTTAGTACCAGCGAGAGAGACTCCTGTAAGGTGGTTAATACAGAGAGTTGATGCACATCCTTTACACTTCAGTAACAGTTTCTTTGATTTTTCTAAACTAATCAAAACACATGTGTTAGGAGCCTAAATGTCAGTGAAAGTCAATGAAGAATAAAACACTTGCTTGTGCAGCGGATCCTGGCTATGTAGCGACAACATCAACTAAGTAAATAAAAGTTCTTCCAAGTTATGAAGCCTGTTATCATTCAAAAAGCGATCTGAGAGAAATCAGAGTGGCTTCATGACCATGCATCTGGTAGCCTGACTGTCAACAGAACTGCTTTATAAACTACAGGAAGGTGTGTGTCAGGGCCTTTGCCATCTCAGATCTGTAGAACGGGGAGATACCGTAGTAAGTAATCTTAACGGTACTTTTCATTCACAAAGAATTTGAGCAAGTCTATAAATGTAGGAAAGCAAAAAATGGAAAGTGCCTGGTCAAACCTATCTACCTTTGCACATAAAGACTTGTGGTGAAGTTGCTTACTCCATTTAAAGGTAACCACCAGTGGAGGTTAGGTTTCTGTCACGTTAGCTCTTCACTTGGCGAAAACACATGGTTGCAGTTTGGGTGGCCATAACCAGTCAGGTACCTGCACAACTGAGTCATTTTGCAAATTAGTGCATATTCATGAATAGTGGCACAAGTAGTTTATAATGAAATAGCAAAAAGAAGTGGTTTTTCTTTGTAATTTACTTCTTGCCACAAGTCATCATACAATTTGTTTACCTTCTGGACATCCAGCTGTAGAAGTTGTATATACAGTTGATTATACAGTTCTGGACTAACATCATTACCCTATAGCTTTGAGGACTCCCATACACTCAGGCAGTGACCAGAATAGTGGTCAAATATTCCTTGAGAGAAGCATTTGCTAACAGTTGTAGGCTACCATTTGATCATGTAGGCTGCTAGCAAGTACTTACAGTTAACAAAGGCATTGATAGGATGCTGGATTGATTCACAATCATCTTTTGGCACAGAAAAAAATATCCAGATGCACAATGAGCAATATTTGAATAATTAGAATAGCTCTGTAGGCATGCTACGTCTGAATCATAGAATCACAGAATGTTAGGGTTTGGAAGGGACCTCTAGAAATCATCTAGTCTAACCCTCCTGCCAAAGCAGGATCTCTAGGGCAAGCCACACAGGAACGCATCCAGGTGGGTTTTGAAAGTCTCCAGAGAAGGAGACTCCACAACCTCTCTGGGCAGCCTGTTCCAGGCTCTGTCACCCTCACAGTAAAGAAGTTTCTCCTCATGTTGAGGTGGAACCTCCTATGCTCTAGCTTGTACCCATTATTTCTTGTCCTATTACTGGGCACCACAGAAAAGAGACTGACCCCTTCCACTTGACACCCACCCCTTCTCAACAAAAGTGTCTTTGGAAGTGGGATAAGGTGTTCGGCTTTACCTACATGAGGACGAGCTCTATGTAACTTTTAAAAAGTGAAAAAACCCTGAAGAGTAATTTAAATTATTCAAGCAGACCAGGGGAATTTGAATTTGTTCAAGATGAGGACTGCACAAGATTTCACTAGAGCTTCTCAGGTAAGACACAAGATCCCAAAGAATGAATTGACTCAAGGGGACTTGCTCTTTCCCTTTCTCACATGTAAAGTTACTCCTCCGTCGGCACGGTTCCTGCTCTGCTAGCTCATTCCTGCCTTGGGGGAAGGACATTATTTACTAAATCTGTTTTGGGTTTTAAAGAGGAGGTTTTGCTTGTCTGAGCCAACCCAGAAGAACTTGTGAGATCTGACAGGAGCAGAGGAGAGGCAGCGGTAGACCAGAATGGCTGCCCTCAAAAAATGGGAGATAAATATTACAACTGAAGGGAAACCTCACTTCCTGCATTTGTGGGTTTTGTTAATATGTAACATGCACATTTTATAACTACTTGGTGACAGACTCAAAACCCCCTCCGGCTTTGGGATTCTGTTCACTATTTTTAATCATAATTTAGGTGTGAGGGTTAGGATTAACAGCAGGCAAACATTAACCATGGCTGTTGGACCTCAGTGAGCCTACCAAAATTGGAGAGTGGGTTAGCCAAGAGAATAGTCATTGGGGAAAAATGAAACTCAGATGTATTGAAAGTTTAAAAGAAAATTGCAAACAGCACAGGGAAGGAACTTGATTGGACAAAATAGGGAACCTTTGCAGCTCTTGAGAGAAAGGGTGAAATTCGGTGAGAAACAGCTAGAAAGAAGGGATAGGAGAAAACCAGGAAATAATGGTATGTCAAAAGGATGCTTATCCTCTACTAAGAGGGCTGTGAATGAACAAAACAAGGAAAGAATCCGTATTACTGTCTTTTGGCTTTGGTGACTTGCACTGTGGCAGTGGAATAAAACTCAGGGGTATGTGGGAAAGCTACGCTGGTGTGGTGTGGATAGGTCCAGAAGATGGCTAAGCAGGGTGAACGGGAGGAATGCAGGAGAGCTGTGTGTTTTTCGTTAAAGCAAAGAAGTTATTGCTGCTTTGCCAGGTGGGTTGAGGCAGAAATCTCATACCTCTGAAAGTAATACCAGATCCCAAAGGCTGGCTACATGGAAATCTCCTCTGTCCACAGCATTCATTAGGCCATTTGCCTCTCTAAAGATCAGACAAATTTATGTTGAGCTAGGTCACATGAGGCCAAAACCTCACCTGCTTCAGGCTTTCAGGGCTGTACTTTAATGACAATTTAAGATCTAATGGAAGGCCAAGAAAAGGGTCATTTTATATCTGGGATATACTAGTATCTAACACTGAAATGATGTAATATATCTGATTGCACATTATGTATAAATCAGGTCAGCTCTTCGTAGAAGGACCATATGTTCTCCATGCCAGTGGAGATTTACACAGATTCCTGGGACTACCTACCTGGGTTAAGGCGGCGTGACTCCTTTTCTCCCTTCCTGAAAAGCTTGGCCACGACCCTGTAGTCAAGTTGGCCTTAAAAAAACAACCAACGATAGCAACAAAAAAAAGCTCCAGGGCCAGCAAGTGTGTAGTCAGAGTTGCTGCCATAAAGCTCGGAGCTGGCATTCTTTAGGAGCGGGGCAGGGGGGAGTTGCTGCGTTCCCCTGGAATGTGGTGAATGGCTTGTAAATTAGAGTCCCTAATGAAACCGCACTGGTGTCCAACTGCAGCAATCATCTGGTTAAAATCAGGCAGTAATTCCACTAATTTTACTGCCCTTCTCCCAGCCCTCAACGCCTCATTTAGGAAAAAATGTTTATGTTCCCTTCAAAACACCTGCATTTTAACTCGGGTCCCCAAAGCAATTATTTTTTTTTTTTTTTTATTATTTTTTTTTTAGACTTTCTGTTGTGAAATGCAGCATCCCTCTCTTTTCTGAACCGAAGCACATGAATGCCCTGGGATTCCCAATCTTCAGGTATGTTTAACTAGCACTATTTTTCTTGCACACTTCACAAGCTTCGCTGTCCTATATATTTTCTGCCCACAGCTGCTGTCCAGAAGTGTTTAGGATATATATTTCCCCCCCTCAGTAAATGATGAAATAAAACTACGTAGAGCTGTTTACATTGTGACTAAGGAAGTTAAGGTTGATGGAGGTGATAGTGACTGACACTTATCCAATTTCAGGCTTTCCAAAACGTCTGTGGCTCTTATCATGATTTAGTCTCTAGCAGACCTTGTAGACATTAAACAACAAGAATGAGCACTATTCTCCCTCAGAAAAAGAAACATTATATAGTGGATGCTGGAGCACTACCATGATGTGTTGTGAGATCTTACCATCTGCTATTCCATTAGGGTGAGTTATTCATTTTGTCTCCTTGGTTTCATGTTCATTTAGGGCTTTGATAGATTATGACTAAAGATCTCCTTCAAAAGTTGTAAGCAGATATCCCCAGCCCGTGATGATACCATTTCTTGAAGCACAGGCATCTCAGACAAGGGAAATAGGATTCCCATAAACAGTCAGACGTCTTCCTTTCTCTTCAGTCTTCACAATCCTGAAATATTTGGCCTGCCAGCAAATTCTGGGAGAAAATAAATAAATACAAGGGTCCACCCATTCCCCAGCCATCTGCAAATAACTCCATCCATTTTCCTGAATTGCTACAGTCTTTTTAATCAGAGCAAATCTTCAGCCAGGCCAAAGTGTGCCGGGGCTGGGGTGGAGATCATCTGCTTGAGGCTTCTCGGTACAAGCCGTATCAGGTAGGCAAAAGTGGGAGTAGGATCAAATTCCCACCATTTCACCTTGGAGAATAAAGAATCTAAGACTATGCAAAGTATTGTAGCTATCCATGTGATTGGGTTTTTTTGCAGTTATTACTGGGTGAAATGGGAATTTTCCATACGAAGCAAATTGCATGTAAAAATGAAGCTTTCTCTACCTAGTAAAGAAAATGTTTGCTATGGTGATTTATGGAGAAGCAGCTCAAAGCAGAAACAAAGCTGTAGCTTGAAGCATTCAACTCAAGTGTGGGACACCATCTTTCTGTTCTCACTTTCTTGCCTTCACACCAGCAGAGCACGCTCTCACTGATAATAAACCTGGAGTCAAACGTGCCTTAAGAAGAAGGGAGAGAGAGGGTGATTTGTTTTGATTGCTCAGTCATTTGGAAAATGGCAAAATCATTGATGTCCTCCCAGGAGGAGAAGATATTTAGAAATGTAGATACTTAGAAATCTTTGGCCCCAACACCGGAAAACTATTTTCTTCCTCCTACTGCTGCTGTGTAGATAATGTAGTTATTCTGGACACATGGCAAAATATTGAAGTGGGAGACAGTGTGCTAACTGCAGCTAGGGAGTGATGGAGACCCAGGGATTCAGTGTCTTACGAGCATGCAGAGAAGCTCTGCCATCCCTCAGGAAGGTACCTTGCCCTTTTCTTACTGAGCTGAAGGGTAGGAGCAGAAGCTGGTCATATCCACCGAGGGCCGAAGCCCACGGTGAGATGAGAGAAGTGGAGCAAACCTGACTCCTTGCCACACCTGGTCACAAGAGGAGATTAAGGAGGAAGGGAAAGGCCTATTGACAGCACCCAGAAACACTGGAGGGGGGAAGGCAGTACCTGAGGCAAACCAGCAAAACCAGGCCCATGCTTAATCTCAAACATCAAAGAAGAAAATTCCTCAGAGCTAATAGGTCCCAAATCAAAATATGGTCAGGTATGGAACATGTGGTCACCACAGCATCCTGGAGGCTGCGAGAGGTGAAGGATTACAAAAGCAACTGGGCTTCTTCGTCTTTTTTTTGAAAAAAAATATTTTTTACTTGCCTGCTTTCTTTTAGCCTTTGTTTTGGCCTCACTGTAACTGAACTCCCTTGGACTTGATAGCACAGGCCTACAGCTGAGCAGAATACACAAATGTAATCCCAATAATAAACAGGAATGAAGGAAATATCACATTGAGCACTGTATCACATTCAGTTTTAATTAAAATTATCACAAGCAGATTTATGTTCGGTATAACTTTTCCTGCTGTTTCCAGGTTGTGTTTATCTTCTAATTTGATTGCTTTTCAGTGCCGTTTACAAAAGCTGCCTCCCAACCAGAGATAATGCTGCATTTTAACACTTTAGCTGAGTTTGTACTTTCAATGAGCTTTCTGCTTTTTGAATTTTTACTCGCTTTGACATCTTTCTGAGAGCTGGCAGAAGCAATGTGTAGCTTGATGGTTTAAAATGTGCAATCGTTGGAAGGTAGGGAAGCAGCCTTTCTTCAGCTGACTCTTATTATGAACTCACTGCTGGGACTGAGACTCCAAATCAGCAAATAGCATCCCATTAAGGTCAAAGAGCCTGCTGAAGAGTGTGGTGTCTGTAGGAGAAAAAGAGAAGGTAGGGGAGCTTCCTGTCTAAGGTGTTAAAGAAAACCTATTTGAAGGTCTAATCTTTGAATTTCTTTGGGGAATATCATTCTTCTTCTTTTAATTTGAATGAACTTAAAGCTTCAAGCTCCTGATATTTCTTCCAATGTTTAGATAAAATATACTGGAAGTGATAACGGTTCCCTTTTACCTCCGAGATTCATAGTTGATTGAGTCATTAATAATCTCCTAATTTCTTTGTTTTCCTTTCTTTCTGTCTTCAGGGATCTCTGGAAGCTAAATAAGAAAAAAGGTATTTTACTGGGTGCTTTTTTTTTTTTGCAATTTGACAGGTGAGAAGTAGAGAAAGAAACTGCTTTTCATAAGAAAACAGAACAGCTAAAATTAAAAGTAGGACTTGGCTCTTAACAACTCTAAATTGCTAGTCAATTTGAAATCCACGTTTCACTGCTTGACTTTTTGCTTGGAGAAGTCAAACCAGAACCCCGAACACATCCATTCTCAAACCTTGGGAGATTTCACATCCTGGTCTGAGCTTTGCAACACTCTCCCACTTCTGATTAATGCATACCAAGCCTACTCTGTTATAAAGTCAAATCAATGCCAAATGTGGTGGTGATTTTTTGATAGGGAATAAGCAACATCCACCAATATATTTAACACAGGTCAGTAGACAGCCTACAGTCATGACAGTCTTGAACTAGTGACCTACAAATGAAAGACTCCTTAATCCCTTTACCAAATCCTAAACCACTCAATTCCTGCCCCACCTCAGCAACCAAGGTCTTTTATAGATGTGCTGGAGGTAATATGTAAGCCAGCAGAGTGTAAATTAAAGAGGAAAAAAAGGCTCTACTTGCAATAACATCGTAATTGTGGAATTTGAGAAAATAAGGGACTCAGGAGAGGTCTTCAGTCAGCTTGTCTCAAATTCAGTGCAAATTTATTCTGAGAATATTTTGGCACCTGCGAACAGCCCAAAACTTTTATAAGCATCATAGCAGGGGAAAAGTGATGCAAGTGAAAGACTGCAGATAGACTCAGAAAAAGGTCTTGATTGTTCATCTGACCTGTTGGCTTCCTCTGCTGCTACAGGAGTTTACTCTTATGACTGTCTAACTCCACCGATTACCATGATGACTTTACAGAGTCACACTGGCACACACTGTAGTGTTTTAATCAGATCCCTTATTTCAGCTCTTTAGGCATGAAACTCATGCCTTGGAAAAGAAGAACAGTAGCCACAGGCTGTTCAGCTCTTAAATCCTATGTTGCTTAATCCGGTATCCTCATCTTTGTCCTGGGATTGCCATGTGGAGAGGTTCTCTTCTGTGCTTTCTTAGTCCTTCTCATAGGTCCTGACAAGATGTACCATGAGAAAAGTATTAATTTCGGAAGCTGTTTCCTATAACATAACAGAACTTTAAAAAAGGAATGAGTTTGAATTCTAATTGAATTCAAAGCTACGCAGCACAGAGCAACAACAGCAAACTCTGTGCCTGTACAGTTGGAATTTTGCTGCCAAATGTGGTTAAACAGTTTTTCACTTTTCCCCAAAACATGAACATTGTCTAAGTAGAAAAGTATTTCCATTTGTAGAAGGGACTTTTTTTCATTTTGTACATCTGCAGGCATAAAAGGACCATAATAGACCACAAATTAGATCCGGGAACTGAAACAAGCTCAGCTTGTAACTGAGACCACAGGTCTGTAAAAAAACTATAGCATCATTTTTGGGTGAGCTCTTTTTTTTCTTGTTTGTTTGTGTTTTTTTTTTCTTTTATGGCAAAGCAAATGAAAACTCATTTTATATTCAAATATGACACCATCTGTTCCCTGAGTTAGAAAAACTGGGTGAACTGATCCAATATACATTGCGCTAGAGGAGGGGAACAAATGCAGAAAATATCTCTTTCTCTCATGTCTCTCCTGTTTTGTGTCCCACTGTTCCATTACTTGACCACAAAGGACTTGCAGATGGCACGAGTGGTTTTTTTTCTCTGTTTGATCTAGTCCCTCCATTCTTCTGGGCTAGAATTTTCTCTTTCGCAGTGTGATCTGCTGTCTGTCTCCTCTTGCCTCCAACAGAGCCTCTCCTAATGCTTTTCCCCCTGAGGTGATAGAGACCAGATCATGTAGGATCTCTTATCAGAATCCTGTGACAGACTTAGAGTGGTGATGCCACTGGAAACAAAGGAGAGGGGATTTCTTAGAGATGGCACTTGCCTCACTGCTATTTGTTTTCAACTCCTCCATTTCTTTTCCCATGATCCCACGCAGTGGAGGAGGCTAATTTGCAGGGATAGTTTTGACCTGTAGCGTGGCCGAGTGCTGTGCTGAGGGCTGCATCCATATGAGCTGAAAATCTTAATCATGGCTTCCGGATCAGTCCTGTGAAAATCCCTTTTACTTTTGACCACAGTTATTTGGAACCAGGAATAGAATAAACCAGACCCCTTGCAGTCATTTGAAACACTGGACAATCATTGGACAGTAACTAAATGAAAGGAGGAAGGGGACAACTGAAAACTCACCATGTACGTGAGTTTTAAGCTCATCGGTTGAAACAGTATGACAAAAACATTCTGCAACAACCACTACCCCCACCTTCCTTCTTAAAAAGAAGAGTCCCTAAGCTAGCCTGAGCCTGACAATAGCTGTTTGTGAGGCATATGTTAAACAGTTTTCGGCTAACATGGGCAAAGGAAATCGGCTATGAAACTGTATTAAGGAAATTTGAGACTACTGTAATCTGCATAAAAATAAATTTGGGTATATTCCCAACACACAATCGCACTGTGGAATTGCAGGAAGTGGGCTAATGGGAGGGAAGCTTTGTTTCCCCTAAAGAAAACCTGCCCAGGATAATTTTTTTATTTTTTTTCAAAAATAAAACTGCTTTCATATTCTTCTTACATTGCTGTCCTATGTTTGGAGTTGAGTGAATAGTTTGTATTAAATAATTTCCTCCGTGAAATGAACCTTATATTATTATTGTTCAAGGACTGTTGATAACATGCTGAGGTTTCCTGCACTTACTATTTGTTTCTACTTATTCAGCAGCTTGAAATCAAATATGTGTATTTCTCTAAGGGTTGATCCAGATTTGGGTTGAGTGTCTGATATCTTTGTGGCATTGGAGCTGTGACAGTTATCCTGACAGAATCCTTCACTCTTCACCTTTTCCATGCCCCTTTTGGGGGAAGCATACCACTGGGGACCCCAGAAGTAGAGCAAATCCAAGAATAATTGCAGCTGGGGTGGGCTGTGGAGAAGGCAATGCAAAGAGAAAAGGCTGTGTGAGCTTTCTCCTGTGCTCACTGGAGCAGGGGACATGGCGTTAGCTCTTATGAGCAGGGACCATCGGCCAAGGGGACCTTTTGTCCCTCTTCAGCATTGTCCCCCGGCTGGAAGGCAGCAGACTGCTACAACCGGCCACAACACAGACATCCCAGTTTGCAGGAAACAGGTTTGTTTTTTGTTATCCTTTTGGCTTTACTCCCAATTGAACAGCAACCAGCATTTTTTAAAACTTGGAGCAAGGCAAGGCCTCTTGTATTTCCGCCCCAGGAGATCCTTGGGGCTAATGGGGTGCACATGAGGGGTGCCACCACAGCCCACTGTTGGCCAGACCCTGGCAGCATGTGCTGCCACACAGCTGTGGGACATTGTGGGCACCTGAGGTTCTTCACCTGGACCACTCTTTACTCCAGCCACGTGGTTCAGAAATCCTGTCCGACTGGATAAATCGTTGTTCTTTTTGCCCCGACAAAGTTCCCATGAGGAAAAAGGGAGCTCAGGTTGTTCAATAGCTTGGTGGCACATCAGGTTCTTAATAAAATGAATGTTTTGCTAAGTTTGCTGCTAAAACCAAGGCTTTTTGCGCAGTTTCAGAATGCTCCTTTGGGTGCACCTGTGATTCCACCCACCAAGGACCAAGGCAGGGCTCCCATGGTATCCCACATCGCAGGGGAAGATAATTCATCTCATCAAAGATATTCCCAGCACGACTGTGTAGAAACAGACACAAACCCAGTGCTATCCCTGTCACGCTCCTCTGAGGAGTTATTTCACACAGGGAAAAAGAGGAAGCAGAGGGAAATAACCATTTCAGCAAGAAATGTGTCTAATGCTTTTACTCCGTGAGTCACCGAGGCTGCCAGCTGGGTGTTTGCTGAAGGAAGGCAGCGACAAAATACAGAGCAGGACGAGGAAGGACAAAACTTACTTGGCTAAAAGCAAATCTGAACTTTTCGTGTTGTAAATTCGGAGGAAGGAATGCGGTCCCCTCCTTCCTTCCCCACCACTCGCACACACAGAACAACCTGAAGCTTGTAGTTAAGAAAATAAACTGCAGAGAAAGCCCCCGAAGGGCCTTGGCAGCGAACAGTTCTCACTAAATTGGGAATCTGCACACTCATAGTCTGAAATAAATTAAGATGCTGGGGGGTGGGGGGAGGAAGAAAGGAAGGGAGAGGGAGAAGACAGGGGAAAATCAACAGCTCTGGGGTGAAATGCAGGTTGATGCTGCCTCATCATTTTTAAACCTAAAATAAAACAAGCAAATTTTCTTTAACTGCAGGTCAAAATAAAAGGGGAAAAGAAAAAATATCTTCCCTCATCTGTTCACGGTAATTACTAACAGAACGCAGACCCTGCCAGCTGCAGAGTTCATGGATAAATGGAGGGACACATTATTCTCTCTCTCTGGGATCAAAAACCCAAACTTTGTATCTCAATTTGCCTGTGGTATGTCTTTCATATACTCCTGCAAAGTCATTTCACTGAGCTGTTCAGTCGGGACTTTTTCATCAGACAAAAATTGTGATGTTTGCAGGCTCTCAAGTTTATTTTAAGTTTGCTTCTGAACAAGAAACATGACTCCTGCAATTTCCCAAACTTTTATTATGTCATTATAGCGTATTTATTATTGGATCTACCCACTTTCCTTCTTAGCAACCAGTCAGAGCAGAGTGAGTTTGTACACTAACCTACAGACACTGGCTGTTGTGGATGCAACAGGATGTAGAAGTCCTCTGGAGGTATGACTGAGAACCATGTGAATATTTGAAAGGGTCAAGATTAGAACATATTCACCAGAAGATCTTAACTGTTTACTCTGTGATATCAATGCAATTACTGATTTTTCTCGATAATGTCCTGTGGTATGGCAGTCTCTGATTCATGTGCTGTCGTAGAAGTAATGATTCATAGGTTTGTAGAATGGTTAAGGTTGGAAGGGACCTTCAAGATCATCTAGTTCCACCCTCCCTGACACAGGCAGGGCCACCCCCCAGTAGACCAGGTTGCACAAGGCCCCATTCAACCAGGCCTTGAACACTTCCAGGGAGGGGACATCCACAACCTCCCTGGGCAACCTGTTCCAGTGTCTCACCACCCTTACTGTGAAGAATTTCTTCCTGACATCCAGTCTAAACCCACCTTCTTCCAGCTTGAAATTGTTACCCCTTGTCCTAGCACTACAAGCTTGCTGAGCATAGTCTAGCTAGCTGAAGAGGAAGGGGATGATAGCCTATTTGTGATATTTGCCATCAGATGATTTTAAAAACACCTTAGGGTCCTAGGCCAAGCACCCACAAATAAAGAGCCTTGAGGTTTCTCAAAGTTGTCATGAGAAGTGAGCTTGTAACAAAACTCAAAATTAGGGGAAATAAAGTCATCTTAGAAGCCCTTGTGGTTAAACAAGCCGATTGCGCTGAAGAATCTGCACCACCATCCTGCTGAACATCTCCAAAGATCAGACAGTCCTTCCATCACAGGTAGTAAAAAGCAATTAGGAGTCACAAGCTGTGCATATACCCGTGTGTTTGCACGCGCGGTTTCAGACGATACAATGGTGGGGTCAGTATTCGTGGTGTTTGTGGGGTTAAGAGATCAGCCCTGTTCTTTGCAGATCGTTTGGCAAGACCGAGAAGGGACGTGATTTCCTCATGATTTGGTGGTCACAGGTAAAACCCACGATTTGCAGTATTTGTCGCACCTCTCTGGCATATGAGCATGGAGACCATTACCTGTTCTGTTGTAGAAATAGTAGAGTCATTAATGAGAATTATGAGATTCTTTTGAGAAAGCCACTACATCATTTTTTCAGAGCATGAGAAAAAGGGAATAAACACAGGAATAGAAATCAGATCTATTATCTGTCTCATACTTGCTATGTGACCTTGGTCAGGGCCCTGCGTATCGGTTTCCCAGCCATAAAACAGACCAAGTTATCTTCTTTCACTGCCTCTCAGGGCACTGGAAGGTTTAATTCATGCCTGTTTGCAAAATGCTTTGAGATCCTGGGGCTGAAGTGTAAAGTCTGCTCTTTATGACTCCAGATTTTATTCATTTTGATGCAGGGATTTTTTTTGGTGACACATACTAAAGACATGGCACCGTGGCTGGAAAGTTAACCCGCTCTGCATGGTACTCTGTCCCAGGAAGTCAGCCTGGTGGACTGTGGTGGTTCATCAATGCATTTTAATGTATACCTTTTATACCTTCGCCACTCTAGAGTGGAAAACTGACATTATCTGGGCTGATCTCCTGCTTTCTCACTGGCTGATTACACAACAGAAGAGGCTAGGCCTGGGGCAGATCTATTTTCTACACCTATTATGCTGTTGCGCAGTTGAAGTTGAGTTGTTAGCCGCTTTTAAAAACGACAAATGTGCTCTAATTTTAAAGCATCATAGCAATCATTGTTTTTATTTCAGTAGAGAGGAAAAGTGGAGGAAAAAAACAGCTTGGGACTTAATAAACACCTTAGCCTGCAGCCTTCGACTTTATTCATGAGGTTTTTTATCTTCTCTTCCACTCTCCATGCACTCACTGCATCTTCTTTACTGCACAGTCTTAAATTACCATTGCAAAGGTTATATGTTTATTTACAAAGAGCTGGCTATGAATGGTGATCTTAAAGGCGAGGAGGGTGTCTCATGGCAATAAACATCTCTTGCTCTCTTAAACACCAAGGCCAGATGAATAAGGTGATGTTTAGTGCCTCAGACATATTATGGTTTATGGCTTCATTAACTACCTGACCTGTATTGTGTGCAAATTTCATCAAAGTGAGATGCATATTTATTCCCTGAGGTGGGCTGGCTGATAATGTTCTTATTCTTAAAGGAACAGTGCAAGTAATTACTTATAATTAGTATTGTGAAAGTAAGGGAATTTTGTGAGCTGAGGTAATTTCACATACCTGTAATTTCACTTAACAGTAAAAAGACAGTGCATTGAATATTTATACTTGGGTGAAATTGAAAATACATGAATATGGCTTCTCTTGACTCTTTGCAGCATATGGGATCGTTTTAGCCGTTTAAGGAATTAAAAAACCAAAACCCTTCTTGGCCAAATTCTTGACTGGTACAACATAATTCCCTTCACCAGAGCTGAATCAGGTCTTTTAGATGAACTAAATGTGAAGCAAAAAGTGTTCAAATTTCTCATATTCTCTCTCCCATGCCCTCTCCTTTGCTTTTTGCTCTGTACAGTCTTAGTTAATCTTAGGATCTGTGTTTGCTTTCCCAACAAGGTGCTGGGGATATTAGTATCATTATGAGGGTTTGTTTTTTTTATTATAATTGTATACACAGACTCTCACCAAACTGGAGTTAGGCTGAAAACTTGAATTTTAGCCCACTGACTGACTGTAGACCAGCCTTCCTGGAGCACAAAGCATGTCTTAGGCTGGTTTCATAGAGGTGCTGTGATGAGTGTTCTGCCGCTGCAGAAAGATTTTTTACTCATGAAACAACCGCAGTCAATGCAAAGGGATTTCTGTGCCTCGGAAGCGAGTTCACTGCCTTGTCTGCACCTGCCTTCCCCTTTGAAAGATGCTCCATGGCCACAGTAGCGTTTCTTGTAGGGTTCCTAAAAACAGAGCTCTGTATTCATCTGTCTTTACAGTAATGGAGGTGTTTCTTACAGCCTTGAGGGATGGTTCTGGTGTTTGCAATGATCAGCTTTGAATTTACGGGTAGGGCAAAGGTAGCTTAAATGTATGTGGCTCTTCCTCTCCAGGATCAGTCAAAACAACATCTCCTGTCTGTCCTGTAACATGATCACTGCTGTCCCGCCCTTACATTTCCATCAGGGCTGAGCCTGCTCCTCTAGTTGTTCCAAGTACTTACATTTCTAATTCCATCAGACCAGGAAAAAAGATGCCGCTAACATTCGTTCACATGCTTAAACGATGAGTTAGTAGCTGACTGTCGGAGATAGCACTAAGAAGTCCTGCAGAAAGGACTTTTTGAAAGTTGCACTTAAAGTTTAACCATAACTATATGATATACTTTGCCACATGCGCTAACTTAAGCAGAGAATGTCATGGAGCTAATTCTGGGCAATTGGATGTCTGTGGTCTAACCACTAGCAATAGCTGCCACACATGATGAATGGCTATGGTCAAGGTATACATCCCGAACATGGAGAAGCACAATTTAAGCTGTTGTTCCTCTGTGGTAATGTTGTTCTGTGGCAGAAGGAAGTTTTCTTATTCTGTGAATGTTTGCTTTTCAGCTACTGTAAAAAGAAAACGTTGGCATATTAAGTGGAACAAAAAAGAAAGAAAAGAAAAGAAAAAACAGACGGGAGTTAAAAAGAAAGTGGTCCTTCTTAAGTGTTGTGAAATCTCCCAAACAGCAAGTTGAGCTTCAGTCTAGGGCTGGATGGCGATGCCTGCAATCCATGAGGCCCTTCTCTCATCATAAAGCAGCTCAGCCACCTTTCAGATGGAGGGGACTCATGTCTCCTGCTGCGGGGTCAGAACTAGAGTTTTAGCAAAGCCAGGAGAGAAATTCCTGTGAATATTCACTGCAAATGAGCTGGGGCTGCAGTGACTGTGTTTGCTAGATGTTTGGGATTCTTCAGATTTGACGTTCCTTGACAGTTTTCCAGGGGTCAAGCACAGGGTGTGCTTGACCTTATGCCTCCCTACGGTCTCTTGGTAGTTTCTTCCCAGGAATAAGTTCTGAACCTCACGTAGGAGCTTTTTGACATGGTCATTAGCTTTGAGCACAATTTGCTTACTATGATTCTGGTGGCAGTGGCCAGACCGTCTCCATCCCTTGTAGGAGTCTAAATAGGATTGTTAGACAATGAGCATGTGATAGGGAAAAACAAAATGAAAAAAGAGAGGCCTGCATATGGAATTTTTCTTGGTTGTCTTGGCACTAAAAGCAACTGCAAGCAATTTTGCCTCAGTATCTACCTGTCTTCAGCCACTGTTGCTTCACAACTTCCTTTCTGGGCAAAGGACTTCAGAAAAATATCTCCTTTATAATAGTCTTCGAAGACAAAACCCCTACCCCAATCCAGCTGATACAGGTGGAACCAGCTCTTCCCAAATTTATGATGTCCCTTTGGGAAACTTTCTGTATTTGTGCTACTGTTGCCTTAACTCTATCTGTGTTTAGATTTTTATGCAATTGCCACAGATTCATGTCATTGAATAAAAAAACCCCAAACAACTAACTAGGTCAGCTGCAGAATCTATAATAGTTACAAAAATAATTCCGAATTTTCTCAGTCCTTTATAGTTGGAATTCATCTTCTTTCCATTTTATTAAAAAATGAAAAGAAATACAACAACAAAGACAGAGCCACGCAGAGGACAGAACGGCTCCTTGTTTAGATAGAAAGTGATAGCATTTTCTCACAGTTAACATATCCAAAATGGGGGGAAAACTGCTTTGTTTTCAGTAATGGAATCAGGTTCAAAAAACTGTCTAAATTACGAAGTTAAGGGAAGATTTTTTTTCAAGGACACGGAACTGACTTTAAAAGTCAGTGTGCTTAGTATTATTGTAGCTTCTCCCAGTACAGGTTACCAGCTGCACCAGTACGCTGGATACTGCATAACCTCAAATATTTAAACTTCTAGCTTTCACACATATATGCAAGACAAAGGCAAATAAGGGAATAAAAAAAAGCCAACAAAATAACAGGAAGGATGAACAACTGAGGAAGCAAAGAGAAGAGTGATATGCTGGACTAAAAAGATAAAGTTTTACAAGTGCAAGGACAAAATTAGATGGATGGTGTAGAAAGCCAATGAAAGTAAAAATATGGTCGTCAGTTTTTTGACTGCACTATGTGCAGTAATGTCTGCACTGACCTGGCCGAGTAAGTAGAGAAAACCAGCTTGTGAGTGTTTGAGGAGTCCCAAACCTGTTAAGCTTCTTCCTTGAAAACTTCATTTTCTTACTTTCAAATTACTCAACCTTTCACCTGTTAGGCTTCTGTCCTCAACTTTGACCCCTGCTGTTTGTGTAGCATGGTAGTAACTGAGGTTAGAAATCGAAAAAAGGGTAAGTAAACATAGATGGCAGAAAACTCTGGAAGTCTGCCAAAATTTGGAAACTTGAAATAAATGTATCTTTTATTTTCCCATAAGAGTTTTTTAATCTGTAGGAAAAAAATTGTTTGCAGCTCCTTAGCAGCTTTGTTCAATCTGATTTAATGGTTTGTCAGTTAATAAAATTGGGCTAGGCATGAGATTTGGGCAAAATAAATAAGTCAGACTTTGGGGATTGTGTTACAAAAAGTAACTCGAAGAAAAAAGCAGGAGCAAAGTTTGGAACTATGTTGTGGTAAGTAATGGCACTGATGGGAGGATTCTGATGTCCAAAGACTGACCTGTGACGTGGTCCACGGGACCTGGATCTCAGCTGGATCGTTACCCGTGGAGGACCTATTGCACTCCATCCACTGACTCGGGGATAATTCTCAAAGTTGTGGCTTACACTGCCTTTGTCTGATGGAGCAGGTTTGTACAATCAGTGTTCACGAATTTTATTTCCTCCACAACAGCATCACACTGTAGGAAGTCACCTAGGACAAATATACCCGTTCCTCAGTGAGTTCCCAACAGATTAATACATATGCAACCAGAGATGTGCACATACCAGCAAAAGTACTTAGCAGTACTTCTGAACCTAAATAATGTAACTGCAGTGGAGGCAATCAGAGGTTTGTCAGAAAATCTTCTTCCATTGAGCAGTACTCTTTCCCTGAGATGCCAAATTGTGCAAAGAAAAGGGTTGATGAAACCGATAAAATACTCCACTTCAATACTTTCTAAAAATTCTTCCATTGCCTGGATTAAAATCTGTTGTTTTATTTGCAATGATAAGTTAAGAGAAACTCATGTGAAAGAAAATACGGAGTTAGAGAAGAAATTAAACCATTTGGAAAGAAAATGCTTAAAGGGATCTAATTCTCTTTTCCTTGGTGCATGCATGGAATTTTGGTGTCTAAAAATATTGGTGATTTAATCTTTTCATCTTGATTTGAGATAGGAACGTTTGTTTTAAATGTCAGATTTACACATGGGATGGGAAAAACATTTCCTGTCTTGATCTAAATTGTGAGTTATGTGTACGGAAATGTTGTGGGTACTTTTGTGGATTCTCTCTCCATTATGGCTGTATGCATGATTTCTGCATTACATCATGGGCTGGACCCAGCACAGGCTAAATCAGTCCCAGGAAAGCAAATTCTACTTGATCGCCTGAAGATTCTATAAAGTCATAAAACGCTGCTGGAGGGCTAATGAGACTCGGGAAAATTCATTTTTACTAAGATTTCAAAGTCAGACTACCAGAAAATAATCTCCAGTACACTGAACTCCTAGAGTTCTATTCTCTTTCTGTTGTTTATGCATACAAATTATTTTTGACCATGCTGAGACCAATTTTCCCCTAGTCTGCTTACTGTAGTTCACTAAATGCTTGCTTTATTTCTTTATTTAAGATGAAGGGCAAAGATCTGAAGTATAAATCATTTGCTAATCTAGTACATGATGAAGGGATCCTCATTTAGGTGGCTTACATGTAAGCATAGGCACCTGTCTGGGTAAAATAGGATTGTCTCAGCAATACCATCAGGACTTGCATATCAAGAAAGACTAATTGAAGGTAAGTGGACTTTTGCCACGATAAGCGTAATCTTTCTGGTAGAGAGAAGAACTACATTGCTGGATTTTTCACAAGTTAGAAGATGCAGAAAAGAGCTTTGCTGTGTCCCAAGGAGAAATAATGACAGGAACTGAGCTTCTAGGTCATGCAGATGTACTCTTTCTTACAAGGCCACTACAGGATAAACCAAAAGCAATAGTATTGATGAGGGAAAAGGTTGTGCACGACCAGCAGCAGCTCAGGAGGGCAGAACTGGGGCTTGCAATGATGAGTTAAGAGAAACTCGTGGGAAAGAAAATACAGAGTTAGAGAAGAAATTAATTACCTCTGGTAAACCGGAAGACTGGATAAAAAGCTTTTGAATATGGTCCTTCTTTCCTGTCAGTGTCTTAGACTTTGTCTTGACTGGGATTTGAAGGCATTGTTTGAACACGCTAGCTCACACTTTTTGATTAAAAACTTTGAGGTGAAGCCTTAGTTCCATTTAAAGTTAATGGCAAAATTCTCACTGACTTTTCTGGAACCAGGATGCAATGTCTTTGTGTGAACAAATCCATGTTTCTTACTTGTCCACACTCGATAGACTGTGCTTTACAGAATACATCAGCCAGCCACATTTATGTGTGTTTTCAAGCTTCCTTCTCTGTTCAAGGCATGCAGGTCACATCCCTTCTAGAACCTCCTACCCTAATACACATGTACATCAAGGAAAAAAAAAAGATCTATTAAATAGGCAGACCCTCTGCAACATAAGCAAGAAGTCTTCTCCTATCCTCAAACAAATGTGACAGGTATATAACAACTGGTGGCTCATTGTCATCAAGACCCATACTACCATTGATACCCAGCAAGCCAATAAAATTGGTTCAAGAAGTGGGCTAAAAGACAGATTCTGCCCTGAAGAATGGGAAACTCAGAGGGCATTCCCCTGAATAGAGAGACCAAAAACAAATACAGAAAGTAAAGTAATATCTGAGATGGTCCTTAGCTCAGTCAGGAGGCAAAACAAAATGTGGTGGAGGATATTTGAAACTTGTTATTGACGCACGTACACCTAGTCAAAATTCTCGGGAAAGAGATCTGGATAATGCTCTGTGTGATATTTTAACATTTATAACCTATTAAAGTGATCACCTTGCACAATGAAATACTTCAAGAAGAACAGCTGCAGACAAAATAACAGCATATACTTAAGATAAACAGAAAGAAAAAATGAGGCTGAGCAAAATCTCAGACTGGGAGCAGTGACCCCCCCTCCACCCCCCCGCCTCCCTCACTCTCTTTGGACCAGGACCTTGTTTTGAAGAAGACAAGCTTAGCAGTTTAAAACTTTCTGGTGCTAGTAAAGGAAGGCTTATGTTATTTTATGTGTTGTAACAATCACATATTTGGGTAGGAGTGAGAAAAAGCCTAGCTGAGAAGGCAGCCGCTGCTGAGGTGCGTTGGAAACACATGTTTTGGTGCAGCCCACGGCCACATCTGCCCAAGCGTCCATGCTGGTCAGGGGAAAAAGTCATCCCCTGCAGTTACTGTTTAACAGTGTCCAGGGAGGGAATGTGAACCACACAGGGAAAACCCCGCTTCAAATCAGGACCTGGTGTGATGCCAAAGAAGTCTTTGCATTTTATAAAGGTGAAAGGAATCTAACAAAAATAAACAACGTCTCGGGAGCGTTACGCATCCCTCCGCCTGCAGTCTCCAGATGCTCGCTGGCCTGAGTCACACATGCCGAGGTGGGTGCGCTGGAAAGACGAAGCAACGTCTCGGTGGAGCTGGAAGGTGTCTGGGTTTGGTTTTCGTGATTCCTGCAGCTCGTTTAGAACGAGACAGTTCCTCCTGGGTGGACGGTGTGACATAGTCCAGAACTGAAACATTTTTGTGCAGATGAACACTCTGCAGGTCTGCAGTGGATCATCTGGCAGAAGGAGAGGTAAGATGTTACAGGCAAAAAAAAATCGAACGCCACATGGGGCTGAGTGGAAGGAGAGGAAGCTGTCTCGCGAGTGCTGAGAAACACTGACAGCTCCCACTGCCCGACAAAGCTGCCCTGGTCCATAGTTGCCTGGTGCAGCTTGTCTAAACTTTCTTTGGAAACTCTCTTTTCCTTCCTCCCACTCTTTCCTAATCAACAGTAGCGTTTTTTGGGGTTTTTTTTGAAATGAAGGATGATTTTAGCATCTCCCTTCAGACAAAGGGAGATCTCCCTTTACTGCCATCAGGATCAGGCTCTGGCCTTTCCCTAGGCTGTCAAGGGAGCGCCTCTCTGCTCCTCCATCCCTTCCCCCTTCACTTTTTGTTGCCATTCCCAGAAAGGAAAGTGAATTTTTGAGAGTGTCAGAATAGTGTAAATGCTGATATATAGGCCACAGTTGTTTGAGGGCCTTTTGAGAAACAAACTCCTCCCCTCTCCTCTGTTCCCTTCAAGTTGGGAATGATTCATCAGCTGGCCTTTAGCAAGAAAAGAGCCCTGCCCTGGGTCTCGGGCCTTTGACCCGGGTGAAGAGAGGGGTCAGGCTGCGAGCAACTGTGCAAGCGCCGCTCGGCAGCTACGGGTCTGGGAGACACAAGGGAGAGAAGAGGGAAAGAATGGAGTGGGATGGTGGGAAAAAGTGGGAATTTATAAAAGTTAAGAGTATATTTCTAAGAGTCTCAGTGGATCAGCTGACAACTGGGGTCAGGGGTCATATTTATGCTTGATTCCCTGGGCATGTTACAGTAACATCTGCTTGTTAAGGGTCTGTGGGGACCAAATGTTCCTGACCTTTGCCTGCGGAAGGGGACAAACGGGGAGATTAGGGGTGTTCATATTAACGTTTGTGTTTGACTTGAAAGTTTCCCCTTATCTGAGCCCGGTTTGTCAGTTTTGCCGAAATTCTTTCGTGCTCTACCCAAATAAACAGGTCAACCATGCTAATGGTTTGGCCAGGACTTGAGATCACAAGGTGTTTGACGTCACTTGGCTCTTCGAAAGGAGAATAGGAAGGGTGGAAACCCTTGCTCGGGGAGGTGAGGCTCAGTCCACCCCCTGGTCTGAGCACACCATCAGTTGTAAACATCTGGAGCAAATGCCTGGTCCCTGCCTGCGTCTATATTTAGTAATGAAAGAGCTAATGCCAAGATGTAACAGAAGCTTGTGAAAAGGGTAGGACCTCACTCTAACTTCTGTGGTAGATTTTGTGACTACTGCATATAGCAGAGAACTCCATGTATGGAAATTCCTTATTACACACAGGAGGAGGTAATGTCCTCTCACAGCCATATTTTAAATTAATTTTGAGAAGCAATAACAAGAAATGACATTGCTTTATGAACTATAATCCCAGAACTGGAAAGATCTTCCAACTATATGGAACCAGAGAAAGGTGTTTTACAGAGCTCTTGCTTCTAAAAGTCTCCTTTCTTTTTTTCCTGCTAACTAGAAGGAGTTTTATTTTTGGGTCACAGGACAGTGTTGCTGAAAGGAGGATGAATAAATAGCGATGGATATTTTTCACAGTACCAGAAGCTTTGAGGAGACAGACTTAGGTTAAAGATTTTGTTCTTATGTTTACTTCATTGAAAAAGAGACAAAAAATACTACCCAATTTAATAGGAGCAGAAAAGCACCTGAGCATTAGCATTATGCCTTTAGCATTTTCAATTCATTAAGAAGTTCCTTCTAGTACCTGGTTTTGTCTTAGTCACTTGAGATGTTCAATCCATTTCTATAAGTATCTATGGACATACAGCAAGTGGCTACTCTTCTGGACCTGGGAAAGTAAGACCGTTGATTTTTAGCTTGTTTACAGGCACTGTTTGTGACATTTGTGGTATTTCACTTCTGTCCAAAGTTAGTCTCAGCTCAAACCCAAGAGACTATGTAAAGTTTTATTTCGGCTAAAAACAGCCTCAATGCTGGAAACTTCTTGTTTGTAGGCGTGTATTTTGGCTATTTTTATCCAGCAGCAGCTACAAGCTATCTCATATTGTGCTATCGCTTGTGTTGCCCTATCCTTGGGTCCAAAGTCAACAACAGTTAAATTTGTATTGTGCAATCCAGTTTTAACTGTATAAAGAAAGAAAGAAAAAAAAAGGACTGTTTCAGAAGAGAGAACCTGGCTAAGGTCCAGGAGCTGGAGGAGAACTGAAGCAAACTGAATCTAGGTGATCTGGGGTGGCTTAAAGTTGGGGTCTCAGAGCGAGAAGGCTGGTGAAGGAAAGGAATGTAGACCATTCAAATCCACCTTTGTGATTATAAATAATAAAAAATTTCATTCGGAAGTGCATTCTGCCAGACTTCACAATAAACCTCCTAGCAGGTTATTGAAATTCCCTTAATCAGGGTCAGAACCCACAAGCTGGGGTCTGCCCTGTGAGTTCAGTGGGAAAAATATTCTTCTTTCCAGATAGTCTTTTTTCCTCTTTCCTTTTCTCTTTCAGTTGGAAGGGACCCCCACATAAACATGCAGAGCAATTTTCCAGTACATTAACCCTGGAGGGGGGAATCCTTACTAGCAATGCAATGGGTAGCCTAAAAAAAAAAAATAAAAATGGAGCAACCGGGTGAGCTAAAGATGGATGAGCCTGGGATATAAGACAGGGTAGTTTTTCCACTGTCCTGCCCTATACACCTAGGACAAAGGCTTCATTGAGTGAGATGCTTGACATCAGCCTCATAAACTAGTAGTTGGGCACAAAAGGTCTGACACTTGAAAGTACCAGTCCCTGCCCTCTTTGCATTGCAGCTGCACAGAGGGGTTGGATCTAACAGTTGTGTCCCTTTGTCGTCCCGTAGGACAAGAGGTGAAGATAAATAGTGTTGACTTTAATGCAGTCACACAATTTTGCGTTTTCCCAAAAGACAACATTTCCTCCCAGGCCTTACTTTATTACCTCGAGCAGCAAGAACCATCTTCCTTCTCTTGGGGGTGCAGATGAGCTAGAGGTAGTAGAGGGCAAAGGGAGGAGAGACGAAACCCAAGCCCTGGTACCTCTTCCCCAGCAATGAGGTAGGCTGTGGTTTTCTTTCACTTTGTTATGGTGGCTTTCTTTTCTTTCTCGTGGGAAAGCTGGAAAAGGCCTGAAAAGCTTGGAAAGAAGCTGAAAAATGTAGGTATTTCTATGAATTAAAAACAGCATCCCTTAAAAATATTAAATGCTTCCACGATCTACACCAGAAAGAAGGGTTGAATTTTCTGTACGAATTTTCCTGGAGAAAAGTTTGCCAAAGTGTTTTTACAAGCAGTTGCCTTGCAAAATGCTTGTTTATTAGTTCCTTCAATGTCTTGTAACCAGAACTATGAGTATTTCACCTGGAAAAGTAGAATCAAAAAGTATGTTGGAGACAGAATTGAAATAGTAGCATCTGACGAAGATAACGAAGGAAGAAATTTAGGAATGATGAGACTTCTGTTCACATCTGAATGTGGTGGGCCATAGCCAAGTTCAGCTGTTTAGAAGATGCTTTGTCTGGTACTGTTCTCACTGGCTGCAGAAGGCCTTTTTGGAGGTGTCCATGTCATCCTGCACAGTGACTCATTCGATGATGAACAGAACATCGCGAGTCGTTCGTATTTTTCCAGCTTGACCCTTCTCTTTCCTTCTCTGTGGTGGACTTGTGGTAACGACACCACAGAGGATGAACAAGCTAATTAAAAATGTATTAAGGGGAATGCTACACTTTTAAGAAAAATAAATGTAAGACCTGGGACGTAAGGGCTGTGGAGAAACAAAATAATCTAGCCTATGATCTATGATATTTCAGCTAGATTGCTTTTGGTATTTAAGTTAGCCTGTTTAAAGCTGAAGTAGGTATCTCCCCAGTGTGCAAGAGTCAAAAGCACAGGAGCACCTGTAGCTGTTTTTTATACAGAGGTATGTTGGTGGAAAGCCTCACTGGAAAGGTCCTGCCTGACAATGATTACTTCCATTTTCCAAGTTAACAATATTGTTAGTTTTTCAGGCCTAGTCGAGTTTGTACCTTGGCTTCTCGTTGACCTGTGATCTTGGACTGACTTGAAAGGCTGCCTTGTATGCTTAAAGCATGTAGTTTGTGTCTATTTGATAAGTTGTCGGCAAATCCAAGAAAATAATGACAGGCAAGTTCTCTCAGGCTGTTTTGAGTCCTATCAGCCCTTAGAACTTGGCAACTAAACAGAAGACAAGAAATCATGCATTAGAAAAATAAACTCAGTTCTGTGAGATAACAGGGATAGGCAGGAAAAGAGGCGCTTTTTTTGCCTCAGCATTGTCCTCTGCAGATGGTAAAACTGTCCACCCCATCACTGTGTTGTGCATTTCAATAGAAAGAAGAAAAAATTGCCCAGTGGCTTTGACAGTTGTCTGGCAGCAAAAAGAATCCTGGGCAAAACTACTAACTCCAGAGAGTCAATGACAAAGTCCAATTGACTGTGATGGGGCAGAACCCGTCCCCTGGGAACAGCCCTGGCCAATTTGGCCAGGGACTAACTTTTTGCTTTCCCAAGTCATCCCAGCAAACACTACCCACTTCTTTCTGTGCCTGCATTTTTCAGTGATCCTCCTGAGCACTGAGTGACCTAATTTCTGGGACTCTGAACACCATCTGAAGTCAAAGGCTGCTGAGGGTGCTCTTTGCTCGCTCACACTTCCAGAAGTCAATTGAGATTTACTTCCAAGTCAGCAAAATCAACTCAGGCTACTCAAGTCTGATTTTCAAAGCTGTTTGAAGTCAGCCGAAATCAGGGGCTAAAGCAGCTTAGAAAACAAGCTGGCACCTACCTATGTCTTTATGTGAGTAAGTATCTTTAAAAATCTGACTCCCATTTCCTTATACTTAGCATTTAATTTTTTGAAATTTTTTTTTTCCCCCCAGAGTGCCCATACTCCCATGACCTCACACAAAAGAGAGGCACTAAAATTATATATCACGTCTTATAACGTATACAGACACCTTGCAGTGTATGTAATTGCATGTCTGAGGTCTGGAAGGAGGTTGAGTCTTTCACTGAGCTGAGGGACAAATAAGTGCTGGAATTAGAGCAGGGTAAAGATTGTGCCTGTGAGGTGGGAGAGGCATTGAATTGTTTGGGGGTCTTAGTGCAGCTCTCCCTCTTCGGTCATGTTGGGTAGTGGTGTAGGCAAACCTGCTTTACTGAGTGCATGATTTCCCTCCACAGACTGAAGTAGAATCAGCCCCTTGGAAGGGGCCATCCCTTAGCACGACCGGATTATCTGATCTGCACAATAATATACGCAGAAAGTTGGCGATAGGATCTTACTTGCATCCTCACCTAACTCGTCTCTCCAGCCCCTGTGGGGATGTGCTGCCTAACGTGCAGAGAGAACCTTGGCTCTAAATCACAGTGAGGGTAAGAAGGGTTTGCTTTACTTTGCCCTTCTTCTCTCCCTGTTCTCCAGATACTATTCTTGTGGGGTTTTTCAACAGTTTAAGAAATGTTCAAGTAGCAAAATTGAAGAACTTGGGCAGAGCCCTTCTTCAAGAAGAGTAAAATGGTCCCAAGCAGCCAAAACAAGAGTCCTCTCTCACAGAGGTGTCTTTGTGCAGTATAAAACTAGCAGAGCTGGGTCTCTGCCACGTTTTCCTTGCCCTGTGAAAAGTGGAGGGCTGAGAGCATGGCTGAAAAAGGCTCAGGACATTCTCACAGTCGGGGCTGGCAGGACTTGTCGGAAGACTGTTCCAGCTGGCTGGGATCGGAGCATCCCCAGGGGTGTGACAGATTCCCCCAAGAATGAACAAGCAGACTGAAGAACATGAAGATGTGTCTCCTTTCTCCCACCCCCTGCTCTGATCCCAAACCCAGGTCAAAACCAGCGCATTTCAGTCCAAAAAACAGCCTTTTGATTCCCCTTCCAGCGCCAGTCTTTCTATAGTAGCTATTTAAAATGTTGCAACTTTCTGCTATCAAGATTTTCCTTCTATTTGCCTGGGGAAAATCATTGATACTAAGCTTAAATAGACATCCTCCTCCATGTAATTCTTTTCTCTAAACAAATTAGCATACGTTGGAAAACTGTCTTGGAAATGAGACAAACAATGACTTGATCTGAACTGTTTATGTTGGCTGAACATTATGACGCTGGGAAAGTCCGATGCTGGTCAATATTCTTTTTCTTGGGAATTGACAGTAATAGCCTACTCAGAAGAAATGCAGCATCTTGCACACTACCAATACCAAGCCTGGAGCTGCTGGCAAATCCTTCTGTTATTTTAAGGATGCTTTACTGTAATTTTTCATTTTGAGGAGTTGCTTGATTGCATTATTTCCAGTATATGTTTTATTCCAAAGAAGCAGCTAAGGATCCTTACCAATACACAGCTGTCTTGGCACTGTGAACTCTTTTCCTGAATTGTTGCCTTGTAAAAACTCTCATTGATTTTGAAGTTCTCTGACTTACATTTAAGTCTTAACTGTCTGAGGTCCAACATACCTAACCAATTTTCTTTTACTTCGTATTATATGCTCAGCTATCAAACAGAATTGACTGTACCGGTTGTAATACCATGACATATGGAGAACGGTCAAACGCCTTGCAAAGGATAGCTGAGAGTGTCCCATCCTTCTCTGTGGCCAGATACCCACCACATGTGAGAGTTTGCTCAGAGCAAACAGACATCTGCAGCACACAGACAGGGAATCTAAAATATTTTGGGGGGAAGGAAAAAAAAGTGAATTACTTCTGATGAGTATTTTGAATGATGAAATGTTTTGGCTACCTCGTAAACTGACTGCAAAGGGAAAGACAGAAATAGCTAATGGAAGTTCTGCAATTTCATTTTTTTCATCCATCTTACCTATAAAAAGAGACTTCTGAAGCCTTCGGGTGGGATTGTTTAGGTTTGCAGAGTTCAAGACATTTCAAAGAAAGGTGATAACATTTGTATCCCCATTTTACAGATGGTGAGACAAAAATATTCCTCACATTCATCTCATACAATAATCTCTGTAGTCTAATAAAATCTCACTCCAGTAAGACCTCTGACTGCTTACCCCAGTAAGACAAGCCATAGAAGCTGTTAAGAGTCTTTTGGCTTTTAGTTCATTCTCTACAGCAATGAAAGGGAGTTAGAGTCATCAGCTGGAGTCAGTGGAGCTCAGCTGGTAATGTGTATTGAAATCATTCAAGACTATGCTGTGCTTGAAGTGAGATGCATATTTAAATGTGTGGCTAAATCAAGAAGTTATTTAGTTCTTGTATCAAGATAAACAAAGATGTAAAAGAAGCCTCTTCAACTTGGAATAAGAGGTTGTTTATTTTTTTAAGAACTACACAGGGATAAAAGTGCTGTTAAAACTACCTTTCCTGTTGAAGCTAGGAAGAAAAATATCCTAATTTTATGGGCTTGTGAAAAAATAAAAGATTTTTCATTTGAAACTTGATTTTTTTTCTAAGTAGATAAAAAATAACAGCCATCTTTAAAGAAAACTTATTGGATCAAAAAGAGCAAAAAAAAAAAAAGGAAAGACTAAAATGTCTGGAGCCATATTGATCCTTAAGAAAAAGTTGGATTGGACCATAGTTCAATTTAAAAGCTGCCAACACCTGAAGAAAATACATTTTCATCCTGAAAGCTTGTGTGCTTTATTTCTAACCGATTTGTTAGTCCAATAAAAGGTTGCACTTTAACTGTCTTGACTCACTTGAGAATAATTGGCATTTCTTTCATTTTATGGCATCATTTAAGTTTTAGAATGGATTATTTGCTTGCATATTCCTGCCTTTTGCTGCTGCTGATAGATGAGCTTCTACTCAGCAGGAACTCTCCAATTTCTCTTTTTGAGCTATATACTGTGCAGCTACTGTGAAATCTTCTATTAGGCTGGAACTCAGCCTGGTGCAACGGGCTGGAGGAAGTGCCTCGCCATGACTCCTGCCCTATAGCAAGGTGTTGGAGAGGGCTGATACATTGGGTTACAGGTCAAAGACAAGGTTGTGTTTCCCCAGGGAATTAAAATAGACCAAAGTAGGAAGGAGGCACAGCAATGCAGGAAGAAATATGTTGCTGCAACACCAAAAGAAGATGGGAGGGTGGAAAAAAAAAAAAAAAAAGAAGAAGAAAAAAGCTCTTTCTATGTGTGTGTATTCTGACCCGCTGATATCAATGGATTAACCCCTCTGGGACTCCAATATCCTCTGGATTAGCCTTGTGGAGCATCAGTGGCTGCTCTTGCTGTCAGTACTCCAAGGGAGTAGCTGTGAACAGGCTGTCTCACAGCCTTGTGCATCCACTGGCTAAGGGATATAAATTCCACCTTCCTCTTACAGAGTCTAGGGTTGGTTTTGATGTGAAAAAGTCGGGATTTTGCCCTCAGCGAATTCTTCCTTGCTGCACACAAAATGTCCTGTGTGAGGGAATTCGCTCTATCAAAGGAGAGCCATTTTCATCCTGATTTGTGTCTGAAACATGAAAACAACATAACAGCTGCATGCTGCGTTGAATAAAGAACATACACATGCATTTAAATCACTTATATCTTACTTTTTTATGATGCAATTGTGAATTATGTTCTTTTTGCATCTGTAATTAGAGGGCAGAACAGATGGTGAAGGCTTCGTTTAAAGTGATGTGTCCATTAAAATAACCTATGCTGCCAAATGATTGTTCACTATAACAGGATATTCATTCACCAGAGCAGGCTTTTTGCTCTATTGAAATACACTGGGAAGGCCTCTGGACTTGACAAAATCCTTTTTCATTTAGGGCTTCCCTATAAAAACAGTGGTTGTACAGGGTTAGCCCTAAACTCCCAAAGCATATGTTTTACTATAGATTTACAATTTTAGGATGACCTTGTGTATAATGAAAGGATGACTGTAAATAAAAATTGAAATGAAAGGGAAAAGGCAAAGAAAAGCAGCATACATTAATTTACTTTGATGCATAATTATTTTGTAGTTCTTCATTAATTTCCAGGGTCATTCTGCCCAATCTGGAGCAGAGAGTGACCTGTTCTCGGGATAGTATCTGCCCTGATCCTCAGTGTAGCAGCAATTAAAGTCTGTGGTAAAGTGCTCTAGAAACATTTACGCTGAGCAGAGCAGTCACATCTGATCTTTATGTGAAAATAAGTATTTCTGAGTCTAATAATGAGGGAAAAAACTGACTTTGTCCCTTTCTCTTCCCACACCTCTTCTTGAGAGATTGCACACACTATTTTCTCCCATTAAGAGAGCAGGAGAATAAATAATTTGCTTTTACTCAGTTTTCTTCTTAGCAGGGAAACAGGTAGAGAGGCAGGGCACGCACTGTTAAAAAGCATCATCTGAAGAAATAAGACCTTTGAGTACTGGGGTGAAGCCAGCTTTGGCCAGTTGCGATTGGAATGTACTGCCAAAGTCAGCTGGGAAGCCTATGAAATCCCAGTCATCAGTCTTAATCCAAGTTCTCAGTCCAGATGTATTCTAATAATATAATTTGGTTTTATGTGTGCATGTGTGTGTTCTCAACAGGGAGGTCAATGACTGAGTGGAAAATGAGGTTTTTTTTTTTTTATTGATATTCCTTCAATTCAGCATAACGCTGTAACAAGACAGTAACAACGGCAGAGTATCTGCAGTGCTGCTGATTTCAGCTCTGAGGTGGAAAATGTTCATCAGGATTGTCCCACGGCCCAGCTGATGAACACGGAAACATGCCCATGCTGTATAGATGCAACATAAAACCAAAAGTCCTTTTACTTAAGCCACCTTAAAAATTATAAATGATATATGGACCAGATAGCTTAAGCTGGTTTAGGATAATTTATTGTGGAGATAACAAGTCAAAGTCTTTAGTGCTTCAAGTGACTAAAAAACTCTGTGAAATGAAGAAGGCTATTTCCGTTCAAAATGCCAAGACAGCTGAATGCTTTGCATGCTGACATGTGATTTTAATTTGTAGCCACCAGTCAAGTGCTTCCCGTGTTAAACCGTCCCGCGGCATTGTGAGACAGCAAGACTTTGTTGGGCAGGTCAGGGAGAATTTCTAAACTTGCCCTGGCTCAGGTAATTCAGGAGCACAAGGTTCTGCGACACGTGGTATGCTGGTGTGATACGTAGATCCCCAATGTGAACAGCTGACGGATGAACAGATTACATCACAGGTTGAGAAGAAAACAAAACGAGGCAGCTAAATACGACCTTTCTAACTGACATTTGCATTATGCTCTATATAAGTACATTTTTGAGGGGAGGGGACTCTGTCAGCGCTTGAGTAGTTTCACATGCTGCCTAGTTGTGCCCTCTAGGCTGCAAACCAGCTCTTCAGCGATCAAGTAGATTTCAGGGTGGACCTACAGTTATAAGCAGATATACTTGTGGGATTTTTGGGTTGGTTGGTTGGGGTTTTTTTTGGTTTTTCTTTCTTCCCAGCATACCTATGGCTATTGTGTTTCCATACCTGCCGCTGATCATCATTTCCCAATTATTGTAACATGAGAGGCACACATGGTTCCCAGACTGCACTTCTGATCTCCCCCAGTCCACAGCTGTTTGCTTAATGAATGCTTGTGGTTTGTTTCCCTTTCTCTGGAATTATAAAAAAAAAAAAAAGAAAAAAAAAGAGAGGAGGAAAAGGGGGAGGGAGGCCATAGATCCATAGATCAGAAAAGAATTTACTAATTTAACTGTTGATTATAGCATAAGTGGACTCCAAGATAATGCCCAGGTTACACTTCATTAAGGTCAAAAGGAGCTTTATGAGCCTGGTCACCTGAGAACTTGGAATGAGTACACACATATGGGAGATGAGACCATCAGCGCTTAAATAAGTCTGCATGAGGAGGTGGTGAGTGACACACTTTCATGGAGAATGGTTTTCAGGTCTAGAAAAAAACCTTTCTGGAATAAGCACATTCCAGAAAATGACACTGCAACAGGACAAAGACCACATTAGTGCAAAAACGAGATGTTCTGCTGGGGCAGCAAGCAAACACTGGGCCCAAACTGTCTCAAGTACTGTGTTAAGAGACCAATAATCCTTAAGAGCAATTGTAAAATGATGCATTGTGTTTGGCAAGAGAAAAAAAAATGCAAATAGATTCCTTTGTTTACATTTAAGTGCTTATCAAAGCCTGTAGGTCAAACTGCAGGTATGCTCATCTGTCGGGCCAGAGGAATCTAGTTTATTCTCAGAAATGTAAAAGAATTTCCTTTCATGTTTTTTTGTGATTTTATTCGTGTGGTTTGGTTTTTTTTGGTGTGGTTTCTCTTGTTTACCTTTTTTTTTTTT
>VWZK01015141.1:76352-131089 GCA_013396935.1 Baryphthengus martii
TTTTTTTTTTTCTCTCTCACATCCTCTACCTCTCTCTTCTTCTCCCCTCTCCCCCTCCCTTTTGTTGCCTGGATTGCTTTCCGATCCAGACAGTGTTTTTAAGTCTGATCTCTTCGTATTCCCCTGTTGACACACCTTTGAGCCAAGCTGATGGACAAAATGAGTCTCTGAGCTGAAATCTTTCAGAAATGATATACAGGAATTAGTGCTGATAGGCACTGATGGGGAGCTCTACTTTTGTTTCTTCAGTGGCTGGGGAAACTGATCCAGGACAAACTTTGGAAATCTTTTACAGCCATCTGATGCAAAGTGATTTTTAGCTTTCTATCACCTTTGACACATGAACACTGGCAGAATTTTTGTACTACTGTGGTCCTTGCCAAGGGCAGTTCATCAGATAGCAGGGATTAGGGACAAGTGAGCTAGTTCAGCTGGAATTCCTGCCCAGCTCCCCTTTCACCTCTGTGGCCTATTCTGTGATATGTACTAAATCTGAACCATATACATTACGTTCTACTATCACCATCCTCTGTAACTCCTCTTTAATCTCTTGCTGCCATTGAATAGCGTGGAGCCAGTACTTCTAAATTTCATGACGCCGTTGAATTCCGTGGGGGAAATCTGGGCTGCATTGAAATCAACAGTGAACTTCTCATGGGTGGTCAGGTTTTTACTCAGCGCCTCGACTTCCACTTTTCTGAAAAGGAGAAAGCCCAATTTGAAGCCAGTTAGAATTCTTACTGAACAATTGTGGAGAGTCCAAAAGCAGATTTTAACAAGATCATCTGTTTTTGAGCAAAATGTCCATTTGACTGACATCTGATTTTGTAAAACAATGCAATGAAGTATTTTAGCAATGTTGGAATATCATGTGTCTATACTGAAGCATAGATTTATTTTTTCATTTCAAGTGACTTTTATGAAAGAAAAGTCAGTATTTATTGTGCAATTCTTTCAAGTTTAAAAGGTCACCATGGGAATGAATACTCTGATCTTATGCAGATGAAATGTTTTGTTTTGACTCATAATAAAAGTTTATTTTGAAATCTCAGTTCGTTTTAAAACTGCCTTAAAATGGGAAAAGAAACGTAAAATAGTAGTGCTTCCTAAGTATAGGAATTATTCCTGCTCAAATCAACGTACCTTTTTCGCTTCTACTGACAGAGTTACGTTACGTGTTCAAATGGGCGCCTGTGAATTTGAGAACTTCGTAGGAAAATAGTAGCTACTGTGGAGAAGATTATTTCTTTGCAGGTTTAGCTTAGATCATAACGTTGGAGAAGTATCTCCACTATTACAACTCCACATTATTTTTTTATTTCTGCCACTGAGCCATCACTGTTTCTGAATGTGGACTCCCAAAGAGACATGTCTTAAAGAAGTGAGGAAGATAATTGATGAAGGTTGGGTCATATGTTGCTGTGCAGATGCAAAATGGTCAATCTGCTGAAAGAAAAACTCAGATAAATGACACGCAAGTGAATTATGTCCAACAAAATGCATATATATTAACTTTGCAAAATCCTCCACTCGTTTGCAGAACAGAGGAATATGAAGTGTTGCTTGTAACAGGAAATAGGTATCTTTAATCAAAAGTTAATTGATCTGTATATCACTTTTTTTTTTTTAGATTCTTCTGCTACTTCTCTAACTTCAGACAAGGATGTATCAATTTTTCAGTATGTCTTGCTGTTTCTTGGAACTGTATGTCTAGTCCAGATCCTCATCAGAGATTCATTGGTTTAAACTTGAAGTAACTCCATTAACTTCAAGATGGAATTTAGGCTGTTGCATCTGGCTCACATCTTTCCCTTTCATTCAATTAGTGTTTGGCACAAACATACAGCTACTTAAAAGCTTTCGATCTGGTTGGGAAGAATCCTTATGGCAAAAGACAACAGAAAGAGCAATCCAGTGACCTGCAAGCTTAGGTGACTGAAGCCAGATGTGTTCAGCTGCTTAGCAGTTTTAAAGACACTTGTTAGGCAAGGCGGAGGCAGAACAGAATCCAACATTGCAGAAACCTTTTATGTTGCTTTGATGGCAACACTTCAATATGAATCTTAAATCTAAATATTTTCAGCTGTCCCCAGGAGAAGTGATCTGGGACAGTCAGTCTGTTACGGTACAGCTTTTGTTGTATGTGTTAGAAAGGTGACTCAGAAGAAAAGGTTCTTATAAGTGATACTGTTACAAATTGCAGGATTTTAGGTAAGAGCTGCTTTGGCTTTGGGATGAAAAGTTAAATGAGCAATGAAAGTTTGCACCGGGACAAATCTGGGGAAAGCTCAACATTCTGATCTCTGTCATAGCAAGGGGTTATTAGGAATTTAATGGGAATTGGACCAGAATGCAAAAAAAAAAATAAAAAGCAATCAAAAAACCCCCAGAAATTGTAGTAATTTCTGCAATTCCAGATGGCTATTGTTAGATAATGAACAGAACAGGGCAGGTACTGTTGAGCACATCCAACAC
Organism: Baryphthengus martii; assembly: GCA_013396935.1. Classification (NCBI taxonomy): domain Eukaryota; kingdom Metazoa; phylum Chordata; class Aves; order Coraciiformes; family Momotidae; genus Baryphthengus; species Baryphthengus martii. Next base: position 78,828 of record VWZK01015141.1, read on the forward strand.
ACGTGTTTGCCAATGTGCCATAACCCTGACGTAGAAAGATCATTTTCATGAGATGGAGTTTGGCTTGGGTTTCAAGACTCTTATGCAGTCCTTTGTCTTCCTGCTGACGTTACCAGAAAATGGGGATTTTTGGAAGCAGTTTCTCACTCTGTGTGTGCCTTCAAATTTAGAAGCATTATTTTGCCTTAGCTTGCTCTTGATACGGACTGGATTCACATCACTGACCAAGTGTTAAAGAGTTTTATAGCCCGTATGTAGCTGTGCAAGTCATCCAGCCCTGATCAGAGCACGCCACAGTCTAAGGAGAAACAGTGGCTTTATCATTAATGCTGGTTGGGATGCAGAAGAGTGATGCAATCTGTAACAAGGCCTCTTTTCACAACACACGTGCCAAACAAAAACAAAAATACAAAACTCAGCACATTATAAATGACATAGGAAATGAAAACTCCCAACCACTGTTGAAGGGAAATAGAGAAAAGAGAGAGATAAGCAGTCATTATAGTGCAGTCTTTTTCTGCTCAATGATATTAAGTTCAGGCAAAACTGGAAGGGTTCACATCCTCAGACAAGGAAAAATGTTTTTCATTCCCTTTAAATTCAATCTTTCATTCTTTTCTTCTTATTTATTTGACTTCTGAGACATTATGTTCATTCAGGTGCTAAGCTCCCATTGGGCTTGAAGTGGAATTAGCTTGGGATGTAGAAAGCTGGAAACTGTGAGCAACGCAGAGCTTTGCATCAGCCCCTATGAAACTAAATTAAGTAGTTAGCTCATCTCTTCTCAGTGTCTTACTCTGCAATAGAACAAAGGGCCAAATTTAACCCTGATGTAAGAGGTCAAAACAGTTAAGAATTAAACCAATAGGAAAATTTCTCTTTATTTGACTAACAAGAGAAAGCCTTCTGTATAAACAGGCATCCTCCTCCTCTTCCTAATCTCTTAAACATCCGGCCAGGATTAGGGTCCTATTGCACTAACTGCTATATAAACTCAGAAGACAGAGAGGTTCTTCTGCAAAGGCTCTGTATTTTAAACGGGCACAAAGAAAAGGATGGAGAGAAAGGGATACTGTACTTGAAAAAGAATTAAGTTTGTGAGAAGTCTGCTGAAACCCTGACATCAGAGAGACAAATATAATAAGAGCATTTCCAGGCAAAGTACAGCACTCACATCCAAACCCACTAACCTTTAACTGCTCTTTATGCTACAGAGAGAAATAAATGAACAGAAGAAACACCTTTGCTTCACAGCTTTACCTTTTGTTACAGGTCAAACTTTATCAATATCGATGGCTGCTAATCCTTCCCTGGCAAGATGGGGATGCCATTGTTTTATTAGGGGATTGTTTCACAGCATTAATCTGATCGCCAAATTTGAGAGCGGGAAAGACTTTTGGAGGTTTATCATTCTTTTGCCTTTTGACGTATGGATAGTATATTAGGATCCCATGTTATCAATTTCTTGTGGCTTCAGGATACCAGCCAACACGGACCTCAGAGCTTCCTATCTTTTATCTTGTGTCTGCGGTGACTTTTCTCCTGCAGCAAGGCATTAGATCAACTCCGTCGGCAGCTTAGGGGAAATCCATCAGTTAGCATCAGCAGAGGAATGAAGAAGAATGACCTGGCAAGAAGCAAAGTAACCTCAAACATGAGCCAAGAGCTTGTCAGAGAGCATAACTGCATCACCCAGTTTTCTCCGGGTGATGAGAGAAAAAACATGGAGGGTGACTGCCACAGCGAGCGGGATCCACACCCTTTCTGCAAACAAACACCAGCTTCAATAAGTGCCTTTTTAATGTGCATTGAGTCTTTGTGTAGGAAAAGGATGTGCAGTTGGCAAGTACGGAGCTGTAAGGGGATAGTTTGAACATGCTGATAAAACGTCTAGCTTTACTCCAGAGTTGACTTTATCATTTACCCAGGGATATTGTTAGTAGAAGATGATAGCCACGCTCCGACAAGAGACAGACAGTGAAATGTATATGAACAAAACAGCCATTGTGGTGAATTCTATCCTGTTTGTGTGGTGACTTCTCTATCCGTAATCACACAACTTTACAGGCAGGGAGATAAAACACAAAGCAGGCAGAGAGAGAGGTAGGAGTAAAGAAAGGGAAAAGCGAGCACAGCGAGATCAAGAGGCTGTGGTAGGGAAGATGGACAATATCCCTCATAAAGCCTCAACACTGAGAAAAAAAAATTGAGGAGAAAAGAGAAGGAACTCTCCTGTGCCTGTGTCCTTAGGCAGAGGGACGGCGGCTGGAGAAGTGAGGTGAGGTGTGCACTTTGGAAAATGAGGTTAGCCAGTTCACTTCTGCCAGATGGTCTGCAGGAGCGGCTGGAGCATGGAGGCAACAAAAAGTCAACGCCATGAATGGAAAGAATGGCTTTCCTGCCCTCAGAAGAAGCTGTGGGGATTACTGAAATTAGAGCTGGGCTCACGCTGCAAACATTTTCCCCTGAGCGTTCACTTGCAGTGAAAGGAAAACAAATTTGCACCCGTGTGTAACGTGCCTCTTTTGTATTTGCCTTCCATGGGTCTCTCCACCCACTGAGTTTTATTTGTCTAATGAAGACTTGAAGGCTGTGAATTTTAAGCTCCCATGTCTGACAATTCCTGGCTGAAGCGGTGTACTTCATTGTATTTATTATTTCTGTTGATTTAAATCAATATAAAAAGTCCTATTCAAGAAGTTTCAACAGGGTTCTAATTGCAAATGATGGACATCCCACGACTGAAAATAATCCTACGAAAATAATGCTGGTTGAATTGGTACTGCCTTCAGCAGCGTGAGGTCACCAAGACTGTGACAAGGCCCGAGGAAAATCTTACCACCACTGTTGCAGATAGGACTGAACTTGCACAAGAAGCACACCGGTGGCTAAAGACTTCAAGAAATCCCTTACCAGGAAGGTTTTTTTGGTGCATAGTATATAGCCTAGGGAGGAGTTTTCCCCTAGACCCTGCCAGTTCCAGTGAGGAACATAAATCAATAATCTAACTGCAGGATTTTCCTGAAGGACTCAGGTTTACATGCAAGCAGCCAAGGTGTGTCAGAAGTCCCTTGAAGTGACTTAGCCTTGGGTCTATATTTGCCCCTGAATGAGTGAGGACAAAATGTGCTGTACTTTCCAACGTGCAGCTCATGGAGGCAGCTTCCTCTATGCAATATGTTCTGCCTTGAACTTTGCCTCTCTGCTTGGGAGTTCATGGCCTGAAGGCTCTGACTCACAAACTCAGGTGGTCTCGGCTGCCGGAGGTTACTGCCTCTCAGCCAGAGGTTACTGCAGGGGCGGCAGAAGGTACCTCCTCAGCCACTTTGCAGTCAGAAATATTAGTTCAGACTACTGGAGGGAGGGAGGAAGGGGAATGATGGAGTTCACCATTGCTAAATCCACTAGAGCCCTGTGACTCAGAGTTTTAGAACAAGTTCATGCAATTACTTTGAGTATATGTGGGAAGCAAAAATTCTATCATACTCTCTAGGTACAGAAAATAACAGCAGTGATAGTTTTCTTCTTCAAGTAATTTCATTAGAACCACAGAGATAAAGAGTTAATCTCTTCCAGAATTCAGTATTATCACTTATCTTTTGCTATATCCTGAAAGTGAGCTAAAGCCTGGCAGCACCTTCTGGGATTCTCCCTGGTTTTGGTGTCACTCTGAGCCTTGCCGAAAACAAAGAGTGTGCTTTCACAGGCTTAGCCAGTCCAGAAGGAAAACCAATTTCTCCTGCATAAGGCAAAGGATCACAGCACAATTAAGACCGATTATGAATATTTATGTGTATATTATTAAAGACATTCAGAGTATTTTTATTAGATATTATAATGTTCTTGGAAGATATTTCTATTACGAGCTTGTATCAGGCCTTTAGACGTATTTTAAATGAATGAGTTGCTTGATCATAATCAAGAGTTTAGTTCAGTTTTCAGGGCCATCCATATGAAGTTGGTCGCATGCTTTGTACATCTGTCCATCTGGAAGAGTCGCAGCTCATTCCACAGAGACCATCAAAGAGCCAAGAGATGATAACACATTTGTTTTCAACTGATAAAAGCCAAACTGGAACCATAAATTCAGCAGTAATAGTTTTGTTACCGGATGTTTGATAGATTTACCACTCTGTGCCATTGCATGCTGAGCTTTGAGTTCATACCTTATTTTCATTATAAGTTTTTGTGGTTCTGTTATTCCTGCTTAGACCTGTTAATATGAAAATGTCTGAACACTGAGGTGTGTGTGGAATCCTGTCTCCAGGGAATGGTGTAACCCTGTTGCTGAATCTTTTAAAGTTGGACTGCCCAAGATGTGCTGCAAGGGAAAAAAATGCTACATTAGCAGGGAAATGGACTACTTTAACTGACCCAATAGGTGTTCTTCAATACTGATTTTTGTAGTTCTACAATAGGAAAATATTGATTTACCTAGCCAAAACAAAGTAGAAACTTCTTGGGGAGGAGATGAATATCATGATGATTCACTCTATTTATTTTTTTTTTTTTAATCATGAAAACGACCGTTTCTAACCTACATCTTGTAGGCAAAGCCAGAAGCTATCATTTGTCAGCAAATAATAATGCATAGGGTGCATCCTTTTTCTTTATGAAAACAGCATAAATCTGAAATTCTTCTCCGCTGGAAAGAAATTTAATATTTAAAGGTAATTTGACCTGTACATGTGTGTGCCATGAATCTTTTATGTGACCTACAGCAAATGTATTTATATAGTATTATTCTGAGGATAGTTATCTCTTATTCATTTTCTGGGATATTATTTTTCTTTCTTTGACTAATGTACATTTGGCCTTCTCATTTTCCCACTTAGCCAGAACTGTGTTAACCTTCCTATTTATGCCTTTTTTCCCCCCAGTTTTCAAGGTCTAGTAACTAACACTGGACTATATGTGGCTAATATTATGAGAGAACTGTTCTTTTTGCTAACATAAAAGATATGTCTTTCCCCCCCACCCTTTATTTCTATTGTCGTTGCTGTTACTACATCATTGAATCAATAGTGATGTGTCCTGTGAAGGAGAAAGCAACGAAAGACTGGGAACAAACTATTTATATTGTTTCACTTTAATTTCTGTTCCTTTGCCAAAAGAATCTGTGGGAGGTTCAGAAGGTTTTGGGTAATGTGTTATCTTTGACCAGATCTCCCTTGCAGAGGACAGACTCCTTGGACTGAAATTCTGCACAGGGCTCAGCACAGCAGATAGATCCCCCTCACATCCCACTTAACCGTATTTCGAAGTAAGTCTGCACGAGGCCTTGTCATATCTCTCCACAACAGCGGACTTCATACGCTGAAATCCTGATATGTAGGCCTGTTACAAAGGCTTTGATTGACACAATGGCTTTGCTTTGGAGTCTGATGAGGCCACTGCCTCCAGCCCTGCCTCTGCTGCAAAGATGTCTCTACTGCTTGTCAGTCAGCCCCTGACACACCGTCATTTACAGCATGGTATTTTATAGGAAATCATCACCAATTTCAGCTGGTTTTCAAACAGTGTATGGTGAACTTCAATGGTTTAGGAGCTGATTGATTCCATAGCTTATATAGCTGTGGAAGGAGGGGTAGGATGGACATCTGGGACAGTAAATTCATCAGATGTCCCAAATGAAGTTGTTCCTCCTCGTCAGTCAAAACCTTCCACTGCATCTTGAGTTCAGTGGGTCTGACTCCTAACTGCTTTTAATTATGCCTGTTTATCTCCTACTTTTGTTATGCTGGATGAAAACCTGAATCAGTCATTTTATCCCCCAGTTGCTCCCAACTATTGGATGAGCTGTCCACTTATCATCTTCACTGTGGAAGCATTCACAGTGTCCTTGTAATAGGTCAGCTGTCTCCATAAAATTTTCATGTAACTACAGACAATGGTTATCTATAGGCTGGAGGGCAAAGAGGAGCTGCAGATGGACCTTTTCTTGCTGGTTGTTATTCAGTAACCAGTCGTGGTTCAGTATCTGTGTTTCGGGATATGTTAAAATTTGAGCTTGGGAAAGAGGAGTTTTTCCATCGGTTAATATTACATTTTTCTGATGTCATGAAAATATAAACAGTTCTTATTAAATCCTGTTATTTAATACAAAACACAAGGTTCGGGACTAAACTTTTTGGCAGGATTCTTCAAATATAGCACTGGCGGAAGCACAGAGAAGAAATTCGTATCCATGGGTTGTCTGTATTACTTGACACATTTTTATTGGGAAAGCCAGCCTAGTTCAGACATAGTGTAATCGTACCAGATCATTTGCCCTTTCCTGAGTCTCCCATTAACCTTCATACTCCAGTGAATCTTAATTTTTAAGCCCAGGGAAAGATAGCCTGTTGCTTCAGGATGCTGCTTCAGGCCTCTAGTGGCATTAAATGTATTGTTCAAAATCTCCTAACACTGTAAATCAAATTGTGCCTGAGGTACGTAGTGGGCTGAGGAGAAAAGAAAGTAGGGTAGGGAAAATGGTAAATAAGCATTAAAAATACCCGAAGAAAAAGCCTGAAGTACAAAATATCACATATCTAAGAACAGACATGGGCATATACGCATGTCCATGTGCACGTGCCCACATACACACACATCCCCACACAGTAACATCACCCAATGTCTGATATTAATTGAAAAGCAAAAGGCCTGAAATAGAAGTTTTTTGTTTCGGGGTTTTTTTATGTCATGAAAATTTGCAGACAGGTTTTGTGACTGTAACATCTTTTGTCTGAATGATGCCTGTTGGATTTGTATCTGGATAGACACAACTGTGTGTGTATGTACATAGTTTTGTTTCATCCGTGAGCTGATTTTTCTTGCTTCTACATGTGAAGATCTGAGTATGAATGTAAAAAGATGGGAGAAGTTGGTAGGCATTCAAATTGTGAAGCTTTATCTAAGGCTTATCCGAGGGTGAATGTACTGCAGATGCAAAAACACTTTCAAAACCTCACGGAACCGGACATCTCTTGCAATATTTCAAATGGAATCATTGCATGGACTGAAAAATTGTGAGGTTTGGAGTTGACAGTAGGCAGTGGTAGTTAGTCTTTTGGGGATTTTGCTGCATAGGGACAGACATCCCTGTTTTGTCTCCACTGTAGGGTAGGAAATGTCTCAAAAATTTGTGGAATTAGGGGCTAAAATAGGCCTAGATCTCTCCAGTCTTGTGCTGCTTTAAGACTCTTGGGAAGAGCAGACATTGTGGGTGGTTCATTGCACCCATCAAGAGCATCTGATGATGTTTCTGCTTTCCAGAACATCATGATTTTGAGAGATATCATGACAAGGAATATAAATATGTCAGGAACAATCTTGGACATTCAGATGTGAGAAAATCATCATTGTTTCAATGCTTGTAGATCGTTTGGGAGTAGTCAGTACATTGCTCAAAGCACTTCATTCTGACTTGAGAAGAATTCCCCAGGCTCCACATGAGTCTCTAGAAAACGTGTTTTCAAGAGGTACATGTTAATATTCACTTCGTTACCTGAAACCGAGAAACAGAGAGAGCACGAGAGTCTGTAGCAGAGCCACAATCTCCCTTGCTCGGATGTTTCATAATAAGTTGTCTCCTCTGTGGATCTCACAGAATCACAGAATTACAGAGTGTTAGGGGCTGGAAGGGACCTCAAAAGATCATCTAGTCCAAACCCCCTGCCAGAGCAGGATCACCTGGAGTAGGTCACACAGGAACATGTCCAGGCAGATTTTGAATGTCTCCAGCGAAGGCAACTCCACAGCCTCTCTGGGCGGCCTGTTGCAGTGCTCTGTCGCCCTCACTGTGAAAAAGTTATTCCTTACGTTTATCTCAAACCTCCTATGCTCCTGTTTGCACTCATTGCCCCTTGTCCTGTCTTTGGTCATCATTGAGAAGAGCCTGGCTCCATCTTCTTGACACTCACCCTTTACATATTTATAAACATTAATGAGATCACCCCTCAGTCTCCTCTTTTCCAAGCTAAAGAGACTCAGCTCCCTCGTCCTGTTCTCATAAGGGAGATGTTCCACTCCATCATCTTTGTAGCTCTGCGCTAGACTCTTTCAAGCAGTTTCCTGTTTGTCCTGCACTGAGGGGCCCAGAACTAGACACAATATTCCACATGCGGTCTCACCAGGGCAGAGTAGAGGGGGAGAAGACCCTCTTTTGACCTGCTGACCACAGCCCTTCTAATCCATCCCAGGATGTCATTGGCCTTCCTGGCCACAAGGGCACATTGCTGACTCATGGTCATGCTGCTGTCTACCGGGATCCCCAGGTCCCTTTCCCCAGTGTTGCTCTCCAACAGCTCAGTTCCCAACCTGTACTGGTACCCGAAGTTGTTATTTCCCACATGCCAGACTCTACACTTGCCCTTGTTGAACTTCATTAAATTTCTCCCTGCCCAGCTCTCCAGCCTGTCCAGGTCTCACTGGATGGCAGCACAGCCCTCTGGTGTGCCAGCCACTCCTCCCAGCTTTGTGTCATCAGCAAGGTTGCTGACAGTGCATCCTGTTCCCTCATCCAGGTCATTGATGAATATATTGAACAGCGCCGGCCCCAGTACTGACCCGTGTGGGACTCCACTAGATACAGGCCTGCAACTAGACTCAGTCCCATTGACCACAACTCTCTGATTTCTATCCTTCAACCAGTTCACAACCCACCTCGCTACCTGATCATCCAGACCACATTTCCTCAGTTTAGCTGCAAGGATGCATATGTGGAACCTCCGGAAGATCCGAATCTGCTTATACTGCATGGTCAGAGACCAAAAATCGCATTCATTTTCCTCTGTGGACAGCTGAATGAGGTGTAGGTAATACAAGCCTTTCAAAAGGCCTGACATAGCAGCGTATTCTTTCATCCACCACGTCCCCCAAAAATATTCCGGTGAATTTTACCAGACCCAATCAAGTGGGGAAAAAAGAAGGATGGGCAAACAGTACAAGCATTTTTTTTCATTTGTTTGTTCTGCCTTATTGTTCTCTTTATTTCTCATTTTTCCGTCAACCTGACTTTGAAACAAAGTAAGCAGACTTGATCTCACCATGCCTTGGCTGTCCTGGGGATTGAAATTGCACAGAGCCCAGAATAGATGTGCATGGAAATTGCACATTTTAAACTGATGGCTGCACAAGATCAGGAACCGTGGCAATGCTGACACTTTTGGCCTGGAACTTGGCAGGGCTGTGAAAGACTGTGGAGCTGCTGTTGCAAATGGCTCATTTTCTGACTTGGAGAAGAACTTGCAGTTTCAGATGTACCACTTCTGCAGGTCAGTGACAAGGAGGAGACTTTGGTATCAGTCCACTAGCTTATCTCTTGCAAGCTGAGAGAAGTTAATATAAAGCATTGTAATCTCCTTCACAGCCTCCAGGACTCATAAGAAACCATAAGAAGAAGTTTCTCAAGCTTAAAGTGTTCTATAGGATACTAAATCTTAAACCTCCTGGAGGCCACTGGGGAAATGAAAAGGTGTAGTTGTCACATTTTGTCAAAGTGTAACATCTATATAATAAGCCAGTTAACTCCCTTTCTTCAGATCCAGCCCAGCCTGATGTACTAGGGCAATGTTCATTGTTTTCCCGTTTTATTGATGTGTTTTTTTAATCAAAGCAAAATAAAGCTAACCTTGGGCCAGATCCTCAGATGCTTTTAATTGGTGTTGCTCCACTCTGGCTGATGAGACTGATTTATTTCAGTTGAGGAGGTGGTTGCTGACTCCCAGTCTCATTCTCTGTCCTCTTCTGTCTCTCTAGCCCTTTAGTTTTGATTTTGGCTATTTTATTTTTGTTTAATTATAATGAAAGTAGCAAAAAATGTTATATCTTTATCTCCAGCTTTCAGCAAATGTGCCTCAGTTAGAAACTGGACAAGTAGATGGGTGACGAAAGCTGGTTTGTTTGCTTTGCAAAGCAGATCTTGGCTTCTACAGAGAGAGAAGAAACTTTACCTAAGATGGGACCTCTGAGGAAGGGGTAAAACCAAGAAAGGACATACAGCAAATTAAGGTGAGTCGAGTGTAACAAGATCAAGAGAAGGAATGGACAGGCAGAGTAAATAAGCAGATCGTTTGTAATGTTTTTTCAGGTCATTTTTTGTAGAGCTATGAAGAGAATGAGGGGTGAAGAGATAGGGCAGAGCTATAGCGAGAATGAAACCTAAGGAAGAAAGAGAAGAGAAAAAAATGTAATGATGGAGTGGGAAAGAAAGCTCTAAAGAGGAGATGGACACTTGCACAATAACTTGCTCATTAGCCCTTGGTTTATATTCCCTGCCTAAGAGTTGTCACTTCTAATTATCTTTTCACCTTTGGTTATTAACTGCAATCACAGAAAACTAATGATCACCAGCCTTGCTTCAAAATACTCACTGGAAAGTGCCTGAGATCATAACAGTCTTCTTAATTTGACTGTATAAACAGGAATAACTAAGAATTTAAATAGAAGAAAAATAGTTGTGAGTCTGAGTCAAATGTCTTTTTAACAATTAAAGTTTCTATGGTAAGAAGGAGGTTAACTGCTGGATTCCTTGTCAAACACATGCCTGATGTGTTTAGTATCTTCCTTTCCCCACTTTCTTTTTTTTATCCTGTGGAAGCTAAAACTTTATTATAAAATTGAAGATAAGTATATCAGTTTGTTGGATGCTGGCAGAGCAGAACACAAGCAATGAGAAGATAAGGGAATTTGGTCAAATACAAAAAATACCATGGAACCTAAACCAAATGACATCAGATAAGACCTCCACTGACTTTCTATTAAAAATGTAATAAATAAGGATCACAGAAACTTTTTTTTTTCCCTTGGCACTTTTTTTTGCTATTATCTCTGGTGCTTCAGAAATATATCTGTATTAGTGCTGTTTTCCCATTTATAATAAATAAATGCAGGTCAGCTTATATTGAAGGATTGGCAGGTCCAGATTAATGATGAGATTCTCTATAACTTTTTATTTTATTTTTTTAAAAAATTTATAGACTTAATTACAGTCTTGTGAGACAGTCTTACTGGCCTGTTTAGGGACTTAGGTGTAGTATTAGCAACTTGCTGAATCCTGAAATCTTGACCAGTAGTTCTGAGAGCATTATAAAGGCTGGTAACTGGTGAGTTGGATAGAAATTGAGTTAAAATCAGTGTGCATGTTAATGGGATCAGTAGTGGCAGTGTTTGGACTTGGGTTAGTATTCAGGCTTCCCAGATGTTCAGAGCTACGCTCTCGGATGGCAATAGCACGGCGTATTGGATGAGTTTGTGGAGCATAGCGCGTAGCTCTGTTGGAACAGTTCAGCTCCATGGGCTGGTGTTATTCTTGGCTGTTGGAAAGGTTTGCCACTTAAGCTGCTGCTTCACCAAGTGGGATTGCTAAAACAGAGAGAAAAAGGCAGAATTCCCTCTTGAGTTCTGTTATTAATTCTAAAATCTCTTCCATTCAGCAGAGACTTCCAAAAATACAGTTTGTCTGCAACGTCTGTAGGATGTCACCAGTGATGAGAGACAGCTGCAGATAGCTTTACTGTTGTGCTTTCTTCACCCATCTTGGATATTTTCCTGTACAGATGCAATTATCCTTAGCTGGCAATTTTTGTGGATTTAGCAGTGTTGGGAATCAGACCATGGATTGCAAACAGCACGTATTTAATTGTCAGCTTGTCCACGTTTTCAGTGTGTCTCGATCTTAGTATCACCTTGCTAGGGACTCGGGTAAGCTTTACATCACTGCACAGAACTATAAAAATAATAAAATATATCCTGATTCATGGCATAGCCTGTTGGAGGGAGGTAGGGGAATTGCAGCTGCTCTTAACAGCAACGCTCTCCTCATTTCATTTCCTATGACACCTACAAACAGAAAACGGTCATAGCTTCAGTCTGGGCAGCACATTAGAAATAAGGCATAGAATGGATAATTTTGGCCTTGAAAACATCATGAAGTCATTTTATTTCAGAGGACATTTCATAGACTATTTCCATCCATGAATATTTTAACCTTTCCAACAGTTCGATGTTCACATCTACCTGTGTGGCTCAAGCCAGGCTATCTCAGGACTTTGGAACTGATAAACTTTGAATGACAGGGAAAATATATACGGTAAAATGGCAAAGGGAGAGCTCTTTTGATGGGAGAGGAATCCCCTTTGGGCTTGACGCTTGCCTGGCCTTAGGTGAGGTTTGCTTAGTGGTGTCTGCGCCGTCTCCAGTGGACAATAGTCTACGCCATAAAAAGCCTCCATGCATAATATGGCATATTTGCTGGCTTCTGCCTTGAAGAAATCCATATGAGAGCTGTTTATATCCATCTAGGGACAATCTCCAGTAGGAAAGATAGTACTCTTTGGCTAACATATCTATGTCATTTCATTTTATACCACCTTTCAGTCTTATGGATCTTTTCTTCTGCCTCTCTCTCTCTCTCCATTTAACTTAAATGTGGGGAGTTTTAAGCATCTCTAACTTCCTTGAAAAACAAAAGGAGTGAAAATGATCAGCATTCATCATATGCTTTAATTAAATTTAATTAAAGAATGTTAAACTCAATATGTACAAACGTATAATCAATATCCATATAATTCTTTCTCCTTCACGTTCTCAGTTCTGAAGCAGAATCAGGTTATAAAGTTAAGTGTCAACTGTAAAAATCGGATCTCAGAGAAAACATGCTGGGAAAAGAAGAAAAAAAAGACAAAAAAAAAAGACAACAAACCCACAAAAAACCTCCCAAACAACCGTAACGCATTCGTGTTTTCTGCCTGGCAATAGTAATGTTTTCCCTTATGATGCCACACGCTGTAGGTTTCCAGCAGGGTCTTTCCCTGAAAGTTAGGCTGAATTTGGGGTGCAAAAGTGTGCACAGAGCCACATGCATAGCCATATGTGCAGCCTTTAGCAGATGAGAGAGAGTCAGTAAGAGAAAGTGTGTGTCACACCCTCTAAATTCAGGTGGCCTCAAGCAGTGCCATATAATCCCAGCCTCAATTAAACTTTCCAAGGTCAGTGGTGTTCTACCGGGTCAGACATAAATAAGTCAGGTGAAAGTCCTAGGGCACTGAAAAGCCATATTTATTCTTTATCCACAGTTCATAGCTATCAAATGAAGCCTAACAGAGAAAGGGAGAGAGAGCGTATGTGAGAGTGTGGCTCTCAAAGCTGTCCCTGTTGGAAATATATTTTACTTTTTTTTAAAGAAAAGATGCAGTTCTGACTCACTCCTACCTCAAAACTGCAGAAAACTTCACTGTGACTGTGGAAGCTTCAGGAACAAAAAGGAAGAGATTATTAATTATTAAGTGAAAGTGTTCTATTCACTCTGAAGATTTTTTTTTCTAATTTCTTTGAGACTTCTCCTTCCTTTAAATTAAGTTTTAGCTATAGCTAAATCTTTACTGCATGGAGTGCGAGACCCGATGCCACCACAAAACCCCTCTTGAATTCAGATATACAGATTTTGTGTCCTGATTCAGCCAGTAATGAAAACGAACTGATATTGCACAACCCATTGGGTTTGTAAACAGAATGCTTAATTTTCTCTTGTTTAGGAGAAGCAGAAGAAAGAGTAGGGAGAATAATGATGTCTGTATCTTAGTTCAAATACGTTAAAGACTGTGGGCTTATATTGGCTTCTCTGGGTGTCAGACCCACTGAGAAGAGTTATCACATTCAGAGAAAGTAATTAAGGACAGTTGAGGTCCAGTGGTTTCTGTACTGTCTGAAGAACTAAGTGAATTTTCCAGACCTCTGTGACTAATAACTGAATTAATATATATGTTTTAATAAACCAACATACCACAAGTCTGACTTGCTGTGCTGCATAATATTTTAAAGGTAGAGTTTTGACATGTAGAGTTAGACCTTTCTGAGATTATTATTTAGTAGGGGGAAGAAAAATGAATGAGGACTATTTTAGGGAGAATTATTAAAAACAAAACCAAAAAGGAAACTCTTCTCCTGAACTCTCATTTCTCTGTCTACAAGAAAGAAAAGTAATCCCCCCTGCCCCAAGTGCAAGTGCAATCACGTTGTAAGATTTTTATAAGCAGAAAGTCGAAGTACTTTTTTCTAAGAAAGTCTTAGAGGTCTGAAGCTGGTTTTGTTCTGTTGACCTAACTTGATTTACACTAGTTTACACAGTTGAGAAACCGATACATGCTGCTGGGAAAGTTGTCTCATACCTTTTGTTTGCTTTCCCTGATTTAATCTTTTCATTATGCTTAAGAGGTGATGTTCTATTAAGCATAAAAATGTATATATATATTTTAGTTTTCTAATTACTTTCACTGTTCTGTTGAGAAATAATTTTGAAAGTGCAATTGTGTAATAAAAATAAATTTCCAGATATCTTTGTGAATAATAGTACTAGCTTTTAGTTAGTGTATATAAGGAGATCACTTCATTAATAATTGTGAATATTCAAACAGTGGATACTAATACATATGGGTTTGAATCACCGAACATATACAATTTTTGTCAAGAGTAACTTTTAATCTGAGAAATAATCAAACACATGTATAATCACACATTTATCTTCCTTACAATAACTTACAGACTTCCAATCAGGGAATGGAAAAAATACTAGGTGATTAGCATGTCCAGACACATAACGACAAGTGTTGATTAGTTCAAGCGAGCACTTTCCAAACAAAGAAAAGTATTTGTCAAAACTGTTAATACGATTTTGGATGTATTTGCTATATTCATCGTCAAGCAGCTGTATTGGTGATTTTGATTCTGAAAATTTTAAGATAAAGTTAACATTAAAAAACACGGGCATTAGGGAGAGTTCATGGGGGACAAAGTGCCGTAGAAAAGTGTTTACAGAAATACCAGTTTTATTTTATAGGCATTCATATCAGAAATCCTTTTAGCACTTGGTATCCATTAGCATATGTGTTGAGTCCTCCGTGCCTCTGCTTTTAACATCTGTATGTACAAGGCAGAATCTTGACAAATGTTTCTGGAGGTTTTATGTGCTCTTTATCCCGACACTGGATTGCAATCCCGTTTATACCCACTACAATAACAGAAGAATTGGGATCAGATGACCGATTGTACAGATTAGATGCGAAGGAAGTGTTACAGCATCATACTGGCTTCCTCTCAGATTTTAACCATACAGAGAGAGGACAGGAGTAGGGGAAAAGCAAAATGTATCTTTTTGTTATCTGTACTTCTATCAAGTTTCCCCAGCTTGCTCTTAGAAATGACTTAGTAGTGAATATGTTACATGACTCATTCTTGAAGGAAGGAATTAAAGCAAACCTCAAGCAATCAATGCCATAAGAAATCTCACCAATAGCTGAAGCAAAAGGTGATTAAATGAAACTGAATCCAAGAACACGTCTTCCCTGAGAGGAAAAGACAAAATGTCCCTTTATGGCTAAGTTGATATAAATGTATAGAGAGTTTTTAAATATAACTCCCACCTCACCAAAGCACTCAATCTTAAATACTGGCACGTAGCAAGGCCATGGAAACTCCTTCAGCTGGAAGGTCCCATTCCTCACTTAACAGACTTTTTGATAATTTACAGTCATCTCCACCATGCTAAAGATACCGGTTAAGCGATAGGAGCCAAGTGCTTTTTCAAGGTCCAAGTTAGATTAGTTACAACATCCAGAGTTATTAATTGGAAAGAAAAGGAGAGGACATTAAAGGGGGTATTATATAGCTCAACATTTTGTATAGCGTCCATGTCTTCTGGTTCTCCATTTATTCAGAATAAGTACTTGAAGTCAGTGGCTGAAAAGAAAGTAAATGATTGTAAACGTCTTCCAAGGAGACTCGCAGCCCAGGGAAGCAGCACTGTAGCAGGCAAATTGAACATCTCTTTGTCTTTCAGAAGTGAATATAGTCACTTCTGGAGGGAGGGACTAGAGTGGGGAAACACGTGTTCTCTAACTGCCATGAAATGTGGAAATGCAGCAAGAACAGATCTTTAGTTGGAAAAGGAATCCCTCAGAATTTTGTTGCTGAATTCATTGTGCTACTGAGCACAATTTGCTTCATGTCCGTTTTCCCAATCTAGCAAACATGGATAACGATTTAGTTTTGGTGCAGCTTAGAGAGAGAAATTGCCTTTTGCCACACTCTACAGTGCTTCAGGGTCTAAAAAGTCCCGGAGGTTCCTCCAGATTCAGCCTGCTGTGGAGGTTCATGTAGGGATTGTTCTACTGGTCAGAGTCTTTGCTCTAGCTTACTCTTTCCTTAGGACCTACCCACCATCACGGGCAGGAGGACATGGTCAGTACGCACAGCAGAATCTGTTCAATGCATTCAACAACCAGTTCTTGCAGCACACCTCTTTGGCTGCTTTGGCGACAGAGTTCTGGAATTAAATGGCTGTGGAAAACAGGCCTATGTCTCTAATCTGCTTCGAGATGCCCTTGGACAGGGTGCTGGGGGACAAAAATAAAAATTATTTATTATTATTTTTGTGATTTCTATAGATTTTTACACATCCAGAGTTCACACTAGGGAAGAAAGTTATGAACCTGTTATCTTTCATGTGTTACATTATTGATCAAAGCCAATGATGATGTTAAAGTTATATAAATGCTTTGTAGGCCTATAATGATTCATGACTTTCTGTACAGTAGCAATGTTCCTGATGTTGTTGTAACTGTCTGGAGCTAATGTTCTGATTAATGCATGTTTTCCTTCCTGATTTAAGAAATAGCTTATGGCTAAAAATCCTTAGATGCTCTCTGATTTATTACATCTTTTTTCTATTTTTTTTCCCCCCCTTCCTTTTCTTTCCAGCTTCTTCTTCCTGTATATATGTTTATAGTACAAATATATGCATTTGTAAGCATGGCAGCTTTAGAGATATCCCTGATGCAATACTCTTATGAGTCATCTCTAAAGACTGGTATTTGTCCTGAAAAATGGATTTCGTTAAACCATGGCTGCAAATCTATCATCTGATGGGGGTACTCTAATCAGCGTGTGTTGTTTCTCAAAACAACACCAAACAAATGTGGCCACATCATTTACTAGCTTGTGGGGGACAGGGGGAAGCCCGATTCTACTGTTAAAGCAGCATGAAAAGTCAGGGTGATCTATCATAGTTACAGTCCCAAAATATCACGTACACAGTGCACTGATGCCTGCTGCGTTTGGGAAGGTGGGGGCTGTGATGTACACCTCGGGCTAACCAGATGAGTGGTCCACAGGGAGCAACCCCTAGAAACATCACCAAGATCAGTCCTTTGGTCCAAGTAAGGCTGAGTTCTGAGCACTAGAACCAAACAAAAGGCTGGCTGAGGGTACGGGCCTTGGGTTTTCACAGAGGTGGTTGAGGTTAAGGTAAGGCTTATAAACTGTTGTCCAGAGATGTAGTTAGTTTTGTCGTTTACACACTCTCCTTGGGAAACAGTGTCAATGGAAAGTACCATGCTTCTACAAAGAAGACGCTGTCTGTTCAATTTTCCTTTGAATTTCCCTGTATACTGAAATCTAAGTGTTTGATGTCCATGTTGGTTTCTTCAGTCTTAACTCAGCACTGAAGTCAAGAGTAGTGTTCCCAAAAGACTTGTTTACATATGTCTTTGTTAAGGATGAGGCAAACTTTTTTTTTTTATCTGCTGCAGAGACTATCTGCAGACACACTTATTTATTTAATAAGGTTTACTTACCAGTAGTGGACTGTGTGCCAGTTAGCCCTCTGGTTCCTTAGTCTAAACTTGTTGGAGGAGTGGTGTGCAAAAGAATGTACCCACTTTGTTTTTATCTGCCCTGCTGTAAACCACCTACTTGTGTCCTTTTGTGTCTTTTGTGAAGCTTGTTAATAGTTGTTACTGCTAATTGCTGTGCTTAGCTTTCTGTGTTCCTCTATGGGCAGAAACCAGGGAGATCAAAGAGCAGTGTACTCCATAAAGTCTTGCAGTGTTCATTCTGCAGCTCTAATTCCACCTGCACATGGCCAAGGTATTACACTGAGGGATGGCACAGAACATCTGAAAACAGATGGAGAGAGAAAAATGGGGTTTATTTCACTCAGACTTTTGGTCTGTTTTGGCTATTTCAAAAGGAAATGTTTTGCATTGCTTTGATGCAAGACACTGCCTTTGGAGGCTACCCCAAGCTCTCTCTATCTGAAGCAGCCAATAAGGGATGATAAGTTTTATCTTTTCTTAAAAAAACAGTTGCATAGAAACATAGGCCGTGACAACACCTCATGAAACTTTGTTTCAGCCCTCCACTAGATGTTTAAAACCCAGAAAAATGTGTGGTCCATTCCCTCAAGACTGTAACAAAACTGAGATCTTTCCTTTAAGTGATGTCTAAAAGTCTTAGAATTGTACATTGTTCCACCAAATAAGAGTTCAAGGATCAAGAGCCTTCTCAGTATCCAACACATCTGAAACTGCAAGTGCCTGGGAGATGAAAATGTCCACCTAGTCCTGTGAAGGGGTTCCAATCTGGTATGAATTGGAAACATCCTTCCACCTCCCCTTGCCTTTGAAGTGAGGGCCCTGACTGGCATTGTTATGAAAATTTCATAGGGTTGTAGATAAACACAAAAACACCTCCCTGAGGCTTTCAGACTTAATTTTGGATTCTGACATGAGACACGCCAACATTATTAAGCTGCATCGTCCATTGTCTTTTGAGGGAGAAATGATTGCAAAGGCAATGATTTTCCAGCTTGGCACCATTAATGATCTGGGTAGATTCTAACTTGGAATTTAGCCCTTACAGGATAGAGAATTTATATATTTTTGTTTTAGTGTTTTAGTCCTTAAATTATAGTAGATTGATAATATCAGTCATGCCACCAGCTTTGGCACAGCTGTGGACTCCGATAGGGTTTAAATGACCCAACTTTTTTTTTTTACTCAGTTTACAACGGTGTCGTTAATTCTTATAAGAAAGGCTTCATTTTATATTGTTGGGCAAAATATGTTAAGAATCCAAATTTGGTGTCTCCCAGGGATCTGTCTGTATAGTATTCACCAGATCCCTGGTACATTATTATGCGTTGCCTGCTCGTGTAAACTATAGACTTTTGTTTCCGTTCCGATGGATTGTTGATATAAAATTACCAGCTGATATTTATCCACAGACATAGGATAACAGTATTATTAACTATTTCTATATATTTTGTGTCATTATGACTGTAAGGGCTTGTCGGAATAATAAAGATTCCCTTGAGTGGGACTCACTAGGGTAAATGACTGTTTAATAAAGACAGATAATGTAGATGAATCATTTTGACTACTTAGAGGAGCAATTGTGCTAAAACTCCGAACTTACACAAAGTCCTTCTGACTACATTAGGGGGTCAAATCCTGCCCCTGGAAATCATTGTAACAGAGTGGAAAAGGACGGAGGTCTCGCTTTAGGAGCAGGGATGAATTTTTAGCAATGTGAATTTGATTCATTTACATGGCTGAAACTTATCTGCTGTCATTTTTTTAAACTCTAAGACTGTAGGTAATATAAAAACAAGCCTACATAAATGGCTGTATTCCATCTTCATATATTGAAATAGATTTCTGCTAAATTATATGACTTAGTCTTCTCTCTTCTCCATGATGTGCTACTTCATGCTACACTGAAAGAATAAGAATATGAGTTTATTAAGTTTACTCAGAAAACTATTCAGTCATCTGTATGAACTCTTGGAGCTATGTCAACATTTTCTTGAAAGATATCTGAGATTATTTGATGTTTACTTTTTTAAGTACAGTATTTGTGAGTAAAAGTGCACAAGAACATTTTATTACATTTTAAATGTAATTCCTGATCCCAGGGTGCTGTCTATATAAATCTGAACAAACCTACAAAATCACTATCTATATTAGATCAGCAAATCCTCTCAGTCCCAGAACTGGTCACTGTGTTAAGAATAAGAGGCAAAAGTGAAATTCCTTGGTAATAAAACTTCTGAGCCTTGACAACTGTGAGGTAATGCCATTTCTTGCAGCATTGCCTAGACCTTTCAAAGTACACTACTCTTTATTATATGCCTTTCCTCTGCCCCTAAACCTTCACTTCTAAAGTGCACATCTCACAGGTAACTAGTATATAATGTACTTTTCAATCATCTTCCTAATTCACTCAGTGTAGCACGAGTTTTAGATAAACCAGGAAGATGTGAAATGCAGAATAAAAGGTTTAGGTTGTATGATATCACTCACCTGTTTTAAATCTTTTGCTATATGTGGAAAAAATACAGAAAGAGCTCTGCTTTACAGTGATTCCAGATGGCCCAGCTCTTCTCCCAGGCAGTGATGACACCAACTCTTGGCATTACTGGAAGGTCCTGTCCCTGATCTTCGGGGGGATGTACCTAGAAGTTTTTGAGGGGCCTAATACTTGATGAAAGTATGGGGCAAAAATACAGTTCCATCTCAAACACATGCTCCAGAGTTAACAGGCACGGAGTTCATGTGAGTGCTTAAAGATAAAAAAGTAAGGGGCAGCTAGTGATTATGTACACATATTTGTATATTTATTTTTTGTTTATTTACTTATTTTTGTTACTAGCCTTGAATCAGGCTCATCTTTACGACACAGGGTAGAGCATGGCCAATATGGAAACATCTGTGTTATGCAAATTCCTCTGAAATGGCTGAAAGACAGGTAACCGATTCTATTTTGGAGCTGTTCCGTGTAGAATGAATCAACAATTTCCAGCAAGTCAGTCCAGAAAAAAATCTACCTGGTTCCTTTTGGTGGACACGCAGCTGTGAGCTTCCGTGTTGACAGTTTTCAGCTGAAACTAGAAATAGTTTTACAAAAGAAAGGAGCATTTAAACCTTAGATGTACTGAGAAATCTAAAAGATAGATTGAATCCATCCTGAAATTTCCACCCCAAATTTCTAGCAAGCTTGGCTGTGACAGTTTTTTTTTCCTCCCTCTCTCCTGTAGACCCATATTATTCCCCTTGACATCCACAGGGAGATGAATGAGTGTGTCTTGGAACAGCTTGATCCTCTCTGTGGAGAGCAGTACGGATGGAGCTCCTCATATGAACCCGGGACAGAATAATTCCCCTTGCTGTGTAGGTGGATCAGTGAGACCAGTTGTGGGATAAGACTCCAGTCCTTTGACATCAAAAATTTCCTGATCTGCTCTGTCACAAACAGATGGCAGTGAAACTTTGTGACATTACTGGGTGCTGCAGGACCCTACAGTACAGATCTAACTCTCAAAACACCAGCTCTGCAGTGCTACGGGCAACAGATGAGAAGGTCTTGAGAATAAATGCTGCCAAATAGTTTTCTTACTTCAAAAAGTTGTAGTGCTTCACTTACGGGTGGGCTTGTTGCTATCTGGCACCAGCGCTGATGGAATTAACGATGCATATCCATAGTGCTGAAATAAATAGGAAACATGATTTCAGGAGTAATAAAAATGCAGTTATAGAAAGAGTAGTGTGATTTGCTTTTTAAATGTAAGCTTGCCTCAGTCAGGAATCCTCATAGTTGAATTTACACTGGTCGGAGATACATGACCCTTTTCTGTAAAATATTTTACATGGCATAGATCACATTAATTGTAAACATGCTGAAATGCTCTCTGCTTCTGATTCATTGGTGACCTGTACAAGGAGGCAACACATGCTTATTGTTAAAAAAAAAAAAAAGAACTGAAGGATCATCTAATGCTCAGATGAAAGACGGAGACAAAATAACCAATCCGTAATGCAGATTTATTAATAGTCATTCACTGGTTTTCACGGAAATACTCTTCACGTAACCTTGACTTTATTAAGTAGTCCTTAAGGTGCATTTTGAAGACAGATAATGAGTTTGGGGAATAGTCTTATCTACATCAAGCTAATCTTTAACAGCTTGGAAGGGAACTCACAGAAACTTTTCCACTTTAAGTGACATAGCCATGTTCAAATCAAGCCTTTTAAAATGTCATTTTAATAGGAAGAGTTTACAGGCATTTTTAATAGCTATACTTCATAGAGGAATATGATTTAAACAAAGGCAATAGAAAAAGTTATTGAGTTTTTAATACTATTAATGGGGGTGGAGGAAAGTGGCATTGGAGAAGCAGGAATGTTACTGTGGTGGAGTGGCACTTAGTGTCTCGATTAATAAAGACAAGGCAGTTCTTCCTTGAAAAAATAGCTTCTTTTACAACGACTGTCTCTTTAAAAGGGAGGGCTGGGGCGAAGGCAGGGGTTTGGGGTGGTATTGCCTTGCTGAGCCTGCACAGGCTGCATTGTCCGGCTTCCACGGGCAGGAGTTTGCAAGAGCCCCCCTGACCCTTTGCCGCTGCAAAGGCCGGCTGCGTGCGCGAGGGAGAGGGATGGGGAGGCAAGAACAAAAAGAAATTCAGAAGAAACCAAGCCGAGACTCACTGTTTTACTGAGAGCTCAGCTGCTCTCCCCTCAGTTTCCACCATGTCCTTGAAAATAATTTCACTTTTCCTGCATGGCGTGTAAAACCACAGACGTAGCTCTGCGCTCCGCGGCGCGAACCCGGCTTTCCCTCCAGCTTGTATATAACTTGCTCACACCGCAGGCTGAATTTTAACCCGCTAGTACAGCCAGATGAATTACACGAACCCTCTTCTGCTGATTCCAGTTGGCTTAGCTCATTTTATTTTGCTTGCTTTATTGTTTGGGCATCAAATGTCCCAGCTCTCCCAAGTGCACACGCATTTGGTTTCTGACTAATGCGAGGCCTCCGTCAGAGAGACAGCGTTTGTCATTTAAAATCCAACATGTCTTAGAGTCAGGTCATGACTCAGATACCACAAACTGTATACAGAATAGACCACAAATTCCTACAGTACGATTGAACAAGGCTTTCCGAGAAGCCACTTCCCCTGCTGGTTATATCGTAACCCTGATTGACAGGTAGCAAATAACCATGGTTCTCGAGTGGCATTTTCTTTCAACTATTTTTTGTTAAATTTTTTGTCTGCTCTGTTCATGGCTGTTTAAAATCCTGTCTTTTCGTGTGCATACAGAACATACTTTTGGCTGGAGAGGTGGCTATAGAAATTTTGTTTGGTTACCTTTTTGTGGAAATATTGGCATGGATCAATTTCGAGCTCCCGGGGTGGGGATTTTGAGCAGACACCAAACACCAGGGCAAAACTCAGCCTGATCCATTTGTGTTCCCTTGAGCCACAGCTGCAGCTCTCACGTGCTTTGTGTACAAAACCCATAAATCGGCCGGGGTTTGCTCAAACAGCTCCTGAACTTTCACAAAACCTTTCGATGAACCTGCCAGGGGCTGGAGGTAGGGTAGGTAAAGGATGGGAGCGGGGCTGCCGGCCACGGGCAGGTTTGCGAGGAAACCTGAAACCAGGTGAACTTCCTAGGCTGAGAGTTTCCTTGGGCTGGAGACCTGCAGACATTTCTCATTTGAAGCAGAATTGGAGTTAACAAATCTGTTAACAAGCCTCACACACTTGCTGACCAGTAGTAAATCCCAGCTGGATTTATTACCGAATACAGCACTTTGGCATAAAGTCCTCAGTGTCATTTTGCAAGTGGATGGAGATCAAGTCACAATCTTTAATCCTAGCTAGAAAACCTGGTCGTGAGAATCAGGTAGGGTGCACCTCTTTGATTTAACTTGTCTTTTCTTTCTTTCTTTTTTTTTTTTTTTTTGTTTTCTTTAATGAAACAAGAGAATTCATCTGCCAGCACTATTCTGTGCTCTTTTGTCAATAGAAAAGTTGTTTTGCTAATGGTTATCTGTCTGCAAGTCCTTGACCTGCTTGTAAACATATTTCTGCAGGAAAACCCCAGGCCATGGCCTCGAGCGTTTACGTCAACAAGAAGAGATAAAGTGACCAAAACTTAACCTGATCTGGCCTGGAGTGCCCTCTACTGCCCCTTGACCAAATACTTCCCTAATCTGTGGCCTTCTGAAAGGAACAGATTGTTGTGTAAGAAGTATTACCTGGAATGAAATCAATTTTTGGAAGCCTGACTTCCTCCTCCTTTCCCCCTGTCCGTAACCTCCAGTGATTCAATAGGCTTTGGCTAAGCAACAACGTTTTGGTGGAAGAGCAGTTTTCCCCCAAATCACCCTCTTTGTCCCCACCCCAGGCATCTGTCACCCAAGGACAGTCCGACGGGGCAGCCCGGGCCGCGGTCCGTCATGCCACGTTAACCACGTCACCTTCCAAGCCGTGTAACAAATGCAGGCAAAACTGAACTCACCGATCAAGTTGCTTTTAAAAGGCGTTTGCTGATCCCCTGGGATTTGTTCTGGATTCCCACGGCACAAGCAGAGGCTTTGATACAGCCAGGATTCGGAGAGTCGCGAAACTAGGAGCAAGGTCCTAAATTGTGGTGGGGTGCTCCGAGATCTTCTGCCAGCTCATGGAGGAAGGCAGGCAGAGAGCTGCTGAGGTGTGATGGCATGAGTGTCCTCGGGTTGGCTACTGCACCCGCTCGTGGAGGCCGGGGTGAAAGCTGGCTATAACTGAAGATGGTTTGGGAGAAGTGACACCAAACTGTTCCAGGAAGGAAGAAGTGTGTCTGTATGTTTTGCTTTTTTTTTTTTTTGTAAGAGCTGGGCTAGAAAAGTCGAGGTACTTACTAGAAGGGAAATGACCGCTGTGAAAATATATGTTCAGTACCTAAACGAGAAAAGGGGAAAACGCAGGACAGCTCTAGAGATAAAATGACAAACTCCAATTGCGGCTCACAATGGGAGCATTCACTGCGCTGTGCCTCTGTTCGCACCCTGTTTAAACCACTTGCGAGGCCACTGCACCAGGAAGTTTCCTGGCTAATTGAAAAGCTGGTGGGTCACATCCCTCCAGGGTGGTTTTTTTTTTCCAGCTCTTTAATTCAGTCACAGGTTGCTGGGCTCGGTGCCGCAGTGGTGAGCTAACTCCTCTGGTCAGGGTGGTTGGACCAGGCATCTCTGGAGTTGCTGCGTGGTTTAGCAGGAGAGCAAGAAAGTTGTATTTGCTGCAAAACCTTTCAAGGTAGCCCAAGGGTTTCTGCTGGAGCTGGGAGGGAAGGCAGCGACCCTTCCTCTGGTCCTCTATCCCTTCCGTCCAGGACCCTCAGTTGCATAACAAAACACCTCAGCACTTCATACATCCAGAGTCAGATGAGGTCTTGAACTGAGTATTGCAGCTCTTATTTTTATAATTTGTATAATTAATTTAATGGCATTCTGCAGGAGTTGTTCCATTGGCTATAACCTTAAGATGGCATTTTTAGGAGGCAAAGAACATCTTGTAGAAAAGTGATGGCTTTGGTTGTTTTGGGTGATTTTTCATCACAAAAAAAACCAAACCCTCATAACATTTTTGTCATGACCCAAAAAAAAAAAGAATCTTTCAAAACTTTCAGTATTTCATAACAAAACCAAATGACCTTCAAAGGGATAACGAGTTGCTATGACCACTTTGATTCACAACCTCTCATTGCCCATTGAGTTCTGACATTTGTAGTTGATTACTGCATGCGAAAGTGCAGGATGGACCAAAGATTCTGTAAATCAGCTACAAAATCTCTAAAAATACCCCAAGAAAACCCACCCCAAACAACACTCTGTAAAACTGTGTAAATCTAAGGTGGAGGGGAAGTAAAGCTTAAGGAAAAGGCTCAGATGAAATTACACTGGTGCTGAGGGTGCTGAGCTGAGGGGCTCCTAAACCCTGCAAGTTTGTCAGGATTTACCATAGGCATTTAACCTTCTTGTACCTATACAAGGCAGTAATAGTTTCAGCTTTGCATAGTGGGATTAATTCACAAGTTTTAATCTGAACTGGACAAAAACTTTCAGTGTTGGCTTACAGGAAGTATCATTTCAATTTTCCTGACAGAAAATCAAACTTCGGGGAACAAAGTAGATTTTCTTTTTATTTTTTTTTATTGTTCTATAGAAAGGGTCTATTTAAGGAAAAGTAATTTTTTTTTTCCCCTGCAGAAAACCATCCTATGAGAAAATTTTTCATCTCCCAAATTGAAAATGTAAATTTTAACCTTGCTCAGTAATTCAAAATTATTACTCTTTTTTTTTTTTTTTCTTTCAACATTTCTTTATTTTTGTGCTTCCAAAATTCAACAGGACTTTGAAGATTAACGCAGATCTGGTGGGTACCTTTTCAGATTGAAAAGGTTAGTTTCATGGCGAAGAGAACTTGTCTTCCTTGCAAAGTACAGTTATTTAATCAAAGAAGGGCTGGCTGAATCTATTCAGTATTCTCAGCTACTTTCCAAACCAAACTTCTGAATACACGTTAGTTATTCTGATTAAGTCATACTCCTGAACTCCCTCCGAGCTCTGCACTGGAGATGATATTTATACAGCACTAATAGAGAAAACTTAGTGTGTTTCAAAAAATAATTCCCAAGAAAACCAAAGCTGAGTTCAGCAGATGTTAACAGGGAAATTTTCAGGGAACTCCTACTCTCCTGCCTTTCTTGCTAAGAAAAGCCAGCTTCAATTTAATTCTCAGCCCCTAAATATTATGAAGGAGGAAGTTTTGAAAGCGTGAAGTGACCCATTTCAGCGTTGTTTGTGCTCCTAATCAAAATATAGATAGTCTTTTTGTTCCTAAAGTTGCCAAAATTAATTGACACTGAAGTTTCAAACTGCCTTTTGGGTTTTGAGCATCTTATCCATTTTTAAATTCGTGAAAGTTATCCTGACGTGAAACTTTCATTTCTCTCTGGGACTGAGGCAGTTTTTGACATTTGAAACTGTATATTAGATGGGACATCTTAGACCCCAGTGATTCTAGTGACAGTCAGCACAAAGTGAGCACTTGCTATGGCTTAGAACAAGATTAATTCTTAGTAACAGCGGTGCCTGGGTTCTTCAGTTGAGATCAACACAGTTTGTAGTGTAAAATCTGCGACGTACGTAGGCATCGAGTGGGAGAAAGGACACGGGTTTATTTGCATGTTTATGTCTTTCTTAAACCTGTCAGTCCATCTCTTTATCTGTAAACTTTCCTAAGGCTGTGATTTGGTGAGCTATTAGAAATAGTAACCCTGGAAAGTAAGAAACTGTACGTGTGACTTTTTGATACAGGCTCATGCACTCGTATATATCTGTGTCTCAATATATACCGGCTGGCATAACAAATATCTTTGTTTTTAGAAAAAGAGGATTTTCCTTGGGGACTTTAAATAGATTCAGAGGATATTCCAAAGTATCAGGCTGTATTTCACTGTGATATTCGTATTGTCAATAGTGGGACCTTTCTGTGGAAAGTGGGGCTTTTCCTGTAAACATAATAATATTTCTGGATGGTGAAATATACAGTAAATGTTAAACAAGAAAAGAACTAAATTGCAGACTATTCCCTCCCTGGTCAGCAAAACCTGCCCATTATTTTTCAGTTTGCTGAATCTGTAGTTTTTACCATTTTTTTAAACTGTGACTTTTCAGATTCATGAGGGTGGCGTAGGTAATCTTCATATTTATAAGGACACACTGTCAACTTGCTTTTCATAATTTATAAACTCTTTTTTTTAAATTTTTTTTATTATTCCCTTTCCCTGTTGGAAGCCTGAAACTGGCATGTTTCCTTAATAGAGTTGGGGGAAAAAAAAAACACCTCTGCATTTTTGCTCTGGGAGATGATTTCTCAGAAATAAGCTATCTGTGCTTCATGCAAAGGAGCAGTATCCTCGTTGTCTTAGCAGGGCTGGAATTAGTGCTGTAGGGTCTATTTTACAAGTGTTTGCACGCTTTAGCTTTTCAAGTTGCAACTTGCATTTTGATTTGGTGAGGGGTTTGTCAATATATTTCAAGCCTTACCTGTCTTTTTTGACATGAGCTGGGTGAATGTTCATCTCTTTGTTTGACTAGACTCTTGCACTCATCCGTCCCAACTGACCTCCCCATTGCCGCCTTCATGGTGCCTCTCTTGTTCCCATCTCTTACTGTTTGCTGCTGGTGTGCTGAGAATAGATATTTTTCTTCTGCCCCTGCATTGAGGGACTGGCAAAGCCAGGAACCCCTTATTCCAAGATTAAATGAAAGTCCTTTCACAGTCATTTCCTCTTTCTCTTTGTACTTTTACTGAATTTGATCAACCTGGTCTAGTAGGAGGTGTCCATGTCCATGGCAGAGGAGTTGGAAGCAGGTGATCTTTAAGATGATCTTCCAACTTGAACCATTCTACTCTTCTATTCATCACTTTTCAGTGGGATTTGTAAAAGTAAATATTTCCAGGCATTTAGATTAACTTTGCTGGTGGGCTGATGTGAGTGAGCAGAAACGTTTCTATGTTTTCAGAATCAGTCCCAGAATTTACAAGAGGCCAAATTTGCTTTCAGAAGTAATTCACGGTGTTGATACTGATTTATAAAGGACTGTGGAATTTAGTGCCTGGCTACTTTAAATACCAACTCTTGGGCATGCTAATCACAGATAGAACCTGTTTGGAATTACTTCTAATGGTTGGTTGTATTTAAAAGTCTGGTAAGGATCGATTCAAACTGGAGGTCATGAACTCCTTTACCCATCTCTCCTTACTGGCTCGACAAGGGTCCTATTTCAAGATCTTTTAGACATGATGCGACATTCAGTTGAGAAGGTGCTGATAAGAGCAATAAAACACTGGGAAGAACCTGTTACTGTTCAATAACGTATCGTTGACTCTGCGCATCCATCTACTGGTCTCTTCCCCATAAGTTTTGATCTTCCTGGTTCGTTTCAGCAAAATTTGGCACAGGAGTAGAGGTATTTATTAGCATTATGATACTAAATGCTTTTGGAGACCTGGCAGCTGGTGGAGGAGGGAGTTCTCCTGTCAGAATAAAAGAAAGCTTGGACGGGGCAGTTGTACAGATAGGGCCATTTACAGGTTGATCTGAATCAGCCATAGTGCATTTGGCCCTTTATGGAGCCTATTAAGCAGGTGATGTGAGAAAGGTCTCTGAAGTGATGGCAAGGCTATTGTGTCCTGGTGATTTAGGTGTGGTGCAGGATGTGCTTGAGAAAACTGGGTGTCATTAGATCTGCTGTTCATAGATCAATTTTTTTTTTTAATTTTATTTTTTATTATTTTATTTTTATCTTGAAATTCTTCTAGCACTGAAGAGAGCCTGCATCACTTATGTGCCACTTAAGGCCTTTTACAAGGTTGAATTTCCTTTGGTAATATCCCAAGGAAATAATATGGCTGTGGAGTCTATTACTTTTGATATTCTTTTAGGATGCCCTGCCCAGGGAGTAACTGTGAAACCTGGGGGTAAATCACTGCGGAAAAAAAGATCTGTGGGAGAGGTAATCTAAACATTTTTCTTTTGGCTTGATATGCTCAGACTCTATCATGAACTCTCCTGCAGGATTAAAGCAGATCCTGACCCTGTTGACCTAGTATGAACCCTTTTCCGTAAGCTGTGCACAACGGAGAAGGAGGAGGATAGATACTGCGAATGGCTTAGAGGCTTAGATGCAGCAGGATCTGAGTATCAGCACCAGTTCAAAGGATCAAAGGGAGTTTGTGACTCTCTAGCCATGCTAATTAATGGAAGAAGTGGTATTTGGTCTTCATTACGGACTTTAAGAAAGAAGGAAAAAAAAAAAGGGGGGGGAAGTCAAGTGTTTTGTCCTGTGGTAAAGCACTGAACAAGGCTGGTGAAAGTAACAGAGCCGTCTCCATTAGGCTTTCAGCAGCGTTTCAAGAGCATGGATCCACTTATGAAGTCACGCTTAGGCAGCACTTCCTTGAAAGTTAAATGTCTGATAAAAGCTGATACTGCCTGATCTGAATTCCTAATACACTTCTAGACAGAGGTCTCCAGTGCTCATGGCATGGAAGAACCCTTTTAGTAAATGACTCCTTGGGTTTCTCCTGAACTATCTGCTTCAGATGTGGGCTCAAGCCTAGCAGAGATGATTCTGTCTCTCAGCAGATGAGGCATTGCTCCACCATTTGCCCTTCCTTAAAATATCTGTGGATTGCTACAGAGGTTAATAGGAGGTCAATGGCCAGATCTTAGATCAGCAGCACTAGCAGCAACCTGGGGACCAAAATGCTGTTGGGCAGGACGAGCAGTAAGAGTATTTTAGGGACACTCCTGCATTATATGTTTTATTAGCTCTCAAAAAGGGAAATGTAAAGCTCTCTCCTGAATCCCAAACAATCCCTTCTAATCTCTGACCCTTTTTAAAACTCATTCAGATACTGCTTAAATTTGAAAGAAAATCACTGATTGCAGGAGGCTTTACATTTACATGTAGGGACACGCTCTCTTAATGGGTTCCCGTGCTTATTCCCCATTTGGCTTTGCACCTATCTGTGTATGTCTATCTATACCTACCTATAGGATATGTGCAAATATATACGTCAGAGCTATAAAGATGGTGAAGCAGTAATTCAAGGTCTTATTTGTGTGTAACCATGCTTTTATACCAGCAGTGTGCATGAATTTAGAATTTGTTTAAATATACGTTTACATATAACTAAGGATGATCAGGGTTTAACTATACAAACAAAAAAAGCTCATGGAAAATACAGTTTCTTTGGAAATATCTATTTTTGTTTCAAAGCTGAGAATTTTTTTGTTTGTTCGTTTGCTTTTGGGGTTTTCCAAAACACTTTGCATTTTGCTAAGGGAAAGTGAGGGGTGTTTGAGAGAGGAAAATCTGATACAGGCTTTAATTAAAAATACTCTTTTCTATAAGTTTCCAATGTATGTGAGTCCATGCATGCAAGTTTATGCCATGACTCTGTGCGAGTGGTGCTTGATGGGCTCATGCTTTGGTGTGAGTATGTTTATTTTAAACTACGATAATGGTACAGACCCAAATTGCTAATGGTATGGTTTTTATCATGGCTTCACTGTAGAACACAACAGCATGTATGATCATCGGATATTCGAACAGTGAAATGTGTAAAGCTATTTTTCCGTAATTGGTCCCAGGGCGAGGGGTTGATCTCATGTATAAAAGCCTCCAGATATGCTCTTGGTACGGTTTCTAATTAGGGAACCAGGAAAGAACTGAACTTTGGAAAGTGTGATGAGTCCATTCCTTTAAAAAAAAGAAGGAAATAATCACTTTGACCTTGAACTCCAAAAGGCCCTGAAATCAACTGATTCTACTCTTTAAGCTCCTTAACAAGCATGGGGATTAGAGACGAGCTGTGTAGAACGGTTCGTATTAGATATAAACGATAATGGACAATAGAAATTCATCTATGAGCTCAGCACAGACATCCTGTGCAAATTCCATTTTCCCAAGATATGGTGATACCATGTTTCAGTGTTATATATACTGCTGATAACGATATGACTTCATCAGTTGGGAAGAGACAGAAGAAAACTCAATAGCAGCAGGGCAAATGCAACTCTCAGACATGTCCAAGCCGGTTCTAATCCGAGTTCCTTTTAAATAACCACAACCAGGTGCATAAAAAAAGGGTCAAATATAATCACCTTTCTATGTCATGTAATGAATAAATCATCTGCTTAGCTATTTATTTCAAGTATGATGAAATGACCCTCCATGATAAAGAAATAAAACTTATGAGAGGAATAAACCAGCTGAAGCTGCACATCTCCGTGGTCTTCCATCTGAACACAGCTAAGCAAGGAAGGATGCTGCTGTCACTTTAACAAAACCTAAACGGTGATTTCATTTTGGCAGATGATTTTTACTGCCTTTCTTTTTGTTTCCCCTCAAGAGGCTAAAAGAAATATACGTCACACTGAAAAAAAAAGAGAGAATAGCATCATATCTTGCATCACATTTTCAGGAGAAAATGAAAGAACTGAGAAAAATACTTATATGAAGAGAGGAGCTAATATAACTGAAATAATTGGTGATTTAGATTTGGTAAGAGTAACTCACTCAACAAACAGTTTTTACTGCCCCACCCTAATCATATACTGAATTCTTATGCAGATCTTTAAAATAATTTGCCTCTGAAAATCACACCTGGTAGAAAAAAAAAAAAAATCATTGTGTCTTTTAAAAGGCACCTCTTGTTAACCTTTCTGTTGATATAGAGGGGTGAATGATGTGGTTAGACAGGCTACTGCCTGCCATGAAAACTAGTGATAAACTCTGTTGCACAATCCTTTCCCTCCTCTGTTTCTCAAAAAATTATTCTTTTACTTCACTTTTCCCCATTTCAGTCTGTGTGGCCTGGCAGACCTACTGGAGCCAAGCCTAGAATAATATTGTCTCAGTTAGCTGATAGGTGTGAGGGCACCTGCAGGCAGATAAAATGTGTTTCTGTTTGTATCAGAATTTGCTATGTAAAACTAAAAATTGTCATGATTTCAGGACAATCTCCAATTTCCCTGAAAGACTTGGAAAGCAAGAAAGCAAAATTAAGAAGAAAATCAACTCTCTGCTTTTTCATTAGTTCTGGCAGCTTCCCCTAGAAACACACCCATGCTCAGCAGTATCATTCTTTATTTAGCTCTGAACAGACTGAAGGACCTTAGTGAATTCTTTCTCCCTCCTCCTTTTCAGATAATAGCAAAGATGCTGCCACATATTTTGCAAAGTGCTCTTTTCTGGAGCTGAGATTGAGTTACATCCAACGTGATAGACCCCACTGGCAGCCGTGGTTTCTTAGCGGAGACATTCCATTACCATGCCAAGTTATTTTTAATTCTATCTGGATTTTTAAATTTTTTTAATTTTTTTTTAAATGAGTGCATAAAAGAAAGCTATTGAATTGCTCAGTCAATGTTAGTTTATCATTGCTTACCCAAGTGTTTAATAAACCTACCCCAACTCTGGACATAGCTTTAAATACTTCATCGACTGTAACAAAGCAGATTTTTCCTATCAGACCAAAGTGGCTCTATAAACTATAATTAAGCACTAATTATGAGCTCTACTGGTCAGATAACAGAAGGCAAGGTCCATTGTGCGACTGGCAGAACCGGCAATTAAAGGAGATTATTGTTGTCGGAAATGGAATAAAACAAACAAAGAAAAAATTTGAGAAGAGAGGAAGATTTGCAATTGACCCGGGTAAACTTTACGTTATTTGTGGGTTTGGGAGATCATGACATCATGAACACAAAAGCCCCTATGATGTGATGATATAGAACAGATGTATTAAGGTATTCTGGAAAATTCACATAATTTATTGAGTAACAGGTTGTCGAGTCAGGTTCTGTTTGGCTCCACTCTCATACAGGGAAAGCAAATACCTTAAAGTCCAAACCAGAAGTTGTATGTTTAGAACAAAAATATTTTCAAGGAAAATACCATCGGGGCTTTTTTTACTCATTTATATAAAGCATCCAAAGCCAGAGAGGGCTGCATTGCTCATGGGCTTGAGAACTAGAAAACGGGATTGAAGTAGAATGAGGAATAAATTGACTCCCCAGGAAGGGAGAAAAAGACTCTCTATAACAGGTGAAAGGGAAGTGCGGTTTTATAAATTTGTTCCATTTTGAGGTGACTGCTGCTTTTTCACTCGCAACATTTTTACACTGGCTTAACTTGATTGGCTCCAGTGGAGTTTTCAATTATGCCAGATACCACTGAAGTGTTATTAGCAGCCTGCTTGGAATTTCTCTTGAAAGTCTGAAACTGTTTCTGAGCTAACAATATACTCTTCCCCCTCTCCCCTTTTGAAGTAAAATGTTTGCTCTGCAGAAAACCTCGATGTCCTGTTTGAAACAGAATGCTCAAACGCCAAAATAATTTGACTTTTCATGTACAAATTTTAGATTTCCTTGGAAAAGAGAGTTTCCAGGTACCTCTAGTGATTGGTATGCTAGTCCCAGTTCATATATTTGGAGACCTGATACAGAAGTTCAAGGGAGCCAGAAGTCCCTTACACACACCCAGACACAAGCACATTACGGCTTCCTGGAACACTGTTTAGGCTTTCAGGTGATGGCTGGGAATGTGGCCAAAATCAGGAGGGAAAGGGCAAAAGAAAGCCATGGAAATGGAGATGATAGTATTTCTTAGTAACAGGCAGGTGCCTCTGCCCTTAACTCGTGATTGTGCCTAAAACTCACAGTACTACTCTTCTCTGTTTTTTTTTTTTCCAAAGCTATTTGCATCTTTTTTTTTTTTTTAAAAAAAAAAAAAAAAGATTAATAAATTTCAAATGTTCCCGGTGCTTCTGTGCCAGCTGGCACTGGAGGGGGCCTGTAACCTTGCCCAACTGCACTATATATAATTATTAATTAGAAAGCAACCTGGGAAGCAATGATCCTCTCCTCCAGCATAAACCAGAGGAACTCCACTGAATTCACGGTAGGAAAGAAAATTGGTTTTCCTAGGTCACACTTGGAAGCAAACTTTATTTTGCTTTGAGTAGTGGTTCACTATCCAGAGTGGAATTATGGGAATTAATTGGAATAACTTGGGTGCTCATTTTATAAAGCAGCTGGCAGAACTCCTGCCGTAATTAATGGGTCCGACTGGCAATCTTCCACAAATACACACCCATTTCCCAGTGATTTCCACCACGTATACACACATTTTGCAGGAGCTCAACTTGCAAAGGGACATATTTAAGAGTTTATAACTGTCCCAATGACAGCAAGTTCTAATTTAAAACTCCTGTGTAATACTTGTTAGGAAGTTTTAATATCAAAAGGGCAGCCAAGGTCTTCCACTAGAAATTTCTAGACAGTGAAAGAAACTAATCCTTTTTAGTGATGTTTGGCTTCTCCTCTGCAGTAGCTGATCTCTGATTTCATATTTTATATCCATGGTTTGTTAATGAAATTTTCTCCTTTAAAGAGTAACCAGGCGGATAGAAAAAATTAGCTGATACTTTGCAGTGAACGTTTGAAGTGAAATTCAAGTAGCAGCCTGAGGCTCACAGTATGTAAAACCAACTACCAAAGTTTTAGGAGGGGGGGTGTTTAATCTATTTTTCCTTCTCAGGGGACCTCTGCTGTGTTAAATTCCTTGGTTGAAGAGAAGCGGCCAAGTTGGCATTAGAGCTGACTTAGCAATTTGCATCTTTTGAAAAGGGATTAGCAAATTTAAAATGTTCCTGGTGCCCCTATGCTGGTTGGCACCGACAGAGGTCTGTAACCTCACCCATCCCCATCACTGCCTGCTATAGGTCCACCTGGAAAGGTGTTATGGGACTTGTTATGCTTGCTTCAAAGAGAAAGAGAACAGGAAATTAGGCAGCAGGAGCATTTTGATGTCCACATGTAGTGGCATCGCTGCTGTGCTGGTGCACACGGGGAGGACAGGTTTACTCCAAGCTCAGACCTGGAGCTATTGTTCAGGCTTTTCTTACCTGGCAACCAGGTTCAGGAAGTTTTAATAGCACTTGAAAATGCCCTCATATACATGAGGCAACATCCCTGGCCTCACAACACCTCCAGAGTGGAAGTGCGAGCTGGAGCTCACTGGAGACTCAGAGCCATAAAGGTGGGTTTCACCTCTGGATTTTATCCTGGTCTAAGTTAGTCTTCTGGTTCAGTCATCAGTAGTTTTGGGGGCTGTCTCTGTAGACCATGGAGAAGAGAAAAGCCTTTTGCCAGGACAATTAATAGCACCTGTCTTAGGATGCAGTTACCTCCACTTCTCCAGTGACCATGGGAATCAGATGGACTGTTGGCACTGGAGAAATGCAGCTACTCCTAATTTATAGGGAAAAATTGTCCTTTCAAAGAGCCAACTTTTGTCTGTGATCTACAGAAGGAGCCCAAACAACTTGCTTAGATTGGATGGCTGTGTAGGTGGCCAGCTTGAAGCCCACCAGAAGTCATCACCAGGGTACAGCTTCAAGTGGTTCAAACTTCATCCGAGGCTCTACAAGTTATGTGTCTCAACTATTTTATTCTGAAGAACTTAAAATCATCCAGTTAGAAACATTAGGCATCCAGACATGGGTAGAATGTGAATGTTTGTGGTTGAAAGGTTTCTTGGGGTGCAGCACAATGCCTATTTTCAGTAAAATATTTGACATTTCTTCAGTTTGTCCTCTGGAAAATTTTTTGGGGAAGTCACTCTACGCAAAAATGTATGTTTTTAGAAACTAAAGATATTTCCATGAATTCAACTGAATTTTCAGTAGTGATCCAAATCCAGTCTTCTGTTTTGTGGGACTTATGTTCTATTTCTCTTTGGTGTATAAAAGGCTTGTGCAAAATTCCTCAAACGATAGAATAGGCGCCTTCTAAACCCTATTGTGAAGGCAAATTAGCCTAGGTTTAGGAGTATCAACCAATAAAGCTGTCTTGCCACTGAATATGCTCAATTCCTTATAAAGATGAGGGTACAGCACTGCCACCATTGCAGCGGTACAGGGGTGAGATGTCAGACCATCAGATTCAGGGCCTCCCACTGTGCCCAGAAGGCTGGGGAAGTCAGGAGGAGAAACTCGGGACAGAACAAGCCCTTCTCAGGACCCCGTTGGGAAATAATGGTCCAACTACATGAATCAGGCATGAGACTGGGAGCTTATGTTGCAAATGAAAATTTGATGAGTATTTGCTTGCCTCCTCCGCATGCACTTTTTATATTTCCTATGTACATCGTCTGATATTATGTGCCTATAAAGCTTCAGCTTTTTTCTATCTTTTTTTTTTTTTTTTTAATAAAAGACCACCTGTTTGCCTTACTTTTAAACGCTTCTGCAATATTTGAAGCCCTATAAAACTCTGTGGGTACTTCTGTTGGATTAAATATGATGGGCTAAATCCGGCCCATACTGCTCACACCAGATTTCTTATATGAGCCGGGACTGTGGTAATATGTACACAATAAATGAGAATCGGATGCCAAATAAGTATAGCAGATTTTTTTTTTTCTTTTTCTACCCCCTAAGATTTCACTGTTTGATTTGACCAGGCTGCCTGCTGCCTGAGGTGTGTGATGGAGGGAACAGAGGTAAGGGAGGCACCTTCTGCAAGTTAGTCACGAAAGACTTCTTTGTCTTCATTTCTGAAGTAAAGAAAACTGTTTCAAGAACTTCATTCAACTGCTCATTTGGATAAAACCAGACACCCTGGTGACAAGTGAATAGGAAGCAATGGGAGGTCAACATGTCTCAGTGAGACGGAAGAAGGGGGTGGCCAGAGCTTCACAGTGATCAGACCATGTCTATATATGCATATAGACTACCTATATCAATCACTAGATAGAACATGCATATGATGTGCACGCATGTGCAAGGCTATCAATGTGCAGGGAGGGAAGTAGCAGCTTCCTTTCATCTGCATCCACACCTACTACCCCTGATCTGAGGGGGGGAAGAAGGGAAAAGCTCGAGTTAAACACCTGAAATTACTTGAAAGTATCCTGAATTATTAGGAAGGCAAAACAACGGTGCAGCAGGGAGTGGAAAATGTAATAACGACAAGTTTTGTGCCTAAAGGGAATGCAGGAGTGAAATCAGAAAGATCCAGTGGGGCCAGGTGACTAAAGAGTCAGCCAAGCAAGGGAGTGTGAGATACCCAGAGGCAGTGCAATATGCTGGCAAGGAGCCACGCTGCTGGGGAGAGCAGAGGAGCGTGTGTATGTATGAGAGAGAGCAAAGGGGAAGGAGAGAGGGAGAGACAACGCACCTCCGTGGGCATTGAAGAGGTCCTCTGACAGCATCAACCCCTATCTCCTTGGTGTTGCCTGGCTGTGGATGTAGGAAGAGGCACCCAGGTGCACAGAGCCCCAAGAAGGTAGGAGCCCGTGTTTGCCCCTCCACTGAGTCATCACCCCTGGACACCTGGGTGGGAGCAGATGACAGGATACAGGCACTGGAAATGTCAAAAACCTGTGAGCTGTGGGAAGCTGGGGTGAGCTCGGCCAGGACGGCTGGGAAGCAGGCGCCGATGCCGACTGTGGCGATGTCGTTTCCATTAGCCCTTGAAAGACAACTTCAAAACCAAGGTTTGTATTTGCCATTGGCTGTTTAATAGGGGATTAGTTAAAGGGAATAAACTGGCAGTAGGTTTAGATGGATGTGACTACGGGGACAAAGGCTTAACATGATATGCTTGGAAATGACATTTGCCTGTTGCCAAGCAGATGTGGCCTGCTCCTACCTGTTGCTTTGGTACAAGGGTGATGGGGTGATCCAAGGAGCACAGATGAAGAGATACTCTGGTCAAATTTCCGCTATAGCCACAAAACTACAAATCAATCCCGTATTCAAATGTGGGGAGATAATATTTTTATTTATTTTTTTTCTTTTCTGAGGAGTACTATTAGCAGAAGATAGATCAGTATTACTAGGTTTCCAGAGGTGCACATACAACTTGTAAAATCACCTAAATTTTCTTGTCAGAATGTATGGAGTCACAGATACTTGGGCTATAACAAACTGACACTGTTAGGTTATTCCCTGCTCTCTGCTGACATTGCCCTTGCTCCTCCAGCACCAGTTTTTGAGAACCTCAACTTTACAAGATGTTGCTGTGACTGTTGCTCCGTGTGCCATTCTATCTCTGATAAGCTAGGAGATGCACAAAGGGGATGAGGGAGCTTTCCAACCTCTTTACAAAGCTCTGGCTTGTCAGAAAGTGATGGGCCTCGCTTTTGGCCAAGTGATTTTTTTTTTTTTTTTTTTTTTCTTTCCCCCCCCCCCCCCCCGTAGGCAGCAGGAATGCTACTCAAGAAGAGTGAGCCAGGACTGTCCAGGCAGGGCAAGGGACCTGCTGAAGGCAGCTTGTAGCCAGTCAGCCAAGCTGGACCTGCTTGGAAAAGAGGTCATGAAAGCAGGGCTGGAAGTGGATTAACTGATTTTAGGGGGTGGCATTGCTGCCTGGGATGCTGTTGTAGGCGGAAGCATAGCTACTTCTTGGCCTTGATGACATCAGGTGTCTCTGATCACAGCAGGTTGATTGAAGACCTTGGGACATGTCAAGGGGAACAAGCACAGGACAGAGTGCCAGCTTGCTGGGCAAGAGGCAGGAAGCCTGCCTTTATCAGGATGCTGCAGGCAGGAAATGATTTGAAGTACACGGCCTTTTCTTGTAGAGTGATTGAGGGAAGGGAGGAGAGCAAGAACAGGAGTAGGCTGTGGCTATATTTCAAAGTTGGTTTCTATCTTCTTACTTGTATTACTGCTCTTTCTTTTCCTACCAAGAAAAAGGAGGAAAAAAAGAAAGAAGAAAAAGAAAAAGACCACAACCTGACAACTTTGGAATTTCTGGTTCTTCCCCATCTCTTCTGTTTTTTTTTTAATGGTATGTGCCCCAGACTGACAACATCTCAGGTACATAGAGTAGTTTTGAAGCCAATCTCAGATCTATCTCTGTTTCTAACAGGTTGTTTAGGGCTGGCTGTGGAGTGAATTACAGCTATTTAAAGGATACTGTGAATGTCAGTGTTGTGTTAGGGACCCTAAGGTGACTGAGGATCAAAACAGAGTAGCCAAACTGCTGGTATGGAAAGCCCTGAGGGTCTGGTAGAGGCAGCCAGGCCTTCTCTTCTGTGGTTGGCTTGATTTTTGTTAAACTGCAGATGTTCACTCCACACCAGAGAAGATAAACCCTCAGTCCTCCTTCATTTCACTCTTCCAGCTTCTCTTCTGCTTGCCTTCCTTTTGCAATAACCGTGAGAGGTTTTTCTTGGCTGTCCTCTTCCCCTTTGGACATCAACTACAGGCTTTGCTGCTGAATTTCTGAATTTATGACAAGGACCAGGTTCTTCTAGCCTCAGTTTCCATTAACAACTAGCTCACAGGAGCTGCATTTGGATCATTTGTTTTGTCCTTTGGCACCAGCTATTTTATGAATGAGAAACGTAGCAAAGGGCAAACAATCAGAAAACTGGTTTCGCTGTTCTCTACCTGGTGGGAAAGTCTTTGTAGCCCTTAGGTCTGGCATTAAAACTTACAAACTCTACGCTTGTAACTGTTGTGTAAAAAGCTGTTATTGCCCTTAAAACTAGTCATTGGAGTTGAAAGATAAATATTATTCGCTATCTTATTGAATAAAATATATTATATCACAGGTGATGGAGACAGATTGTCTCAATAAATTCTGATACTGTATTTGGAGGAAAAGTGGCAATAAAAATGCTGATGACTTGACACGGGGAGAATATTGAATGTCATTAACATGTTATTTCCTCTGTTCTGATATCACTGTCATGTTCTTCCCACTGCTCTAATCTGTATCAGTTGTGGGCTTTTTTTTTTTTTCCCTTTGCTTGTTTGAATGAGAAAAACTGACACTTTTTCAGTCCTTTAAATTAACCACTACTTGAGAAATGATTAGAGATAGGAGGTGACATCCTCAAATATAGAAATTAAAACATGGTTTGATATTTAACAGTATGCTATGTATGGGCTTGAGAGGAATCTTTAAGGCTGTCACTATAATCTGATTGTTGATTACGAAAGTCATAGCCATCTGCATAGTGATAACAGCAGCGTCTTGCTTTAAAAAAATGCTTTTAAAGCACTTGATGAAGGTAGTTGTTGACGTTCTCTTACAGGCGAGGAAACTGAGGGTTGAGGAGGTGAAGTGAGTCACTCAAGGTCATTTGCTAGTCCCGTGGCAGAGCCAGATTCCTGTGATATGTCCCAGCTCTACCCAGTAAAGATGTATTGCCCTACTATTGCTGTGAAACTTGATTTATTGCACACTGCGGACACTTTTCCTAACCCATGCCAAACTACCTGCTGGAGCCACAGCCCAGCAAGTTTTCAGTTGCTCTTAGTAGAGATACTTCTGGTTTTATTTCCTGCTTCTGTCTAGATATGGACTATCTCTCTAAATATATACACTTCACTATGAGAGTTGCATAGCTGAGAACATATTTGTGTACAGCTATGAAATGAGCCCTCTAGGAAAAATAGCAGTAATCTCTGTCTTCATCTCCTTTTCCCCAAACCAGAATAAACCCACTGCTTTTGAGAAAGCTTGAATCTGCCCAGGCATTCCCATTCTGTCACTCTGTGCCAGAAAGCCTGTTGTGATAGCCCTACGGGCAACTCGGATCAGCTTGTACCAAAGAGCAGTTGGATCACATGGATTGTTTGGCATCCTCATGAGAGAATATGCTGCTGGCCTTGAATGATAGCAATTAAGGGTGCAAAGAAGTCATCTGTCTATTTGCTAGGGCCAGTATCTAGTCTGGTCTCCTACTGCAATCTTGCGCTTTATCCACAGTTAATTCTAAATGACTCCAGGAATAGCCACCGCTTCCATTACAGGACCATTTCATGCAATGTTATAGTTTATTGTCAGATGGTTTTCAGCAATTAAATTCTAAATTGATTTCACAGTTGCACACGCTGCTTCTCTTATTTATTTTAGTCCTTACCTGTCCGAGGGAGTGGGGTCCCTCTGTGTCTTCACAAGTAGATGCTGCTGCAGAGCTGAAGGGAGTATTTTAAGTGCCTGAAAAATAGACTTTTACTTAGAAACAGTGTGTGAGGCAGGTATAGCAGAGTTTAATTCTCACAAAGCCTCAGCAATAATACTGATGGATTTTGAAAAGGGAAAAATACCATAGATCTTTCACGAAGTGTCACAGTGCCTACATTTTTCTATTTGTTCTGGTGTCCTGTAGGAAGATGTGTTATTTCTCAACACAGAAGATGGAATTAGCTCCCTGGTACAGCTGCATTGCTGCTCTGCTATTCACTTCTTGACTTCAGCTCAAGTACCTACAGGTCCTATCCTGCTAAGTTACTGGGAGCCTTTCTGATAAGGTAGATATGAGGCCAATAAACCATAACAACTTTATGCCTCAATTTACCCAGGTGTAAAATGGGAATAAAATGCCTCATGTTTTGTAAGGCACTGTTGAAAAAGCAAAAGGAGCTAGCTGCCGAGTAAAGCTACAGAGTAAAATACTATTAGTACTTTAACCCTCGTGTCTCACCTCTTTCAAACAGGTGTTGAGTACAAATCAGAACCTTAATAAAGTTTTCCTGTAGGAAGCGTCTCCCCTTTTGCCTTGGGTGCATGCTGGAGTATTTGTAAATCTTTCTTTCTTTCTTTCTTTCTTTATTTTTTTAACCTATGCTGATACTTTTTAGAACTCATGCTGGTTGTAGGTGATAACATAGGTCCTTTTTTCTTGCAAAAAGTGTTTTCCAGGCCAAGATCAGCTTCAGGGCAGTTACTTCAGTGACAGGGAAAAAAGAGATATTCGTACCATCTTGGCACCACGTCATTATTATCATGCAAGCAGTTCCCCCTTTTTATTAACATATAAAGAGAACAATTGAATTTTGCAAGGCAGGACTCTTAATCTCCAGGATCAGATTCTTCACGGCAAGGAGGGGGTGTAAAAGTTTCTCTCTTGCTCTGCCTCTTCATGGCGCATGGTCCCAGCTGTATGACTCCATTCATGAATATGCATGAAATCAGATATGACATTGCCCTGCTCCCATTAATAATCTTGTCATCTGACTTGTGCAGCATTAAGCTTCAGCCCGTGGCTCCTCGTAGCGAATGCAGCCTGAAGGAAAGGGAGGGAGGGAGGGGGGGTAGGAAGAAAAAAAAAAAAAGGCCGTGCCTTTTTTTATTGGGATTAAGTGCTTGAAAATTTTGGCAGGGGGTTGCCAGGAGAGTAAGGGGAGGGAGGGAAAGAGAGAGAGACACACACAGGGACAGAGAGACGAGAAATCCTCGATGAATGCGTTGGCTTGTTAGAAGCCCAAAGCGGTGGGTGTAATGGTATGCGAGCTGACCTTGAATATAGCCACTGTGGGTTGCCCCAGCTTTTTTGTAAAAGAAGCATTTGCAGCAGAGGTTTGGATTTCAGGCTTTGCAGTCATCAATCATCTCAGCCTATTCTCCTCTTTGACAGCTCTGTACAAGGCCTGACATTTGACACCCAAGACCCCAGGACTTGCACAGAGGCACAAGCTGAGGCCCTGGGGAGGAGATAGAGAACTAGGGAGAGAAAAAAAAAATCACAACAGGAGAGATTTTTTTTTTTTTTAAAGAAGCCACAAAAGAAGCTGCAAAACAAATTGTAACTGTAATAGGAATTGATTTAACAGAAGAACATCGCATCGAGTTCTGTTCCCTGCGCTGCGCAGTTCATGCTGATAAGGGTGATCTGAAGAGGTGGGAGAAGGAAGGCAAGCTGAGAGGGCTTTGGGGGGAAGCAAGATGAGGCTCATACCCTTCTTTCTAGATACCCTAGGGTTACGAACCTACCAAAGCTTTATTCCATTTTAACACAGTTAACCTGCACTTGAGAACTTCCAGTTCAAGGCAAGTGGACCGACTAGTTCCCTGGAGCTCATGGACCTGTTGGAAGCCAGGGTGGACCTCAGCCAGGTTGCCCAGACTAAATTTCAGCAAACCTAGTTATGAAATCAAGTGTCCAGATTGCAGTTCTGGTGACACGGGGCATCTAAAGAGTGTGAACAAAAAACAGATATGACTTATTAAAGTAGATACGTATTTCGGGATAAACTTGTTTGTCCAAGTCAGTGCTTACTTGTGCTGACAAATTTTGACATCTACAGTCTTTTTAGTGTAGTTTCTTGGGGTCCTTTATAATACAAATGTAATAGCATCATTCTAACCCCAGAAACTCAACTTTTTTTTTGTGTTTGCATCTTTTTCTATCTGCAGTCACCTGTCCCTCACACTCACTTCCAATTAAGAACATGAAAGACAAGTCCTGTGTAAGGGATTTGGAAGTTTGCAAAAGGATTCTCTCGCAGATGAGTTTTGGCACAAGGATATTCTTTTTGAGCAAGGGCAGTTGAATATGTGAGCTTAAGTGGGTGAAGTATTTTTTCCTCGACATTTCACTCTGCAGAGGCACATGGTGTATTTAAATTGATCTAGAAACAGGTGACGCAGACTCTCCCCTTTACACCACCTTTGGATTCAGCCCAGAAAAATGTATCTAGCCTGTGAATTT
This sequence comes from Baryphthengus martii, assembly GCA_013396935.1. Taxonomy (NCBI): domain Eukaryota; kingdom Metazoa; phylum Chordata; class Aves; order Coraciiformes; family Momotidae; genus Baryphthengus; species Baryphthengus martii. Next base: position 122,505 of record VWZK01015141.1, read on the forward strand.
TGCTGATACAGGAGGTCGGGTTAGATACTCTGGCTGATTTTCCAGAAATGTCAGGAGAGATTTCATCATGGGAGGGTTGGTTTGAAAAAAAGTAGCGCCCCTCTTCGGGAATTCCCCATACATTGGTTTAGATCTGTTGTGTATTTCTTTATCTTACGCTTTTGAGTATTTGCTGTTTGCGAGGTTTGATTTCACTGCCTGAGTTGATGTGTGTATCGTGCAGTGCTGTTTCTGTTTCCTGGGCAGATGACTGAAAGGTGTAGAGATAAAGGAAAAGTTTGTCATTTCTGAAACAAACGTCCAGAGAAGCACTTCCAGAGTATTTAGCAAACTTTTGCTTTCCATAAACAAAACTGCTTTCTCCAATGAACCTTCCTGGAAAAGGGTCACAAATGATGTCAAAGTGAATTAGCGGCCTTTTATGTGAATGAATGTTTGCAAACATTGTTCTGCTGTCCTGCTTCAAACTAGTAATTACAGTTGCAGCTCTGCATAAGGAAAACCCAAGCTCACTCTATAGGACACACATTTACTGCCTGCAGGGGTTAGGATGAATATTTTTTTCCCTCCCCCACCAACGGACTGAGCTAAGTGCTCTGCGGACTTTAAGGGTTGCCTTCCTCTGAAGTATCAGGGTTTAGCCACTGCTGGAGGCATGATACCAAACTTGATGGACCAATAGTCTGATTTAATATGGCAATTCCTCTGCTTCTTGTATTTTTCAAACTGGCTTCTGTGTGCACATGCCCAAGCGGATGATTTATCACCTACCCTGAGATATGTTCTTGCATAGAAATGGGCAGGATCAAGCACATTTGCTGTGTTTGTGTGTGTATGTGCTTATGTGTCTAGAGACAGACAGACATGAAACAGCTGATTAGTGGTGTTTTCTTTCTCCACTCTGCATTTAACCCAGGGTGTGACCCTCCTCCTTTAAGAGGCTGCTTTTGCATTTCCAACTTTTCGTTCGATGCTGCACGTCTTTCCAGGCTTTCCACTTTTCCAGTTGGAGTTCAGGGTAAAGGAAGGAGTTAGAGGATAAATATCTGTGCTTTGGATGTTTATTTCCTTCACTACTTTTCATGTCCAAGGAAAATCACAACAGCAACTTTCTAGACTCCAAACCTAACACTTGAGTCTGTATATTTTTTTTTTCCTAGTTCTGCATTGAAAAGGAGGAATTTGCAATATTGGAAATGAAAAGACTTAATCTATTGGGAAATCCTGTGATCCATAAAGTACGAGGGTTGAGGTTTTTTGACTTTTGTTTTTCGTTCTTTTTCTCTCTCATCTATAAGTTTTTGAAAAAGATTTAGTTCAGCATAGCTGAAAAGACCTGAAAACATAAGTTTGAAAATGTCACCCTGGGTGGAAATGATTATTTTTAGAGTGATGAGTACGGTGCCATTACATCCCATTGCCATCAATTTATTTTGTGGCAAAGCTTCAAACTCATCTGCTAGAGAGCTGAAGGCAGAAGCGTGTGCTGCTGGTGGTAGCACGCTCATTGGCAACGTCGGGATTATTCTCCAGGCTCTTCCATCCCTGGTTCAATTACTAATAGACACAGTGGATCATCCATCCCTTGAGGCTGTTCAAGAAAGAGGGAATGTCTCTCATCTGAAAGCATAAGAAGAAACCATAGACTAGTTGCAGTCTTTGGCCTGTTACATAGCAGTGCCTTAAAAGCCTTGCTTCTCCTTAATCAAATATACTTCTGATCTGCAGTATCTTTATCTGATTCTTATTTTTTTCATGTCATCTTTGTCTGCAAAATTATAGGCTGTTCAGTCTACGTAATCCTCAGATACGTACTTTTAAAAATTTGGAGTTCTGGCAAGAAGTTCAATATGTTGGTCATTATCAAATCCTTGAAAATCCATTGGAAGGTCACGAAGGCGAAGAGGCTGTCATTGTCCTATTTTGTGATTTTATATCCAGGCCATTGTGTACTTGATGGATTTGCATTGAGTTTTCAAATTTGTTTTGAAATCAAAACTCCAGCTATAGATGTACAGACAGACATGAAAGGGAATGGAAGACAAAAATTCCAGTGGACTTCAACTAGCATCAGATGTACCGCAAGCAAAGCGCAGATGAAAATACTGTATGCAGTGGAAATAAAATAAGTGAAAGCAGAGTATTACAGTCTAGAGTGGACCTCATTCTAAGGAGACTACATTACAAATATTAATAAAAAGTAGTAAGAATTGTCTATCATTAAAATTCCTTAATTGAGACAAAAGCTGAGGGAAAACACAAATCAAAGTCTGACTTCTTGCTTTCGATAGAATCCAATGAGAACGAATATGTTGTTATGTAGTACACCATAAACATCTAGGGATAAACACTGGAGACCAAAAGAAGAAAGGCTAGATCATTTTTATTTTACCTCTTTTTTTTGTTGCTTTTTTTACTATTTCAGTTACGGTTTGCTCTATAAAAACAATTGTTAGTCTCCTCATACCGCCACTATTGATATGAAACTGTTGCACAAGCAAAGACTAAGGGATCCATTTCAGCAGCGAGGCAGCCTTGTTCTAGGTGCTATAGAGACTGGTGCCCGAAGAGTCCTCACACTGGTGATGAGCACGCAGGCAAGTATTTGTGAAACCAGACCGATAATTCATCTGCCAACAGACCGATGTGACTTTCCCTCTCGTGGCCCCGCGATGTATTAACGGCAGCTGCGTTCAGCTTCATTCAAAACCTTGCGTCCTTCTCCCTCGCGCATGGGTGGGCACTTCGTGATGCTAAATAGGACATTTTGACTGCTCATATCTGTACCTTGGGGCCTACCAGATCTAAGGGCAACGTCGTGCCTGCTCATTTGACTTGCACAGCTGCAAAGCTTCCAGCGCAAATGCTGCTCGAACACTTCTGCGTGGGGGTTGGATGTGACGGCGCATCGCTCCAATGGTTGAAGAGGAAAAACAGAGAGGCAACAAACTCCCAAGCCTTAGTGGAGTGAGCCACCCTCCCCAAGCCTATGAGATTAAAGCAATGGATTTTTCAAGTAGTTCTTCAGAGTGACTAATTTATATGGATATCAAGGATTCAGTTGGAGAATTAAAAAAAAGTAGCTAGGGGAAAATATGATGCTCTCTAAGTCCCAGTGGTCTGCCACATTCATTTTACTAGAGAGTTTATTCTTTAGTACTTTCATGGATTGACATGAGGGAGGAATTCACATGTCAGGACAGATAAAATCTCCCTCCTGCCAAAGGAGTCTATTCAGACATGCATGTTAGTAGGTTGATAACTTATTCTGTATTGCAGAGGACTCAAAGATAGACATTTCTCCTTTTATCTCCATCTCTGCGCTCCCTGCATACTAAAGATATGGGGAAACAGCAAGATACATCTTAACTAGCCCTCTCAGAGAGGAGCAACTTCTCCTAGCCCACGCCAAGAGATGCAGACTTAAAGGAATAAGGTGTCACACAGACTAATAGCAAATATATTTGCGATGTTTATGCGCATAATTTGAGCCCTGTGCGAATATTATTTAAAAGAATATGAACCTTGGGCTTCGTGGGTAATTTTTTTGCCAAGAATAATGCGCAGTATTACAGTGCTCTTGGTTCACGTTACTCTGCTAGAGGCATGTGGGGAATAAGTTGAGAAAGATGGGGGACCAGAGCAAGCAAAACTTGTTGAAGGATCCGTCTTTGACGTGCTTTCCAAATACTAGCGAAACCTTTGTGTTTTTCTGGGAGATAGGCCTATTCTCCTTCTAAAGCCTGGGGAGCTGAGTCTAACAACTTTACTCATTGACCAGAGCACCAGTATATCTTCTCTTCAAACTGGAATTAAAATTCAGGAATGTTTAGTCTTATGCTTAAGCTCATCCTCTCCATTTCATATATTTCTGATTTTCTGGGGCTATCAAACGGCATCATGTTAGGGAAGTCGGTTATTTAAGAGTATTAAACTATGCAAGTGTCATTCCTATGGAGGCACATTTAGAAGATGGGAGATGAAGATTCTCCAGGGTGTAGCTCAGGGCACCTCTGAACTGCTCCCTGGCAGAAGGAATTTTTCCTCTCTCCTCCTACCAGTGATGACACTGAGAAGTAGCCTGGGCACTATAGGACTAAACTTGCCAGTAGGAAATGAATCAGACATACTAGGAGCTTCTCCGAACTTTCTCTCATCCTTCACTCTTGGTTCCCAAAAGTGATTTCTTTTTATTTTTAAGCAACTCATATACGTAGATTGAGATTAAAGTGGTTTATAAAGTGATATATATAGATGTGTATACATACCTAAAATATTTGCCTAGATGTATCTTATCTAAACTTCTGCATGTATCTGAATTTCCCAGGCTTGAACCATGATTTGTGTAAATTGGTGTTGTCTGTCTTTGAGTAAGCTTATTTACGTCAGCTCTGGAATTAGTCCTCTGTATTCCAGCCAGCACGTAGCTGCAAGAGTCAAAATAACATGGATACGTACTGTTTTCCTGTTATCTCTAGCCTCTCTAAAAACAGAAGCTATTAGAAATATTGTGAGAAAGCTATCTTGCAAAATTTGCTCCCCACTCAAGAGTTTTAGATGGGTATCTGGCAAGAATGTGTAGTTACATGAATCCCCAAACTTCAGCATAGTCTTCTTTGGCTTGCTAGTAATTCATGTGTAATTAAGCTTTGAGATCTTGTAATTTCAGAGATTTCCAGACAACCTTTTTTTTCTTTTTTTCTTCATATATTTCCAAGCTACCTGAATGGAGAAACATAAGAAAAAACCTCATGAAAATTTCCTCCCCCTGCTTTTGTGTTTTGTTTTTTTTTCCTCTGGGAAATGCAATGTATACTGTGGTCCTTTCTAGAAAACGCTTTCATACTACCCAAGGTCTGATGCAACGTGCCTTGTTTTGGAAATAATGAGATTTTTCCCAGATAAAACTTAGTGAAGTAATGACTCAGAGGCCTGGACAGACAAATGGACTATTTGTTTCATCTTAATTATTAATGTGGTGTTTATCACTAATGGCATATAAAATGATATGTTTTCCAATGAATTCTCTGCTGTTTGTGTATCACTGAATGTGAGAGTGATTCTCACTAGATTATAGAAGATGATACCTCAGCATGGATAACTATACAGAAAAAAATAAGAAAAGGGATTTAATGGAGTAACATAAGTGACCAATTTAAATACAGTCATACATCATAAAAAATCCATAGTTGCTTCCCATTTTCTTTATTAAATATTTTTTTTTTCTTGCTACTGACCAACACATTATTTAATGTTTCAAGAATATTTTAGACAAAGAGATTTCAGCAAGGAGAGCTCAAAACGATGATTTAAATTTGGAATTGTTCTTTTCTATTGATCTTCCTGTGATTTACAACCAGTTCCCATCAGGAAGTTTTCTCCTGCTTTATGTCAACCAAATTTGGGGCACAGTTTCATCCTTGCAGAGCGCACCTGCTTTGTGTCCCTCGTGAAGGGAGATTAGTCTCCAGCTTTGAGAATTTCTTACCCGTTGGCTATCTTTATCGTAAAACCAACCAAAAAAACTTCTGTGTGTTTCTAGGTAGAATTGCTTGGAGGTTTGCAAAATGATTTTGATCTTGGATCTGAGCCTGCCATTAAAGTGCTTGACTTGCCTTGACCACTGTAATTTTAGAAAGCTGACCCTTCCCCCTTGCAATTTACACAGTGTTTTTAGCCTAATGCAGAATTTCCCTTTTGCATCTGGGAAGAGAAAATCCATCATTTCCAGATGTGCACATATGATCCAGGAGGCAATTGAAGGCATTTTGGAATCGTATGGTTTGGCTTATGGGTTTGGATTGGTCAAGAGAGGTTTGCCTGAAATCCTTGGGAGAACGTGGCACCTCACTGACTCGAGAGCCATTTTCAAATAAAACCTGAAATGAAATGCATTTTATAGAGAGGCTTAAAACTCCTAAAATATAAATCTAAAATATTTATATGTGGGCTGCAGTAGAACAGAAGTTATGACCTCATATGTGAATGCCTAGGATTTGTTTTTTCCTTTCCACCAGCCCACCTGGAATGACTTTAGCTTTTGGCTTTACCTCAGGCTGTACCCAGGTTAGCTTCTAGTGACTTATGGGTCCATCAATCTGCACAGATATGTGCTGTACTCCTTCAAGGGAAGTAGTTCATCTTCTATATGACTGCATCTCTACCTCTTCCAAAGTTCAAAGAACCCAGGACACTTGCTGATTTGAATGGGCATCCAGTAAGTATAGAAGGTGTTCTCACTGCCTTCTCATGTGAATCAGGACTTTCTGGTGAACTTTGATAGAGACAAAAACTTCCAGAGTAACCCATCCCCTGTTGAACTAGAAAGACATGTGATGATGGTGATGAAATACCAGGTGAGATTGCCCAGTGTGTTTTAGGAGCTTTGAACTGGAAATGGATCCATTTAGAGCTCTTTTCTGAAGTCAGAGGAGCACATTTTTTACGATCCATTTCCCATGAACTAACAACTGTTCCCTATCCAGCAGACGGTTTACTTGTCGCTATTTTGACTTGCATTATTCCACTTAATGAAGATAAACATAAGTCAGACACAGGAAAGCCACAGAATGAGTATGAACGGGAAGTGTTCCAAGTATTCAGCACTTACTAGACAAAACTGGCCAGGAATTCTTTTTGCTTTTCAATGAGGATAAAAATCCCTGAAAGATCATCATCATCATCATCGTTTGAACTAATGTAGCACTTTTATCCGGCGATCTGAGAACTCTTCCCAAACATTAGCTGGACTGAGAACAGCCTTGAGATTAGATTCATATAATTTAAAATACCTCTTTTACAGACAGACAAACTCAGGGGTCACCTGGAGGTACCATGACTTCCCATGGGTCACAGAGTCAGAAGAGTACAGAAGATTTCTGACTATTCTGTGATTTCAGTGACATTGCAAAGGATGCTTAATATTGATTATTTGAGTTTCTTAAATTATTCATATTACTGCGACTTTTGGGATGAATGCTTTTTTCTGCTTACGTGCAGTTTTTAAAAAAAATTATTTTTTTTTCAGTGATTATTTGCATGGCTGTACACCAGCACATTTCATCCTGTAAACTGTTCATGCCTTTAATGGTCAAGATTTTTAATTGGCAGATGATTAGTAACATAGATCACATGTTATTTTTTCTTCCGCTTGATTGGACTAGTATAACTTTTTGGTTTGTTTTGAACCAGAGAAGAAAGAACAAATATTAAATCCATGCAAAACTCCCTTTGTGAAAATATAGCCTCTTCTTTGGTCAGAATAACTACTCCCCAAAACTTTATCTGAGCAAAAACTACTTGCCTGTATGTTTCTATAAAGCAAACAGTAGGGTGGCATGAACATGGGTGAAACAAATATTTTGAATTAAGATGGGTGCTCACAGATGTTGTAGTTCACCCAGTTCCAGTGACTATATAATTAATAGGTGGTGATGAACAGACTTAAGTAGGGTAATGCATTGAAAACAAATCAGTGCACTCACAGCTCCTCACTCTTTTTCTGTATCCTACCGTCTTCACTCATCAGATGACTTCTTAGGGCAATATTGTTCCTTCATTTGTATGTTTGTGGTATAAAAAGTTGCCTAGTCTTCTCCTGCTCGTGTTCCCCTAACGACAGTAAGTAAATTGTGGTGTTCCCGTTGAAATAATTTCCCCAGACAGGTTGAATAGATCACACCCTTCCCGAGCCTTGAATCTATACCATGCAAACAGCACCATATGGTTAATTTTTAAGCCAACTGATCAAGTGTTTAATAAAGCAAAGGCTGGGGGGATGAGGAGGAGAAACGCTCTCCGTAAAAGTCATTGTTCTGGTGGGCTATGTCTCTTAACCCTTTGTAGTGTGGCAGGACCAAACCCAGGAAATGGAGCTTTGACTAATCAGATAAGAGGGGGAGATAAAGGTAGGCATCAACTTGTGGGCTGAATGCATAAAAAATGTTATTTAGATGTGACACTGGGATAATTATTGATTTATAGATACTGATCTGTAAACACTGATCTGGGGATTAGGATCCCCAGGTTTTATTCTTGATCCTGTCATATTTTGCTCCGTGACCTTGAACGCTTCACTTTCCCCTTCTTTTTCCACACATCTTTGGGCTAATGTGCCTGCAGAGCATAACTCTGTTGATCAGGGTGTATCCTTCCAAAAATGTATTTACAAATTCTACCTCCGCAATTTTAATGAACCCTGACCTGAATTGGGGCAATCAGGTTCTTTGAATTACAGCTGCATGTGTGCTGACATAAAACTGGAATCGTTTCATGAGGCAGGACTCTATGTTTTAATTAGATAGCTCAAAACTACCTCTTTATTCTATCACATAAAGTTAGATCTGAAGTAGATGATCAAAATTTATTTATGCACGCATTCAAACAAGACAATGTTGTAACTGAGAAAGTTTAAAGCTTTGTGTTTAAAAAAACCCACAACAACATCAATTGGGAAATGAAGTCATCTGCAGAAAAAATACCAACACAGCAACAAAACAGTCTTCCAATTCCTGCATTTTTGGGTTATAGCATACCATCTTTAGTATTTATTTCCCTAAGAGTGTGCCTTTTTTTTTTTTTTTTTT
>VWZK01015141.1:131123-150838 GCA_013396935.1 Baryphthengus martii
TTTTTTTTTTTCAGCAGATGTATACTCCTGTCATTGGTGTTTATTTTAAATCCTGCCAATGTATCTGAAATCAGCACATACTGAATGTTGATGCACCACCTTCCCTAATTGACTTAGCTCGAAAATAAACAGTGAAAGGCTATTTTAGCAGCAAACTGGTTGATACAGCTACTCATTCCCTACCTTTATCTATGTACCACACAAGTGCTTGTGCCCGATAGAACGGACACAAGGTTGTTACACGTTGGTCGAAGGTTGGACTAGATGATCCTGAAAGTCTCTTCCAACCAAAGACATTCAGTGATTCTGTGATTCTGTGATTCTGCAGTCTTTAACATTTTAGGGACACACTTGGTATTCGTGTGGCTGCCACTCTTTGAATCAGAAGAATAACATTTTTTTATCTCTGCTGCCCTAAAACCTCGATAACATCCATAAGATTCCATCAGAACCTTGAGAACTTATTAAAAGTTAGTATTTTTAGAAACAATAGGTTCCTGAATATTCACAGTAAATAAGGATTGTGAGGCTATTCACGCAATGTGAATAATTTGCTGCTAATATTATTGACACTCAATCTGTCTGCAGAATGTCTCTGTTAGCAGGAAACAATCACGCTCGGAGGTGTTAGGAAGACTTTGCTGTGGAGTGGCAGAATGAAGCAATTAAAAACTGATGGGATAATATATTTTAAAGTTGGAAAAAAATATATTTCTGCCTTTTTGATAGGAAACGTTTGAAAATAAATAATGTATTGTTACAGAGAAAAATGGTTTTCTGTTAGTTTTAGAGACTGAATGTGGAAACCATAAAAAAACCCCAAAACCAAACAAGCAAATTTTTGGCCATTCAGTGGGTGTTGATCCCTGGGCTGGGATGTGAGGAAGCTGAATACAGTTTGTTAGGAAGAACTGAGGAGGAAGGAAGGGCTTTAGCAGAAAGGCATAAAGGAGCCTTATTGAAATTGATATTTCAATTTCATGTAGGACGTGCTCTTTTCATACAAATCTTAGTCCTGACATGATCTTTTGTTCAACTTTTCACCAAATGCAATGATTTTATTTTATTTTTTTTTCTGGGAAAATATTTAGCAGATGAAAATGACCATTTTCGTTTGAGTTGGGTTAGGAACTGATACATCTCTTTGAATGAATACTTCGGGGGGGTTGTATTAAAGATTTTCTATCACATATTTCAGAAGTTGATATTTATTTTTGTTAATTTAGCACAAAGGTTACTCCTCTGAAGCTATTTTTGAGCTCTTATCCATCATACTATGGTATTAAATGACTACAGATTTTTGCCATTGATATAAAAGTGTCTTAGTGTATTTATGCTACATTAGTCCTTTATCAGAATAGGATTTTTATACCATATCATTAAAAAAAAGTATATAAAAATAATACAATGACAAAATATGGATTTTTCATATGTCTTTGGTAAGGAGGAATTTTTAACATTAAAATAATAAATCAAAAATAGAATGCAGTAGAGAGGAGCCATTGGATTAGACTTGGTATGAAAGAAATTGATTATGTTAGAACATTTAGTGTATTTAAACATAGAAACAAAAATTTTCTTCACGTTACTGCTTATGGCTCAGATTCTTATGCAAGAATTTTCTTTTGTTTCCCTTTTTTTTAAATGTTCCTTGATAAAAAATTTCTTTTTTAAACTAACCATTAGGTATACAGACAATTGAGTTATTTTTTTTTATTTTTATTTTTTCTGCAGTCTGCATATTCTGTATTTGCTTACTTTCCACTTGCTCACGGATATCATTCCTCCTATATTCTTACTGAATTAGGAGAATTTTCATGGTCATTCATGTTAGATACTCCGAGAGAACATGCATTGCCAGACAAAACCCATGTCCTACAGCATCATTTCTAAGTCATACTGATATTAGCTACTCAAATATTTAGACTTATTGTGTGCATTATATACATATGAATTAGAAGGGAAAAGCAGAAGAAAAGGAAGAATTTTGTACTTTCAATATCAGCTTTCTAGAGCTAATAATCAAGACAGAAGTTTGGGCTCAAAAAGCTTTTCTAATTTTAAGCCAAAAGGCAGGGAACTCTTGGATTGACCTAACAGGAGGAATAGAAAGCTTTGCTGAACAAAGTGACACTCCTTAACAGCTTAAATTTATTATCATCACACAATTAAGTCCCAGTTTTGAGCTGACTCAGAGCTGGTGGCTTCAGAGCCACCTCCTCCAAGCTCTGACCATACATACCTGTGTTTGAAACTTGCTTTGAACACATGGGCATGTTTCGGTCAGATAGGAGAAAATTGGATCCCATCAAGAAATGACCAGTGCAGGAGGAGGTTGCGAGTTTGTTAACCTGATGAATTAAAAAGTAAATATTTGGTGTAAAGCCTGTCAGAGATTGCACTTGTAAAACTTCTAATTCAGCTCTTTCCTCTTATAGCTGTCAAACTACGTCTGGGATAAGTTAACACAACGTTACCCATTTCAGAAGCTTTTGCTCTAACTTGAAGTTCAAGAATTCTTTTTCTATCAAGTTCTTTCATTCATTACCAGCTTGTCTTATCAACAGCCCACCTTTTTGTCTGCAAGCTGGCTTCTCAACTGTTTATTTCCATGGCTATAATCTCTGCTCCGTGTTTTCAGAAAGCTTTCAAAAATGCTTAAAACCAATTCTTGAAACAATAGCAACCTGATGGGCTGAATGCCACGTGGATAATTACTGATGGACTTAAGGAATGAGTTTTGCTCACGCACTGGAGTCTCACTGGCGTCTCTGCGCCTGTCTCCACAGTTTAATGGCATTTCTGGAGAAGGCTAGAGAAAGAATTGTGGCCCTGACACAAATTTAAACTGAAGGAGGCAATAGGTGGAAAAGTAGAGCAAAGGAGCATCAGAGAACAGTGAGACACAAGAGCCAAAAGACAAGATTTTACTATATAAATGGAAGATAGTGGACAACCTTTGCCTGCAAAATTTTCCGCACTGAGGAAATAACAGAAAAAATAGCTGGAGAATATTTTTAAATTTAAAACCAAATGTACCATGTTAAATGATTCTGTAGTCTCTCCCTTTCTCTCACTAACTCTTTGCCCTCTAGACGAAGAGGGATTTATCTCATACATTTCAAAAAAAGTCACCTCTCTGTAACCTACAGTTCATTCAATCAAGGCTTAGCGTAAATAATCAGTATGGAAAACACCAATCGGCTTTGAAGAGCCCCTGGATTTAGGAGAAATACACTACTCATGTCTGTGGAACTCCTCTGGGAAGCAGAGAAAGGAGAATGTGTCTTGGTTTACACTGCCCTATTTCTGGGATCTGCCAGCCTCTCTGCTCTGTCCACTTCACTACCGTCAGATGCTGTGAGACAAGCATATGGTGTTTACTTCTCTGACTGACATCTCTCTGGTTTTCCTCACTCCTCGAGAGAATCCCCTCTTGCCAAGTCAATTTGCAAGGGCTTGGATGTAGCCATGGCCCTCTGGTCAGGATCCAAACTATTCCTCATTTTCCCTTGGCAAATGTCAGTAGAGGACAATCTCCATCCTCCCTATAAAATCAGTGTTTCATGGAGGGAAACTCAGATCCAAAGAACAGCCAGACCCTGTGTGTCCTTCTGTGCCTCGTTCATTTGAGACCATGCAAAGATGCCACTTGGAGACTGTGGCAACTCCCGGTGCTGCCCGTGTGAGAGATGAGCCTGGGGGCTGGAGGGGAGCGGAGCAGCCTGGGTCCCAGATGAGGGACCGCTAGGAAAGCCTTGCCAAAGGGCTGTGGGCAGCCACTGGCACTGCTGCTGCAGCTGATGAAGACTGAAATGAAGACTAGGTGCCAAGCGAAGGATCTGCATGTACTGTAGGTTGTGAAGCTTAAATGGAACTTGATTTAAGAGTGGTTTTAATATCACAAGTAGTCCCCCTCCCCACTGAGAGACATAAGCTGGACATATTTTGGGATGAAAATTAGAAAAAAACTCTCCAGCCTCTTTTAAGATTGACTTTTTGTGCTTTACTCCTTTTCCTCCTTCTATCTCCTCCCTCCCTCCAACACTTTGATCTGGTGGCAATGGCAACTTTATCACTCTTATCAGGTCCCCAGTTCTTGGCTGTCCTTTTGAAGTGTGATTTCCTGTGTCTACTGGTCAAGAAAGGATACCAGGCACTGCAGGTTTCCTGTCGCTTTTCCTCTGTATCTGCAAGTTTGCTTCACTTTCCTTCCTGTTTTTCTGTTTCATTTGTTTATGCTTCCCTTTGCTGTCCAAAACTGCCTCTCTCCTTCAGACAGGTTCTTCCCCACCCGTAGATCACTATCACTCATCTGTTTTTCTTTTCCAGCATCTCAGAGTGATCTTTCCCTTTTTTCTACTGTGCCTCATCCTTTCTATCCTTCCTTCCTTCTTCTTTCATCTGTTTCTTAAGCTTTTTTTCCAACTCTCTAGTTTTGACTCATGTTAGATGTTCCTTAGACTTGTCTTAGACCCTTGACTGAGCTGGAGAAAAGCCTGAAAATGAACCATCCTTTGGGTTTTAGTCCTAAGCATGTTGAAATCAGAAGCAACACTAATTGACTCGATGGGATTTAGGGCAAACTCCCTGTTCTTGCATCTCCTGAACATTTGCTAGTCTTCCCAGCACTCTTCTGATGGCAGTTTGCAGTCTTTGACATGTTATTAGTTTGAAGGAAGGTCTTCATAGAAATATTTTTTTTATTTTTATTAAGAAAAAGAAGGCTCTGAAGAGATATTTAGCTTCCACAACCAGCAAATGCAATTCCATATTTCACTGCGGGCTCCAAATCTGTGTTGGGATTTTCCAAATCTATGATGTATGAAATAATTCAGATGGTAAAACATTATTCAGGGGCTTCCCAATTATTCCCACAATACCTGTTTGAGAGACTGAATAGCACTGAGGCTGTTTTCTCTGCTTTTAAGCAGGTTTTTACTTTCCAGGGGGAGGTGATGATTCAGTTAAAAAACTCCACAGCCATGAGTTTAGGCTTGCTCGTGCACCAGCGCTATCCGAGTGCATCCGGGCACAGGAGGAGTGAGGAAAACTTAATTTCAGCCACGATGCTGATATTTGGCAAACGAGTGGTTTTACGGTGCTTCATGCAGCTCTGTTATTTATTTATTTGTTCTTACAGATCCAGCACAGTGGCTTCATGGGTGAGCTGGGCTAGCGCATTAACTTCTCTATCCAGCTGGGCACAGATTTGCGTCCCGCTGCCACTGGGCAGGGCAGGATCTAAGCTTGCTTGCTGGATATGGTGTAGCTCTCGTACCCAGCTGAGCTGTAGCTTACCAGGGGATACTTTCCCTCTTGGAGATACAAATGGCAGCTGCTTTAGGCAATAGGAGATGGCCTTGGCACATCCCTGCTCTATCAGGGAACATACTGTACTTTGCTCTCACCAGATGCTCGTGGTGCGTTATCATCCCGTTTTCACACTAGGAATAATTGGCTGGAAAAGCAGTAGTAAGGTTGAGGGTGAAGTGAATAGGTATTTTATAACATGAGTTTATTGCAGCCTTTAAAATCTGATCTGAATCAATATCCTTCTATCCTAAGAAGACTTTCTTCCAAACTTTTCTGTGCTATTCCAATAACCTGAGATGCTCAATACCCTTAATACATCAAGTCTTTGCTTCTCCCTTATCTTTAGAAAGTTAAAAAAAAAAAAAAAAGAGAGAGGGAATAATTCTGGAAAGCTTTTTACCTCTTCAGTTTATTATTATTATTAAACTATAGAGAACCAAGTGCAAGAACATGATGGGAAAAAAAAAAAAAGAGTAAATGAGAAAAAAAAGGAGCAAATAAAATGAGATCAAAACTTCTAAGTTCAGCTTAAATTTCTTCCCTCCTTTGACAGTTAGCAAAGTCCATGAGGAGTTATTCTGTAAGATAACATAATCAGCACGGAGGAAAGGTGAAAGACTCTCTGAAATAGGAAGGTGGATTGCTGCCTGCGAAGGGTGTTTCCAGGCGGTGAGTCATTTCTGTTGTTGTTGTAGCTGTGTAGCAGCGCAAGACAAAAGGGGACATTGCAGCTTGCAGGACTGGGGGCTGAGGAGGAAAGGAGAGAAGAGCATGATTGATGGAGTTCTGGTTGGCTTATAAAGGGCAGCCGGGAGTGCAGGGAAATAATCAGGGAAAAGGGCGTCCCATACTGGCTCTCTCAGAGGGGAGAAATGAATCCTGCACCTCTGCATTATTAAGTTGTCAGGCGGGCTGATGATGAAAATCTGAAGGTCAGGCATAACAAGAAGCACCTTATGGGGGGATCGTGACCTTTCTGGAAGTGCTACACTCATGTTTATCTGCACCTAACCCTTATCCACAATTCTTCATTTGATAAGAACATTGGGAGAAGGGGATGGGGAAGGGGGGAGGGAGAGGGAAGTCCTCATCATATGTATAAGCAGTGTGTGAAATTAGGCTTCCTGTGAAACTGATTGTGGATGCTCAATTCACAGTGAAAGATAATAAACCAAAAGGACACACGAGGGATGCAGGCAGAAATTGTTCACTACAGTGGAACTCAATAAAGGGAACAAGAGCTTTCCTAAATGACAAATTTGGTACAGCGGTGCTAAAATCAGGATTCTCCCTGGCACCGCTGCAGCAATTTGCTCTCAGCTCTACCACTTTTTATTTACTTTGGTAGTCCTAATAATGTTAGAGTGGCTTTTTCATCTATTTATTTATTTATTTCTCCCCAGCAATGTTTATTCTTTAACTGCTTACTTTAAACCAAAGAGTCAAGGTGAAGGACAATGAAACCTTAGATTCCAATTGATTTTTCCTCTTTAGTTTCCATATCAGAAATGAGTATAAATATAAATATATTCCAGGGTTAGACGCCTGTCCTGTGCGTGCCTTATTGACTGCTTTAATAAATGTCGCGACCCCTTCTGCGCGCGCGTGCACACGCCAACTCACACGTGCTTGCAATCAAATAGGCAGAGGCATCGTTCGGGTATAAATGCAGTAATGATGGCCATCACACAGCAAATATTCCAAACCTAAATCTGCTCAAAGAGTGGGCTAATAAGCTTTTTATTTCATCCCCATTTACAGCATCTTTATTTTGCTTTTCCGATCCGTGAAGTGTTTAAAGCGTGACGAAGTAGACTTGTGGAAAAGTGAAGTCAAACAAGACTTCATAATTATTGCGATATATTCGCTTTTCATGCATAATCCCTTAAATTAGCAATACAATATATCACCTCTGCTGCCACTAGAGGCTAATGCACCTCTATTGAAAGCTATGTTAAGGAAAATTATGTCCTATCTTGAAAAGGCACATAACCTTCCAAAATATTAAATGACAGTAGGTTCCGATCCTGTAATTCTTGCATAGTCAAGTAGCCTCATTAGCCTTGATTTTCTTACATCAATGGACAACCTATTAACTTTAATGGATTTACTAATGTACACTGATGTGAGATCAGAATCAGTACCTTTGGGACATTTTATTTAAGGATTACCAGACCAGCAAGAAAAGAAATATCATATACAAACTAATGAATACTATTATTAGATAAATTGTATGATACTGGAACCCATCAACTGTCTTTAAAATGACTCTTTAATGAACAAGTGACACTGAAAAATACTATGTTGTCGATACAGCACATAATGAACCTTCTGTATCACATAAAAATGAAAGAAAGGTTTTCTATTTCTATTGCTTAAGTGATCCAATTTATCTACTTTTACTCTCCTGGCCTCTCCTATTGCTGGAGTTTACAGACCACTTTTGGTATCCTATTAAAAAATAGCAACTACTAATGTGCAGGTATTGTGCAGAGACTTTCATCTTCAGATCTGGTACTGATCTACAGTGGAGGCTGCTACAATTTATTGCTGAGGAAACTAGTGCATAGGAAATGAAGTGAGCTATCCAGAGCCACCTAGAAGACTAGTGACAGACCCTGGGTCACCTGGAATTACATCAGGTAGCCTCCTCATTGTTAATATTTTCTTAAGACAAAACAGTACTCTCTTAAAAGGGTGAGCTTGTTGGCACTGTGATTTGAGTTTTGATCTAGGCTTTGGGACAGCTTTGGTGGAATGGAGTCATATGCCCTTGCAGAAGTCAGCAGAAATCCTTGCGGAGCAACCTGATATTTAGGGAGAAGGAGAGCTGCAGAAAGCAGGTTGCATCTTAGCTCCAGTGCAAATCCCTTTTGACTAGCAATATTTGCGGTAGGTTTTGTATGTAAAAGCCCATGGGGGTGTAAAAACATACTTTGAAGATCATTGTGTGGGAGATTTGCCTCCAAGTGACAAAGCCTATGAACCACTCCTGTTTTTCTACTCAACAGCGAATCTGTCAGTATTTTAAGGGAAATGGGGGTTGCTAGGAGATTGGCCTTGTTAGATTACTTGGCCATTCCCAAAACTTCGCCTTCATAACCAAGCCTCTACGTCCACTGTGATGTCATCATCACGGGAAAATAAATTTATCTCACCTCATGTGTATTCTCCCAATAGCGTACTTGTTACATCTGTGTAGTGTGGGCCTCCCAAAACATTGCTTGGAAGCAAAAGCCAAATACAAGTAACTACAGAAATGTCACAGTTTTGTCCTTTGTGGCTTCCTCATGTAGATTACTTCCCTCTTTTCTGTGTTGAGGGCTCCTATTTAAGCCCCTTTTTTAGTAACCAGCCCCCATTTCCGTGAACTGAAGTATGTGTGAGACTTGCGAGAGATTTTATTATTTTTCAAGACGTTTTTCCCTCCTCCTCCTCCTGTCATCAAAATTGAAACTGGTTGATAGATGAGACGGAGAAGAATGATCTCATAACATGGTTTGTTAGCAATGGAAGCTAACAGATAGTCTATGTAAAAACTGTCGGCCGAATCGGATTTTCTTGCAGATTTAAGAATTGCATTCTTTTATATGTTTATGCAACATATGCTTGTTATTGCTTACCTTAAAATCTCATGCTAGATATTACTAAAAATCAGCTGTTGGGTTTTTTGTTCTTTTGTTTTGTGTTACTAGAATATACTATGATGTTGATATTACTTAGGAAGGCTTTGCCTGTCAAGTGTCCGTATTGGCAGCATCTTATGAAAAAAATTCGAGCCAATAAACCAGAGTAAGATACTGATGCTAGAAAAACCTAAAACCAAGCCATCCCCAAACACGAAAGAGCTTGAGTTTATGCAGTGCAGAGGACAAAAATAATGAAAAAGGAAGGCTATTTAATAGTTGCTAGTCAGATTTGGTAAGTCCTATGGTAGATCTTAAACCTAATGAGTCTGAGCTAAGAAATAAAGAAGCCTTTTTCTTCACAGCATCCAGAAGAATGAGAGATGATTTCCAATTGAACTCCTTTAAAATGAGATCTGGCTAGAACTCAGTAGGCAAGTTTGCCTCACATAACGGATCATTTATAGGCCAAATGCAGCTTTCATTGAAGTCAATGGAAATATTTGCAGTGAGTTCAACAGATTCTGATTCAGATGTCTCTATCTATAAAGCTATATAAAGTTCTGGAAAATCAAGGAAAAGGCATCGATGTGTTTATTTGTAGTGGCTTTGAAGCTCTTTTAGGGGTCACAAAAATGAGCTCAATCTTTTGTTCAACTCTGAGGTTTTATAGCCTGCTAGTCCATAACATGGACTGAAACTTTTTATGCCATCAAAAAAAAATACTAGATGCTTTTAAAAATAGCTCCTGAGAAAGGTGTGCCACCTGCCATTTCCACCATAACTTTTCAGCTGCACAAAGCATTACTGTACTGCTTTAGCGATGACTATTTTTATGCTTTGCTTACAAAGCCTGCATTTTGAAGTGTGCTAATCCCCTAAACTTAATGCAAATCTCAGAGGGCAGAAAACTGGCATGGGAGTTGTCAATCCAGGTGCGGTGTTCTCTTCAAGGCGCGATAGAAGGCATGGCTGAGTTACAGGATGGCGGATGCACGTACATCACTTGCCCAAGCTGCAGCTAAAACTGGCTTAATATCAAAACACAACAGTTTACAAGCAGCCAGTTAATCCTTCATATGGGCCACGTGCCTGTTTGTGAATAAGTAGGGACAAACCTCATGGAAGAGATTCTTATTTCCCCTCCTCATTTCTTTCACAAAACAAATACAGAAGGAACCTATCAATTCCTTTTTTCCTCTTCTCATTTCTTAAATCTCTTCATCTCCAGTCTTCCTATTAGTCTTGTCAGTCTGTTTCTTCTCTCTTATAATGCCTTCTCTTGATGGTGTTTCCACCCACGTGCTTGCTGATAGCTTAAGTTTTCAAGGAGTCAGCGATGGCTGTTTGTGTTATGCTGCCTACTACAGAGGTTTCTTATATGTGGTCTTGGTCTTGGAAACCTGTGGCCTCGATCTTCTTTTTGGTTGTTTTTCCTTCATCAACAAAACTGTGTAAATCCATTCAAATTGAAAATATTATTGCTATTTGTGCATGGGATGAAATTCTGTACACTTCTGACAGGAAAGTGAACATCAAAAAGGGCAAGAATATTTAAGGAAAAAATGTTGAAGAGTTTTGAGTTTCCGTGACGCATAATCTCTAATATGCTCCTCTGTATGGAGGAAGTGTTCTATCTTAGACCTTTCATTCTCTCTTAGCTAGAGAAAAAATGTGGACAGCTTAGCTTCTTATTGTTTGTTTATCTGTTAAATCCACATGTGTGGGTGACCACAGCCTGTGAATTAATGCAAGGAATGTAGTTAATGTAGTCAGTCACCTATATGTGAGGTCAACAACCAGAGTCTGTTCTTTAGGGAGAAGCTTGTAACCTTAGAAAATGGGTTGGTTGGTGTTCTCTTACAGCATGTACAATCAGGATGATGCTCATAAGGAAAACCAACCAGAAGTTTTCTACTGGAGATAACTTTGGTTTAGATTACAAGTACTCTGGAAAACATCGTCTGAATATTGGACTTGCCTGACACAATTTAAAGCATTTCATGGAATAGTTTAGGACTCGGTATGATAATGACTTTTAGATTCCAGGAATCTGAAATTGTTTCAATTGAATGCTTTCTTAAATAGGAAGCTCCTTGGTGTAGGGAACATACCTGTGATTTTGGGAAGGTACACATGGACAGAATTAGAGCATTAAGTTGAACAGAATTCTAACAGAAGAGATTAATCTTATATCCCTGAAAGGGAGCCTTTACATGGATTTACCAATCCATTTGGCTGTTGGACACAGAAATCCTAGAACTTTTTATTTTTTTTTTCCTAAGTGGACTGCAATATTAACTGTGTCATTTTTTCCTCATGCCGTTTCCAAGATGAAAACTTACTCACAGCCACAGCTCCAGTTAGTGGCAGTGCTGAGATTAGAATTTGATGCCAATGTCATACAGAGAGTGACATAAATAACAAAGAGGGGAAATTTGGATTAGATATAAACAAATACAAATAAAGACTATGGCATAAACTACTCCAAAATCACACCCACTCCTTTAGCACTTACTCATTAGAAACCTATCTGACTTTGGCTTCTGTAGCAGAAATGAGCACTTGAATTTGTACAATATTGTCTCATGGAAGAAAATTAGTTGCTGGCCACCCTTAAGGATGGAATAATAGTTTAAGCAGCAGTTTCATTATAGTGCTTTTACTGGGCATTATTTTTACTACGAAGAGTCCTCTAAAATTAGTGGGAATTGATTTCACTGGCCTTTGACATATTACTGAAAATAATACGGCAAAATACAACCTTTCCCCTCTTACCGCTACGTAAAGGCTTTAACTGGGAAAGCGGTTTACAATGGTGCCCCCATGTAAGGCTTTATTCAAAAGATTTTACGCTTGATAACATCTGAGCCATAGGAGCTGTATGTGGGGTTTAGCATCTTAGCAGCTGCAATTCTTAATCCTGATTCCGTTGCCTCCATATTAAAAGCTCCATGGTCACAGGACACCAGCTTTGGCCGTTCTACATTGTCATTCATTCCTCTCCCCTACACGCGTGCCTGACCATATAGGAAAATGAGTTTACAACTGACTACGCCTATGGGACTCCCGGAGGGATACAATGTGAGAGCCTTTACTAGTGGTGGACGGTCCTCAAAAGGTTTGAAAGTTTGGTAAGTACGTCCTTAACCAAACTCTTTTGACCTTTATTCAGATTTGTTTTTGGAGAAGGGCAAAGGGTTGGGCCAATTCTTGTTTAACCCAACTGGCTTGTCCATCAGTGGGCTGTAATTAATCACTAAATCGCTGCCATACTTTGTTTTGGAGGCTAGGTCCCAGTACAGCAGGGCACTATACTTAACTTTAAGCACATGACTAATTCTTTAAAGTCAAGGGGATTACTCATGTGCTTAAAGTTAGCTGCATATTCAAGTAGTTTGCTAGATCAGGCCTTGAGGAGTTAGGAAGCATTTATATTTCTTGTACAGCAGTGCCTGGTTCCTCAATTTGCCTTTGCATCACTTTGGTCCTTCTCGTTGCCTGGGAATTTTCTTTACGCGAGTGCTGCAAAGGGAGAGTGGGTTATGGTTCGGAGCAGGACTCATCCACTCCTGAAGTGGGGGGTTGAGGACTCAGGTTTTCTGGTTTGTGGACTTTTGCAAAAAGAGGTAGCTTCAGAATCTGTCCATTTTCAAAATTAAGGAAGTTTCCTATTTACGTTACTTCTATTTCATCTGGACTTGGGACATGAGTAGCTTATGTCAGGGCATGCATTTACTTCTTAATGTGAAGTTGCTTTGTCACATCAAAAAAATATAAAGACATACAATGATCAATATCCAAGAAAAGCAAGAGAAATCACTGTCTTTGGGCCTTTGACAGTAGCTGATCGTGTTTCTTCAAGTCTAATTCCCAGCTTGCTCAAATAGGTAGTGATTGCAGTTTTACACCACTTGAGGATTTGTCTCCTTAGGAAAAAACTGTACTGTAAAGGGCAGAGTGTAGTGAACTGAACTGCATCCCACAGACTGAAATCTCACCAGAAAATTTGTAATACTAATTTAAAGGAAAAAAAAAAAAAAAAAAAAAGCGAGCCTGTCCTTTTTTTTAAATGAAACTAAGACTTTCTGAGTGTACGTCAAGGGTTTTATTACTGGTTCTACATAATAAAGTAATTGTGTAATTAGTAATACATTTGTCACTCCTGTACTGAGGAAAAAGTAAAACATGTACTGCTTTTGTGTAAATCCTGACAGTGGTGATTTTTTTCCCGGGAATTATACCATTATATCATAAAAGTGTCAAGGCAGGAGTTTACTGTTCCTACTAATATTCTAAAATATTCTCTTAGGCTGACATCTCTGTCAATTAAAATTAAACAAAATTGCATTCTGCCATATACACTTCAAATAGGAAGCTTTCAAGTTTATGGCTGTTCTTTGAATTGATTTTTAAGATGGCATCTGTAAAACTTGGCTAGTACAAGATGAGGTAGGATGTAGTTAAGGTTCAGTCAATTCTAAAAATGTTTTAAAGATCGTAAATTGACAACTGAAACAGACTGAATATCCTTGGGATTTTGGGCTGTCAAATATAAATCCAGGGTTTTTTTAAAACTGAGCTCTTGCAAAGTGAAAATTTTATGAAAACATGTTCTCCCCCCCACGCCCCCCTTTGATATTTTTGCAATAAGTTACACAAACAAGAGGGCTTCTAGTGTTGTTTCCAGTTGCTTGGTCTCGCGGGATTTGGAATTCTTCTTCTCCTGGTGTTTCCCACAGAAATAGAGTGAGAACGTGCTTTCTCACGGGACTGTATTTCTCATGGAAAATAATAGGGTTGCCGGCAGCAAACGTTTTCTGCAGTGATACCCTGCCAATAAAGTCTTCAGGGAAATTATTGCCCTCAATAAGATGAAGACTAGTAAATTGGAACCCCCATCCCTACTTCACAAAGATATGTCTTTAGGAAGCTTTCTCCTTCTATTATTCCCTGGAAACCCTGACCCCAGGAAAATGCTGTAGACAGTAATGCTTGGTTTACACTTAATTTTGTTCCCCAGAATAAAGATGTCAGTTACTGTGTAAAAATAGTGAAAAAAAAAAAAGGACAATCCCCCCTCCATACACCTCAACCAACATATTTATGCCAGCACAAGCTCTGGTGTAGACACATGCTGAGAAAAGTTATTTTACAGAATAGATTTATTTTGTTCAAGGAACTACTTTGAACTATAACAAACAATGATCTTTTTGCTGTTAAAAATTGCATCCTCCAAGAAGGAGGTTTCTGACACAGCAAACCCTTGTAGGTGTAAACTTGTCAAAGATGCGTTGAATGTATTTTAGTATCTGGAAGCCAAGAGAAATTTGCCACATTAAGTTTTATTATTATTATTCTGAGAGAAAAATCTGGCTTTTCTATGTCTCTGATTCCACCACAACCCATAATATTGCATATTAAAAAATGGACTGTGTTCATTTCAAACACACAGTTTTGGAAGATGATCTCCTGGCCAAAGGGAATTCAAAGTCAAACAGTGTGCTTTCTGCTGCTAGAAATGCAACAGGTCTGTGTGTTTGGAGTGGCTAGGAAAATCTGATCACTCTTAGATAAATATTTTCTGGGGAGAGAAAAAAAAAAAAAGAAAAAAGCAAAACTTCCTCGGTGGAAACGTGCACTGAAAGAAATGCAGGTGTTAGCCACGCAGGAGTTCATGTCAAGAGAAATATTTCCCCAGGGTCCCATGAGAGGAGAGGGGAAAGGGGGGGACTGGGGTGTCTGACCCAGGGAGTAGGGAAAAAAAAGCAGAGACTGGTGACAGAAAGACCTTAATTCATACACCATGTGCTTGAGTGATGTGTTTACTTTCAACCTTCAAGTCAAATTCAAGCAGCAGCCAAAAACCACAGATCAACACATTTTTAGTACAAAGTGAAAGTAGGGTCATTGGCACCCTCACTGCTCCACCAATTTCTGAACCAACATTAAATCCATATTAATACTCACTTTTAGTTAACCATGTCAAAGGAGATGGTAATTATGGGTAAGTGGGAACGTTGGGATGAAACCAAATAATTGCTACTGAAGGAGGTAACATAAGCGCAATTAGTTGGAAGAGTGATTTTCAGTCTTGAAGGAGACTTTAAAGCCAGTTCCATTTTGATTTAAGTCACTTATTAGCTTGGAATCTTCTGGAAAAATAGGAGTCTGAAAGACCATAATCTAACTAAATTCATCTTCATGATAACAGGGATATTTATGGTTTTAGGCTACTATTATTGTAATTATGCCTTCTGGCAGTGTTTCAGGTGTTGTAAAGCAACGTGCATCCACTGAACATCTAGGAGCACCTTTAGTTCCTCTCAGGGGTTTGGGCAAGAAGGGGTTTTCAAGTCTGACTTTCTCCACAGACTGAAAAACCCCTGCTTAATGTCCTAAGAAGGCACTAAGCCTGTGCCGTCTGACTGAAACCTCTTCTTCTGACAGCCAGTGTTAGCTGCACAGGAGGGTAACTGTGCTCTCAGTCCATTCTGGGACACATCACATAGAAATAGAGGGCCATATTTATGACTATCACCCATCATAGGAATTTTTGAATTTTTGTTTTCAGATATTTTACTTACAAAACATAAAGTAATTCTGTTACATCAGTGATCTGATAATTTATTTTCTCAGTAACTCCAGTGTAGCCAAAACGGACCAATGCTCAAAGAAAACAACTATGCAAAGGTGTGTTGTTTATTTTTGTCTCACCTTTTCACATTTGTGCGAAGGTCTTATTTTAGTTTTATTTCTGTTGGCTCAGCCATCTGTGCATTTTATTGCCTGTTCTAAAGAACTTTGCAATGTTTTTGTGAAGAGCAGTAGGAAAGCACTGAGGAAAAAATTGAGTAATATAAAGTCTTAGAGAAGAGAAGTGACACAACAGGCAATTTCTCCATTTGCTCCTCCAGATATTGAGCTGAGCTGGGGAAATTAAGTACATAAGGTGACACAATTACTGCAGTTGGGTCTTTGTTTAATTTTCAAATAGACAGTCCAGTACACTGAATTCAAAGGTGGTTGGTTACGGGATCTCCAGCCCTTCACCTCTAGGTCATCGGGTTCAATACCATCCCAGGTTGTAGCTCTGCACTCTACGCTATGTGAACAACCTATCTGAGAAATGTATACCTTTATTCTGCTTGTGACTTATCTATTGACAAATTTTCGTTTTCACAAGTACATTCACAATTCAAAATAACTTGGCATGTGATTTACGTGGTCCCATTTCAGCTCGTGGACTAATCACAGACTATTCACCATGACTGTTGCTTTGAGTATTTCCTATTCATGATGCCTGATTAAGATGCATAGCTACGTTTCTCTGTCTTCATTGGATGACACTCGTCTTGCAAAGAGCTTTCAACTGACCTTCTAACCCTTTTGGTGAAAATATGTGTGCACGAGCGCCCACGAGGCATTCCTGCAGCCTTTTTTTTTTTTTTTGTGAGCAAAATTTCATGCAGACAAGTGTTTGTGAAAAGTGCCTGATAAAGAGCAGAAACAATATCTAAAGAAATATCTGAAATTTATTCATGCTGACGTTCTGAAATGCTATTTTTAAACTGTTACCCTATGTCTTGAAATGAGCAAAAAAAGGTGGTGTGAAAACTTCCCACGTGAAATAAATGGTTTCCCACCATTTCCTAGTGAACACTGCAAAGACAGTCACAGCACCCAACAGCAAGTGAGTACCTTTGAAGCAGTCTCCACAGCAAAGTCACAGGATACTTGGCATTCTGTGATGCCCTGACCCTACGACTCTTGGGTGTAGTACAGGTACAACTAGCTGGTAATATATTAAGGGTCCTGCACTGTCATTTCAGGTGAAGTTCTTTTACTGAGGATGTCAATCTCTGCATCTATTAACCTTTAATCAATTAATTTCACTTTAATTTAATTTTTTTTTTTTTAATAAAAAAGAGACAAACCCAAAATCAGTACTGCCCAGAGATGAGAAATGACCAATCCTCATCTTGTAGTTCTAGCGCCAGAGAGAACAGGGATATAGTCCAGGGCAAAAAAAATTGACTCATTTAATTACACCTGCACAGTATTTCAATAGTATGTCTTGGTGAGAGGGGCTTTTAAGAGCAAAGTGCTTTGAAATAAAGCTATTAAATGCATATGGAGACATTGATCAATACACTTGAGTTATGGGGGGAGGGGGGCAGAGGGAGCAAAGGAGGGAGAGGGAAGAAAAGGACTTTTTTCTTCTCTGTAAGAGTGGATTTGGAATCTTCAAGGGCATAAGGATGGTAAACGATTGCTAAAAGTCCAAATTAAGAGGTATTAGTCCATTGTGCAGCAGTCAGTCACATCATATTCGCATCGCTGTTTTCTTGTCGGAGGTTTTGCCTTGATCTACCCCGGCCCACATTGACAAGTCACAATTGAAGCATTCTAAATAATCCACAGTGAAATAAGGCATAGGGTGTCACTCTCTAGGCTACAGAAAGCCTGAGCGCAGTGAAGTTAGAAAGGGTAGCAAAGCCCTTTTCAGTCGCGTTTCTCAGCCGATTAAACTCATTCAGGGCCAGGCTGCTGGAACGAAAACAGAAAGATCACCTCCTGTTCTCCAGTGTTTTGTTGGCAACAGCAGACAGATGTAGAAAAGTAGAAACATTTTTACTATAGCAACAAAGGGGAAAGGGGTGGGAGGCAAGTAAGAAAAAAAAAAAAAGTTGGAATTTGCGGGCTTGCTGATGTCTCAGGTACTTTGGAACAGTGCTCCAGGTTAAGAGACCGTGTAAGTGCGGACTGGAATTAAAAAACTCTATGTGAAACGACTATGCTGTGCAAACCTAGGTCCTCTTTTCTCCCCAGACTCCTCCACTGGTACAGGAATTAACCGTAAGAACAGACTGACGCATGGAGATCCAATTCATTACCAGTTTTTTTGTTCGGTTGTTTTTTTGGCTTTTCAGAAAAAAAACATTTAAGAGCGATGCCTTCTTTGGGAGTATCCCATCCACCCATGCAGCCACACTGATGTGACATATTGTGACACAAGATGCCACAGGAAATTAAGCTGAGGCCTCCAGCTGAAGACTTGATTTAGCTATACATTCTCCACAAGTCGCCATTTAAATTAACTGTTGTAGATTCAAGGTAGGCAAATGATAATTCATCCTGTGTAAGTAGTCCCTGCAAAATATGTCCTCAAAATATGATATTTTTCCCTTTCTGTGTATAAAGGTAAAGAAATTGAGTTACAAGAAATGCAGTGTGTTTTTAAGAGGTCATTGCGACGATTTTTTACCTACTGCGTCTCGTGCATTTGTGCATATGCAACATAAAATCTTAGCGAATGCAGATTTGCATGTATAAATGTGCATACATATGTATGCCCAAATATATATAAGTAAAACATTTTTGCAAACCTTCAGTATAGAAATACCCATACATCTAGTTGGGAATAAATGAAAATTATTTTATTTTTGTGCAATGGAGAAAAAAACCTAACGACCAAAACCTCAGCTAAAGCCAAGTGCAGGAACAATTCTGTAACCATGAGATTAGGGCAGTAAAATGAGGAACCAACGTCCCAGCCTCTCCTTTAATGAAAAAAAAAGTAATGGTTACAATGGCAATACTGAAAAAGACTTATTCCCTACCAAGACCTGTGCTTATGGCAGTTGTTTCAGATGTTGGTGACATAGATTTCACTTTTGTAAAAAGAAAAACTGCGACGGAAAAGATTTATACTTTGTGATAGAAAGGTGATTGTGTAGTCAAACATTTCCAAAAAAAAAAAAAAAAATCACGTTAAATTCCTAACTTTCTTAAATATCTCAGATCCACTTATTTTCACTTAAGTACTTTTGTAAAACCAAAACCAAACCAATCACCCTTGATCTCAAAGGAGACAATAAATGGAAGGCAGGACTTTGTAACACCTGTTGGAAGGGGGCAAGAGGATTCACAGGGAGGGTTTCTGCACCAACCTCTCACCGTTGGGATAACAAGTTCTGACCCCTCGGAAATCAGAGGCGATTCCTCCACGGGCATGTAAAGCAACGTCAAGCACTTTAGCAAGTTGGGTAGCCTACACCTGAAGTGCTTGAGTGTTTGTGGGCAATAGGTAATCCAGAGCTTTTTTGTAGGCTCCTGTCTTTCTGAGCTTAGGTCTGAACTTTGATCTAGTAGCTAACAGGTCCTAACATTATAGACCTTCAATCCTCATTTCCCCAAACCTTAGAGACCTGCTGAAGCTCTTGTGAGCTGCATTTGCATGAACTGATCTAAAATACTGCGGTCATTTATCCCTGGGTTGTGGTTTTGCCATACTTTAAAAATGTGTGTTATATCTATCAGGTGTTTATGGATTTTGGCGTGGTATCGGGTCATCTAAGCGATTTGGTGTTGTTTAGACTGCAAAATAACACACAGGGTCAAGAGCAGTCGATATTGGTCCTATAAATTACTGTCTAGGCTCTCGTAAATTGTCCTCTAATTTGTGGCTTAGAAAAAGAAAAAAAAAAAACAAACCTAACAAGGAGATATCAAGAGTCAAATCTCTTTGCCTCTGCAACAACATCTTTTTTTTTTCAGTGAAAAGGGCTGCACTTCCCAGCAGCCCACCGAGGTGTTTGCTTCTATTGTCCACACTGGGCCGAAGTCCTGGGGACCAGAGTGACTTCTGACGTTGTGCTTCTACAGGGAAATGCAAAACTAAATCCCCAGGCAGAATTTCAGACAAACAGTCATTTTATTTACTTATATTCATCTCTTCTGCAAAAAAAAAAAAAAAAAAAAAAGAGGCTT
>VWZK01015141.1:160874-280900 GCA_013396935.1 Baryphthengus martii
CTTCTCTTCTCTTCTCTTCTCTTCTCTTCTCTTCTCTTCTCTTCTCTTCTCTTCTCTTCTCTCTTTAATTATTAGTTTGGTCTTTCCTTTCTTGGAGTGCTTAATAGAGAAAAAAAGTTATGCTGTTGGCTTTGCTGGAGGCTCACAGTTGGCAGAGCAGTGACCTCAGACCAGCTACGGTGGGAGAAGGGACTGGAAAATGGTCCCTTGCTTTCCTTGGCATCCTGAAACCGCTCAGTGACTGAGAAAAATGCCTGGAAGCAACAACCTGTTGCAACATTTGGGGGAAACAGAGGATCTTTAAGTCAGAGACATAAGAAGGCAAGAAACTCCCCAACTGGATTGCAACGTTGCTTGCTTTGAATGGGATTTGGCCGCGACTTTCATAAAGAAACTAGAGAAATAACTCCAGCAATTGCGTTTTCCCCATGTTGGCCAGTGAGTTGCCATGGACACTCTGTTCTGACCAAAATACGGGCTCTGCTGCAGTGCTAGCAAGCTGTCGAATAACCAATTGGGTGTCAGAAAGAGCCAGTAATTAACTGATAGGTTTATAATTAAGCGGAGATGCCCCTGAACAGCAACGCTTGGATCTGAATTCAAATTCCGAGTTTTTCCAAAATTCAGGGGCAAAAGAGAGTGACAATTTGGGTTCAGTCCCATCTTTATAATTAAACAATGATTTTTGACAGGAGGGGAATCTCCAGCAGTTAATGACTGACTGCAGGAGTTGAGGGCCTGAGGCAAAGCTGAGGGCTTTTAATCCAGGTGGTCATTAACTGCCTGGGAATGCCTGAACCTAAGGTTAATTGTTTCTATTTTAAATCATGAAAATAATATACACATATACAAACCCCCTCCTTCCTTCTTTTCTGCTGTACATGTGTGTTACAAATATAAATAGGCTGCCATTTTATGCATTGAAAAAGATGAAAGCTGAGCTCTTGGGATGCTCTTGATGCGTTTGCTAAAGAGTTTGGGTACCTAAAATATTCTCGTGGCGATCTGCTCTTTCCATCCAGAAAATGTGACCCACTGTCTGGCCAGAAGGGAAAGGCTCTGGGTTGGGCTGTGCAAGGAACAGAAGTGCTCAGCGGGGTTTTTAGAAGTATTCAGGCTGCCTCTGATTCACAGATCCCAAAATCTTGGGAGCCGATTTAATTTTGACTTGATCTGCTGATTGAGTAAAACCTCGCACTGCAATTTTGCACATCCTGGGAGTAAGGCACAAAGCCACTTTTAAAAGCTCTTTGTGCACCTTGAAATACTTGATCCTTTCTTGGCTTTTGGTGCTGGCTGCTCAGCACCGTGCAGGATCAGGCCCAACGCTTTCTTTTCAGTGTTAGCTCCGGCTTGTGCAAAATAGAAGCCATCGGGAATTAAGCACAACCAGTAAACCCAGGGAAGCCAGAAACTCTGAGTAGGTGACATGCAACACTGCAGAGCAGGCAAACCCAACAGCCAGAGGATACCTCATCTGAACCAGAAAGAATTACGTTGTGGTTCATTTAGATGTATTTTTTTTCCCCAAATCCTTCTCTCTCTCTCCTCTCCCTTGCTCTCCTTGTTTTTAAAAGAGAATATGTCATCATTGCCAGTTCAGTTTCCTGTGTTTAACCCTTGCTATATCTAGCCTGATTACTCCTAATAAAGCTTGACAGTTGGAGGGTTAATCCAACCCTTGGTCTCATGGTTTCTTCTCAGGAAACAATCTGTCCCTGAGAGCTTTCTGGCCTGTTGCAAGGTTATATCCCCCTGGGGTGCCATCAGCTGCCAGCCAGGGCTCCTTTCCCATTGTCTGCCAAATGGCCACCAATTAAGTCAACTGTTCCCCAATTAGAATTTTGAGGAATTTATCTTGTTCCTCCTGTGTTCAAACTCCCAAGCAGGGGCAGCTCTCGGAGTCGGTTACAAGGGCTTTTTTTCCCCCCTCCCTTCCAGAGTGAGAAGGAGGGGGAAATTAAATAAATAAATAGCGGCTCTTTCCTGTAATCGGATACTCCTGGGTTTTTCCTGTTGCCCATTCACACAACTTAATCCTGGGGTATGTGATGAGAACTTGGTCATATTTAAGGGAGGATATTTTATTATTGTTTAGTTCACCTGAACCAGTGTGGCTGATTTGTTTTGTTTGTTTTGTTTTTGGTTTTTTTATCGATGCTGCTCTCAGTAAAAGTTTTCACTGTGACATCAGCTACAAATATAATGAGATTTCCTGAATTAGAAGAAGAAAACAATAATTCTAATTTCAATTGGTCTAGTAACTGAATGTGCAGAGTTGTTGTGCTTTTTTTTCCTTTTTTTTTTTCTTCTCCCGAATTTGCTTAACTGATTGTTTACATCTTTTTATTGGTGAATTAAATTCTGGGCTCTGGGTCACCTTTAATATAGGAAATGCAAAGTCTGGCAAAGTTCTCAGGATAATATCCTTTTAACCAGATATACAAAGATCTGATCGATCCATTCTAGGCAAATAGGACCTTTGGCTTTCTTCCTGAGAGAGCGTGTGAAGGTCTTCTTTAGCAAACTCTTAATGTGATACCTCAACTGCCCTTACCATGGAAGGAGTAAAACCTTCAGTCTAGTGCCATGGGCAGACTGTGCTAGGCCAGGCATGGTGTCACTCTCAATCCACACATCTGAATTTCTCTTTCAACAGAAAAAAAAAAAAGAAATTGAATTTTTCTTTGAGTTAAAGTCCATTTTTATAGAACTGCCAAGAAAAAGGAAAGAATTCCAATATGTGACCGGAGATGGAAACACCTCCTGCCTTTCATTTGCACTTTTCAGAAGTCTAGTGCACAATAAAACTTTTCCTCCTTTTTGGTTTCATTACGTGTGGATTTGGGGGTTGAATAAATCCAAAGTTCCAGAGCAAACTTTGCAATTGAAAACTTACATTTTTACAAGATACTCAATTTGTTGTTAAACAAATTCACTGCAATATGATCCTGGGTCTCCAAACATTTTGGTGATTGAGCCTTACACTCTTTTCTACTGATCCTTTGCTGCGCTTGCCTCCGTAGTTCCTGATTTCTTCCTGGTGCTGCGTTAAGTGATGTGACTAAAAATGTAACCAACATCTGTCATGTGTATGTTGTGTTCTCTTTTTTGTTCCAGAGAGAGTCAAATGTTTTGTTTGGGATTGCTTAGGGGAGGGTTTTAGCTCTCTTTTTCACACATTTTCTTCTTGTTACTGCAAATAAGGCCAATTCACTCAACTCACATCTGCTTCTAAGTGTCACCAATTTCCTACAAGTTCAAAAACATGAGGCAAGATGAAGATAAAGACCATATATAAAATTTAGCTGCCAATCCAGTTTTCTCTAGGGTTTAAGTATGATTTTATCTGAAGTTACGTGTTTGGCCATTTGGATTTGCTTTCAGTCATTACAAAGAATGTCCCTACATGGGAGAAACTGTAGAAGTTATTCCAAATCTACACAGATGAAACCGAAACCTTTAGCACCCTTCTGAAGTCCTGTAGTCTTCTATTTGAATGAAGGAAAATTACAGTGATGTCTATGGAAAACTGAGACCCAGAAAGCTTTGCAAAATGTTAGGGATCTATTATAATTAATTCTTAAACATTTTTTTTTTTTTGGTCTAAGATGCACAGCTATTTCAGGAGGAAATGAGCACATGTCCCAGACACAGTGTAACTAGAAAACAGAAATGAAGACATGCTACCCTCAAGGGTTGAAGGTAGAGGAAGTTAGTGAAAAAAATATAGTACAGTAATAATATCAGAAGAACAGGACAGCAAATTAGAGCTGTCCCTGGTCCGATTTAATTGGGTTTTCCTCAATACAGTGAAGAGTGGTTGAGGAATTTCTTTGGTTGCCATAAAATTCCCAGCAGTCCCCTCAGACTGCACTCGGCTCCAGTCCCATGGAAGCAAGCACATAATCTTTACCCACACATCAATACCCAGCTCCCACATCAACCAGAAGGAAGCACGCACCATTAAAGAGGTTAATTCCCATGTGTTAAAATAGACTGTATTTATTGAGGAAATGCAAGTAAGCATTTTAATAGAAAATTTTAAACCCATTGGGTCTGATTCTCCCCACATTGGTTTTAAATCAGTGCCACTCAGCTTATTCAAACCCAGATTTTTTTCCAGTGTTAGCAAAGGGATGATGCAAGTCATTCTGCTTTTGCTCCTAAATAAAGCAATGATTTTGCTAAAACCGTTCTTATCAACCTGGGCTACTTTAACTCGGTGAACCTCCAGAATGCTGGTGCACCTCAAGCACGTCTTCCCTGCTTGGCTTGCACCTCTTGTTCATCCTCGTTCTGTGCACAGCTGAGGAATGTGCAAATTACACGCGGTTGTTTTGCCTGCCCGTGCAACCCTCAGGTGAAAAAGCTGTACTTCTTTTTACAGATGCAGGTTTTATTTTCCTGTAGCCATGCTCCGGGCAAATTCTTTGGCATATTCCATCTCTCCCCTAAGGAAAAATAGAGCATGAAGAGAGGCAAGGGACCCAACATACAGACATGGTGAACACACAGTACTGCAGACGCATCCCAATTCACTTGCTGCTACACAGGTATGTAAAGGACCTACTGTTGGGAAATACTGTCAGTATTCTGGCTAGGTTAGGATGATTAAAACCCCTGATTTTATTTCCTTTCCTAGTTTGGATGTTTGATTTTTATATCTTCTCTCCTTTTTTTTTTTTTTTTTTTCCCTTTCTTTTCGAAAATGCTTACCTACCTTGCTTCACTTCAAATAAAGACAGGAATCTCCTCAATGTTAGCATGTGTACGTTATCCTTATGTGCTAAATAACTAGTGCCAATGACTTCCTTTAGCTGTCAGTGATAACTGCTCCACCAAAATATGTTCCCTTAGAATAGAGGCTCTGAAATCCTGTTTATGGGGCATCATGATGGGATCTCCATATGGGAGCCAGACTAGTAGTAACTGCTGGGGTGTTGAGACTCCTTCTCTCGTCTTCCCTTTCCGGGCCTACTGGATATATGACACTCTTAGGAGGGATCCCAGTAAGGTATCCTCCTTGGTTCAGCCCCTAAGGAGGCTTTTGCTGCTTGGGAGGTGGATGCAGGACCTATCAGCTCCGGGGTTCTGCACCACACCAGGGTAACTCTCAGCCCGGTGCTGCCGCACCCGGAGGAAAGGCTGCAGTTGCTGCAGCATCAGCAACGAGCTGGTTGTGTTGAGAAGGGCAACAAATAAAAAGGGCCTTTGTGGCTCCCATACAAAGGCCTCCTGGTTGCTCTTTAAGGGCTCTGCTTGAGTATGCATTGGCCTGGCTGGCTGCATCCCTGCCTCCTTGGCACAGCGTTAATGCACGCGAGGGCAGCCGAGGTGCTCTCAGCGGCAGGGAGAGCAACTGTAACACAGATGTTTGCGGGCGAAGCGGCGCGATGTACCAGCAGTGACACAGCTCAGCTATGACAAATAATTTAGCAGGCCCAAAGAGGGCTTTCTCAGGCCTGCGAACATCATTAACTGTGACAAACAGAAAATTGTTCCCTGGCCAACAGCTTAAGTAGATTTACAAAAAGTGATTTATTTCTGCGCAGTTAGCAACAGCCCCAAAGCATTATATTTATATATACATATTTAGATAAAAAAATTAAACCCTAGAATTTGGCTCATTTGCTGTGAGAAACAAAAAGCCTTCCCAACCACTTTGGCAAAAAAGTAGGTTTGGCTTTTAACAGGCTTCCTGTGGTCAAGAGCTGTGCTTCTCCTGCACGTCAAAGAGGGGAAAAGGCTGAAGTTCCTCTTGGATGGGTTCAGGACACCTTGTTGTGACTGGTGCAGGGTGATTCTGCTCTCAGCACACCTCCTCCTGGTCCTGTGAAGAAGTGGTGTCAGTGACACCCTCATAAGGAGTCAGATGTTGCTGCCAATCTGAGAAGGCAACAGGTGCCCAATGTACACCCGGGGTGCTTGATAATTCACATCAACAAAAGGAAATGGAGAGCCTGAAATGATGGAGTAAAGAAAAGAAAACTCTAAACCACGGTTGCAATTTCCTATGTTGTTTGTTACCTCTCACTTATCACTAGAGCTTTGACACCTTCAAGGCCACATTTGCTTTTCCCTTTATTTCCCTATTCTGTTTTTCTATTTTCTTGCTCCAAGGCTATAAAGTGGTTTAGGTTTTTTTTATTTATTTTTAATCCCTTTGGGGAAGCCAGATAATCTTTCACACAAGATACATTTTACCTTGGGAAAAAAACCCAAATAGTCAAACAACTCCCCCTTAACCCAGAAGGATTTAAATAATCAAGCAAACCCACAAAAGAAAGGAGCTGAATGGATACTTATTTAATTGGAGTTATTTATCCCTTTCTGTTAGATTCTGAGGTTTTCACGGTACAAATTCTCTGTTCATATACTTCCTAGTAAAATACGGGCTTTTTTTCACTTGCCCATTATGCCACCATAGTAGTAAGCATGAAAAAATAAACAAATGTCAATTTTAGACTAATTTTAGACTAATTTTCTTATCTGTACTTCCTTGTAAAATGTACTGAAAGACCCTGGGTTTCCTCTGGTGTTTGGTAACCTGAAGAGAAACCTGATATAATACAATTGCTACTAAAGCACCATCACTTTGTGACATTCAATTTATAAGGAAATGTGGGAATGTGCAATCCATTTATGGTAATTTAAATGGATGTTTTGATTGGATTATATAAGTATATTTGTGTTTGCGTGTGCATGTGTGCGTGTGCATATATGCCATAATTTGTCAAAGGAGGTCACTCCATAAAAGTGAATTTAAACTTAATTTTACATTCTTGGTAAAAGTTCAAAGGCTAAGTTCAGTTTAACCTTGGCTCAGCAGAGCTTTTTCTTCTGATTTTTCAGTCTGATATGAAAATTGCTTGTGAAATAAAGACAAACACAGGTTCTCCTGAGAAGGCATTAATAATCCGATCCTTACATGTTTGTATAGAAGACAGGTACAATCCAGTGTTGATTGCTTCTTAGCTTCTCTTTGTTTTTGGAGAAAATCCAGGGAGATGATACCAGGTCATCACAACTGTGCACTGGAGCATTGTGCACCCACAAATAAACACTGGCAACTCCGAAAGGCATAGCTGGAGATGGCTCGTGTGTGTGGGACTGAGATATCCAGGTATACAAGCGGCATCATCATTGCACCAAATCACTTTTCACATTTTACAATCCTCATTTGTCCATTTTCCCAAGCAAATTATTTAAAGTGTATATTACATTGTATTTTTAAAATTTTGTTTTAAATAGAAGACCTTTTACAGGGAGCCTAAAAGATTATTTTACGAGATAAACTCAGTGAGGAGTGTTCCAGTCTAAGTAAATAAGAATCCCATGGGAACGAAGAATTTGGGATCCAGTCAAACAAATACTGTAAAGTTTTGAGAAATGCCAAGTTCTTTGGAGATCAGGGTGTGTGTGTGTGCGCTATGTGTTTGTATAGTCAACAATCTCAGAGCAATATGGTATGCCGGTTATTAATTCTGCTCATTGCAGATGGCTTCATTATGTGTATTTAATTTCAGTACTTAAGCAAACATACAAAAGTTGAGCTTGCAAACTGCTTTAGGATACTATGGTTATGTACAGTCAAATGAAACGGAAACGAAATGGAAAGAACTGATACTGCTTGGGCTGGAGGTAAATCTACATAGAGGGGATTAAGCCATTCAGAAGCATCCCTCGACTTGAATAGCCCTAAACCCACCAACTGCTTTGTTTGTGGTGTCGAGAAGGTACTGATCACTAGAGCCTTAATTTGCCGCAGCAGTTAAGTGCTCCAATTCCTCAGCGCAATAATTGCCACATGTTGAGTGTGCAGATGTCTAAACACGTGGGAGCACTTCCCTTTCCTAAAGACAAATGAAGATTTTCATTTTGTTTTGTAAACGTGTCAGGATTTATCACTTAGTCATGTGTCATGCATTAGGGTGTTTATACAATACAGCTTTCCACACCCTGGTTCTGGACTTCTATGATTTCAACAACAAGGCCGTGGAGTAACAGGGGTTTGCCAGACCTTCCCCTTTAAACCCAAACCTTTGCCTGGACTAAAGAGAAGAATGAGCTGAGAGTGCCTAGTAAATGGTAAACAAGGTTATGCCCAAGAGGGAGACAAGTGAGATTCACCTAAGTCCTCAAAGAATGCTTGATAAAAGAGACATCATTGACAAGACAGGTGGACATTAATTAAAAAAAAAAAAAAAAGATAAAAGCAAAATTGAAATAATGTTTTCCATCAGCAGTAATTATGTGCATCCGTCCAGATTACACTGGCACTGTATTGAATTATATCTGTAACCTCTTCTCTGCCTCCATGTCCCACCCAAACACTGAATATCTGACTTTTTAAACTTTTCTTTTCATACCAGCAGCTACATTTTAAAGCAATTTGTTTCGAAGTTTGAATATATAAGATCTTATCAGAGAGAGACTGATTGCCTGTAATAATGTTTCTGAAATAACTGTTCCATAGTGGAAACAGGAATGAGCAGAAATTGGGAAGTTCAGAGGTGGCTTGGGCAGCAGGCCCAAAGCTGGCTTCATTACAATTTGGAGTTTCAGACTGATGTTGGTGCTGCCAGTACAGAGCTTCTCTCATTAGGACCGAGGTCCAGACCTGAGCATTCATATATAGCGATGAACCTGTGGTTTGAGGTCCTGGCACATAGTTCATCGCTCAGACAGACTCTAGAAACAAAGCCAGGATTAGCTGCTAAGATGCCAAACTAGCTAACTGGTGTTTCTAATGAGCTTTTGTCTTTTTTTAATCTGAAAATAAAGATGATAAAAAGTGTCTGAGAAAGAATCTCTCTTTCTACTCTGTTACCCTTTTGGGAGCTGATACTCTTTTTTTTTTTTTTTTTGTTTGCAGAGGGGAGAGAAAAAAACCCCCAAACCAACAGTTATTTATCTGTTACCAGACAAAGACTGTAAAGAAATCCAAGAAGAGCATCCCAGCACAAAAGCGTGAACTCTTTGACCTCTCAGGCCTCAGGCCTGGACAATTGGCCAAGCTGGGCTTTTTCCTGAGAACTGCCTGAGGGCAAAGGCTGAGAAAAGATGCACATTGTTCCTTCGCACCATCTACTAAATGTGAAGGCTGAAAGGCAAAAAAAAAGATCTTACCAGGTTATAGCAGTGCTGAGAATGCAGCCTGACACTCATTTTCAAGGTAATGTAATAAAGGAAAAAAGTGAGTTGTAGAGATCTTAATTCTTTAAAATTTAAAAGCTAATTTTGTGTCTTTTAGTCAATTTCCTATGCAGGAAGGAAGAATTTATTAACTGACTTCTGGTGTTAAATGGAGTGCTAATGGGCAAGTACAACAATTCAACAGGTGCCAAGTAGAAATATAGAGACATTATATCAATATTAATCTTAGAGCCTTGCAAAAGCCTTGGTAGGGGGTTTTATTAGGCAGGTTGTGATCAGGAGCACCCCTGCTATCTGCAAAGTGAAAAGGGAGCTTAGGTTTCCTATTTAAAGTGTTTGATTGCACACATCGGATGGTGTTTTAATGGAAGATTTTGAATTTCGTGCCATTGGAAATTGTTGACAGAGGTTGCCCTGAGCTGGGAACTTCTCCCGAAGAGATTTCCTCAAGCGGCTGTGCTCTGTGTGAGCCTCAGACAGGGTAGGCAAGGCAGCGATGCTGGAGAGCAGAAGTATTTCCAGCGTTGAGCCCTCAGCTAGAAACCTGAACACCCGTTATTAGTCTGGAGAGAAGTCAAAAGAACAGTTGAACCTGCTAAAAATCTACAGAAACCGCTATTTTACAAACCGATCTTCTGCCAGTAAACAAATACTGACTCTAATGTACTTCTGATTTTGACCCCTGGGTTGAAAATTTTCTGTATAAACACCAGCTGATGAACAGGTCACTTTGTTTTCAAGGCAAGGCTCTCAGACTTGCACTCCACACAGCAGGTCCCTGATCCAGATAAAAGACTTCAAAATGTCCAGCAATAATTTTCACTGAACAGTTTTTTTTCCATTGTTCCAAGCTGTCACATTATTAGTGGGAAAGGATTAGTGGGAAAGGGGAAGTGTTTTTGTCTAAACATCTTATTCAGGTGAAAAAAAAATAAAAAAAATCCATTTTGATATTCTTAGGGTAGAAGAATTCCACATTTTACAGACAAGAGTGTTTAAAGTTTCAAGATGTAAGAGAAGTGCAATTTAAAAAACAACAAAGCAAAATCTAAAGAAAATATTTTGATGTTTCACAGAGCAACATTTTTTTTTTTTTTGTCCAGCTGCACATATTTTGTGATTGAAAGTAATGAATTATGGCACCCCTGATATGGCAGAAACAGGCAAGGTGATAACGACAACAGCCACAGTCCCTTTCCTAAGGGAGGTTTTGCTGTGTGACGGCCACTGGGAGCTTCAGAGCCTGCTGCTGTGTTTGGTCAGAGAAAGAACCTTCCTTGCTCCCAACCTGTCACACTAGACTTAGGTGAAGCCACTGGGGAGATTTTACCATCTTCCAAAAGCTCAGATCCCCTCAGCCCTGCTTCCCTCCCAGCTTTGTGCAGGAAGATGCTCTGAGCCGCAGCAGCAGTTTTTGGGGAGCCCAGCCCTTTCCAGAGAAGCAGTAGCAATCCCAGTCCTCTGCTCAGCCCCTTTCCAGAGGAAGTTGCACAACCCAACTGCATCATGTTCTTACTCTGTCGTGTCCCTTTGCGAGCGGTGTCGTAAACAGCATCTTATTCATGTCAGCGGCACGTGGAGAAGGAGAAGCATCACACGGTGATCCTGTGGAGCCAGGGCCAGAAAAGGAAATAAAAACTACACAATGAGAATGACACAGACTCTGGGGCTGTTCGACACCAGGCTTATTTTTTTATTTTTTTTTTCTGTGTGTGTGTGAAAATGGTAACAGGCTTTATCTCACATGAAGAGTTAGTTTCCTGTTCTAATAATAGTAATAGTAATCGTAACAGTAATCGTAATAAAAATGCCCCCAGGTCCAATGAATATTTTTTTGGGTTGCGGCAT
Source organism: Baryphthengus martii (assembly GCA_013396935.1). Lineage (NCBI taxonomy): Eukaryota > Metazoa > Chordata > Aves > Coraciiformes > Momotidae > Baryphthengus > Baryphthengus martii. The sequence continues at coordinate 171,882 of VWZK01015141.1, forward strand.
CACCCAAGCATTCCTCCCACCCCCTTAACTCTACAAATCAAAAGCTGTCCCAAAGAATTTAGCTTGGTTTCATATATGTGAAAATATGTTGAGTGGGACTGGCAGCATTTCTCATTTGCAAGCCCCAAATGTAATTAAAAAAAAAACAACCCAAGATAATTAAAGCCCCAAAATCAAGGAATACCAGCGCATGTGGGTGTGGGAGTGAAGGGGGGGAGATTTGAAGATGCAGTGCTATTGTTCAGTAAAACTTTATGTAAGGAGAATACTGATGTCAAGTTCTGTAGTTGCTACATGCAGTTAATTATTTTTTATTCAAGTATAAATATTTAAAATACTGAAAAGCTGCTTTCTTCACTCCCTTAAAAATTCCAAACTGTACAACCAGTTCCCATAAATGACTAATCTTATTTTAAATGAAGCTAATTTTTGGCTAGGGCTTGAGAAGAAAAAAAATATTGGAGCTGCAACAAAATCCATATTTTCCCCCCTACACTGTATCTTAAAAAATGCATCCAGACTAACAGCTTGTTTCCAGATGATATTGGATGCTCCTTTTAGTTTCCAAAATAGGGTTTTTTGAATCTGATTGTGTGACGCGGAGATCGGATACAGGTTCTAGATCTTTACCTTCACTTTGCAAGGTTCAAGCTGGGATATCTGCACAAGCTGCTGAAGGGTGGGGGGAAAAAAAAAAAGGGAAAAAAAAAAAAAAAAGGGAAAAAAAAAAGGGTTTGAAAAATCTGGACCTGGGATTTTTAAGTGGAAGAGCACAGTCCTTCCCCCCTATGGCGGGTGGATTTATTGGGTGTCACGATGACACAATGTGTCTATTCGAAGCCAAAGAAAGCCCCCTACTTAACCTTCATCTTTTTGTGCGTGCACGTACCAGAAGGCACCACACTGTTGCTGGAAAGCAAATAATTAGTGACATGTTCTGTAACACCATTGCTATTTAAAGCTAAATCAGTGAGTTAATGCTTCTCGAAATGTGACATCCATGAGGGATTCTCGCTCCAGTACTGTTAGTCACTTGGTGGTCTCCAGAGTGACAGGATCAATGCCCTGAGTTTTAAAAGTCTTGGTTGGAACAGGAAAAAAGGTGATTATTGGAGAAATTCAGGAGGTGTGGTGGTTGTTGGAGGGGGGGAACCTGCAGGGGCTGACCCTTTCTCCCCAAAGAGCCCCATGGGGGATGCTGGTCCCCAGCCCTCTCACTAACGTTCACCCCAGCACACAGTTTGCAGCAGCCCCTCTCCTTGCAGGCTGGTGGGGTAAGGAAAAGTGTGTGAGAGTGGCTTCGGAACTGTAAAATCCCTGAAGGCAGAGCACAGGGCTCCCCGGGCATCTTCACAGCACTAAACCCTCTGACGGGCTCGAAAGAATGAATCCCAAGAGTTTATAATCACACGTCAATGACACAGAGAGGGAGAGACTTGGGAGCCGGTTTTAGTCAAAGAACTGAAGCAAAGTCATTCTTCATCAGGGCAAATGGCCTGAACAAAGCTCTGTGCACGGGTGAGAATAAAATCCAAAAGCATTGAGGAAAGGAGAAAAAAAAAAATAAAAAGGAAGAAATAAACCAGTCAAATCACATTTTACTTCTTCTTACCCAGGAGATTGACACAGTAGCTTTTTTTTCTCCTTCCCATTTTCCATTAAGCTGGTTCTTTAAAACCCATCTGAACTTTTCCCATCCTGACGATTCCCACGGACAATTGGCAGAGAATCTAGGACAACTTGCAATACTGGGATTTTTTCCAGGCATGAGTAACTTGTTAAAAAGCCACTATTTCCCTAATACTAACAGTAAACAGAGTTCACATCCACATGAAATCCTCTGTGACCCATCGGGGAAAGTTTTTTGTATATTTATACAGGGAGATATATGAAATCATTTAATTCCTTTATCCATCAAGCACTTGGAACTCAGCATGTCCGTTTATATTTCACTTATAAAAATAAATATACACATGCATGCCAGGCTAGATTTAAAGGTATCCTTTTTCCTCAGTTGACAGCTCCATGCCTGTAGTTTTATAAGGGAAGGTTTTAGAAAGAGCGGTATTTAAAATGAAGTCATTGGGCCGTGTTTTATGTCACACTGATGAAACATAACTCCATCACACCTGCTGCTCCTACTACTTTGAGTGGTGGACAGCTCTGTTGAGTAGGTGTTTCCCCAAGTTCTGAGCGTTTAGGAACTTACGCTGTTGGGCAAGCAGAAATTTTAGGCAGACATCTGCCATGTAGTTGTATCAAATGTACAGTGATTTCAAAACATCCCAAAGTGATCACTAGTTTTTGGGACCTATTGATGTTAGCAGGCACCTAACTAAGCTAAGTCTGTTTTGGAGTACAAAGGCCAAATTGTAGTAACACTTGAGGTCCTGCCCACACTGTGCCCCACCACAGAGATGAGCTGTGCCTAGGTAGCTCAAAAAAGTTGAAATTACCTAAAAATAGATATAGACCATTTTAGACTATTTAATAGTCTAAAAATATCAGGAAGCCCTTGTAAAGGGCAGGGACAACAGCATGTGGGAGGGCTGGCTAACTCACTTGTGTCTGTGGATGACGTATGGATGTCGTATGGGATGGACCAAATAGATGCCACCAACTTGAGCACAAGTGCCTGGTGGACCTGAGTCCCTTTTCAAGTACGGCTGTCAAAGACAGAGTAGATGTTTCCAGTAGGATCATGCTCAGTGTAGTAACCAGCCCTGTATTTTGAGAACTGGACAGAGATCTGAAACCCTGCAACCTACTCACAGTCATGCAACTCTTCTTCGTGGAAGGCTTTGTCAACCTCACACTTCCTGCAAGTAAAATTAATTGTGTTTGCCCAGTATTTTAACACATGGATCTGATCTGAGCTCTTGGGTCTGTCCACAAAACATGATTCTCATCAACAAGCCTCTTCCATTAGGCTAGATTTCCTCAGCAAGTTACGGTTTCTTTCTTTGTTGGCAAAATAAAAACTTTCCTTGGGACAATACCTCTTAAAAAGGTGAATTATTTGGTCAGAAGAGCACTAAAACATTCCCAATCAGGCTTACCATTCAGTGCTGATTTAGGTAGGGAGGATGGGCGAGGTTGAATGTCGACCATGCCGCAAACCAGCCTGATTCCCAGCCGGTCAAATCCTCCAGCCTTCCTGGCCACCTCTGAAACCATGGGCCACAAAGTACGGGGTGAAAGCGAAGCATCCACAGAGACAAGAGAAAAGAGGACATCCCCACAGCCATCCAGAATCTGAAGATTTCTGCCTTAGCCAGGCTTCTCTACAGGAGGAGTCATTAGGGGTCCTTTTGGCATCATGCCCCTACCTGCTGTCTGGTCAGAAACCCTGAAAATCAAGCCAGGTCCTTCCTTGCAATCATTGTGTATGAAACCTCCCATTATAATAGTGACCCAGAGATAAAATAAACCAGAACCAAAAAGAATTGGTTCCATCTCTGAAGGCTTGCAGTGATACATTTGCTAGAGCTTTATTAGTTCTGGCATAATGAAAAGTTTTCTGCATTTAAATGCAATAAAAGTGTGGTAGTTACAGCAACAGGTTGCAGTTTTGCTGTTTGGATGAAATGCTTCAGGCTTGCTGGGAATAAGTAGATCACTTTTCCTAACTCCTGAGGAAGTCAGGGCCAATCTCATAAACTCTTTCAGACCATCTCAAAGTACAGCTGAGACCAGAACCAGCTTTTTTCGATGCAGTTACGCTACCAGCTTGCCCCATCTAATGGGTATGCCTTTGATTCAGGAATTCAGGACCAGGCCCAGAGCATAAAAGATATTTTACCTAAAAACCCCTCACCCTTTATGACTAAATCTGGTGAGTGGATTTGAACCCCTCCTCTTAGCATTGACAATATCCTCAGCCTTCCCTAAGGTCACATTTGAGGACTTCTATAAGAAGAAACAGGGAGCTGTTGTGTGGGAGCTCACTGTATTTCATTCTCATGGAGCTCAAGTCATTTTAAAGGATGAGAAAGTTGGTGCAATGTTTTTCTCTTTATTTGTGGTGTCTTGAATTATTTTTTATTAAGTTATTTGTACACATTTCGGCACATCCTGTTTGGGAGCAGACGTGGAAGTTGAAATACCATGAGAAAAACTTCTTATCCTGATGGCAGTTTAGATCTGGCTTAAAAGGAGGATGTGCTTAAAAATCTCACAGAGCTGCTGGTTTTTATCCAACTTCTCCCCTGATTTACAGGCAAAAGATATATTCTGAATGATGGACCAGTTATTTTCTGATTTTCACACCACGCAAATATTGAAAGTTTGGCTCCTAGCTGGACTTTATGGTTTCGAGTTTCACTAGATAATATACAACAAGTAGGATGCCAGGGTGAGATTAAGTGACTTTTGTACCAGACAGCTTTTAGGCTGGTTTAATCTTAAAGTAAATCTTGGTTTAATTTGTAAAAATGGTATATTCACTTCTATGTCCCACCAGCCTATTTACAAGTTGTAGTCTATATGCAGCAGATGCTGTCAAAAATTCTATTTTTTCCCCCGTAGTTTCTTATGTCACAGACCAGAACCAGGTATTTTATTTATTTATTTTTTTTTGTTGGCTCAGGGCAAATTCCAGAATGCAGCATTGCCATCAACAGATGCACCACCAAATAACCCAGTTCTGTCTGACTTGGTTCTTGGCATCTGTGTGCTATTTCTGTCAAACTCAATCAAACTGAGTGTTAATTTTTGATGCAAAACCCCTATGATCATTTCACTTGTGATGTAAGCCAGATCTAACCTCAGCACTGTCAAAGGCCAGAAGTCAGTGACCCAATTTTGTGTGCCATGCGTGCCCTATCAATAGCCAGTGCTTTTCCCATTCCTCATTCGTACTTATGTAGATTATTCATTCTTTGTGAAATTTGTTATAGATGCCAACTATAACATTTATATAGAATGCAGCCCAGTCAGGATTTGAAGAAGCTTTGTCTACAGCACAGTGTGGCAAATAAACAGATCCCAGAATGTATGTCAGGTAAGTATAAAAACCTCACCCAGAGAGGACTCTAACTTTGCAAAGGGAAATACTTCCACTAAAGCCTTAGTGCAACCGTCTTTTGAGTGCTGAGAGTTTGCAATGAAAAGCTTTAGTGAGAAATCTGTGCTTGGTTAATGCAATTTTGGAGCTTTCTCTAATTGCTCACTCACTTAGAACATAAAATCTGAGTATTTTAGGACCTTTCTACTCTGACTACACTGTAAAGCCTTGTGGGACAAAGTTTTGACCTAGATTTCTGCATTCACCTGAGCTCAACTTGGGTTATGATGGTTCATCACTGTTGGTCTTTGATTTTTTTTCCCCCTCTTTTTAGCTCCTGAGTCAAGGAATGCAAAATCCTACCTGTACAAATTTAGCTTGTGTTTTGCAAAACTAGCAAATAGTAACCCAGGTCAATTAGAGAATTTCGTCAAACTGGAAAAGAGCCATGCTAAATAAAAAAAAGGGGAGGGGAAAGGGCAGAGTGGCTTCATACATTGATAATATCTTCCTACCTTTCCTTTGATCAGCATGAGCACTGTGTAATGAGGCAGGGGAATGTCTTCTCTCTGAGAATGCATTTATGCAGAGTTGGTGACAGCATGAAAGCTCTGCATATTTGGTCTCTCAATCTCACAACCTCTTCTACCGTTGCAGACTTCATCTTCCACCATGCATAGATTAACTTTGGGGAAATCTTCATTTTTAGGACAACATGAGGTTCACGGCCGTCTGTGAATCCTGTCTTGAATATAAAAGTAGTGAAGATAAAGTGGGACAGAAAAAAAAAAAGACTTACTTATGTACAGAATTATAGTAAATAAATACAAGAGAGTTCAAGAAGTATTAACTGAACTGTGAAACAGTCTTTGACTGAATTCAATTCAAGTTGGTTAAAGAATGTGAAGTTAACAGAATTTCATCCTGAAATTCCCTCTGAAGTGCAGGTCCCATTGAAAGCACTGAAAGAACTCAAGTACCTTATTATTACTAAACTATTTAGTAGAACTGGATGGAAAAGAAAGACTAGGTTTGTGTTCCTTTTCAGCCCCGTTTTCTGACAAAATTTATTTTTAAGCAACGTATTTTTGACAGATCTAACTGTGGTAATGATCCAGACATTGTCAGTCTCCCGCATATTTTCCTTTAGTTGTTATTGTATATCCCAAATCCATATAAATAGCGGATATTTGCTTCAGCTGGCTTACACACAGAGCCTACAGAATACGAAAAGTTAAAAGCAGCCAGGCTCTGACGGTATCGGTGGTTGCTGGTCTCTGAATGCAATTCCAAATACACAAACCTATTTTTAGAACACTAGAATCCTTTTTTTTTTATTATTATTTTTTATTTTTAAACCATAACCTTCATGAAGAGGCTGTGATGTATATTACAGCCACGCAGGGCTGAAAAAAAAATAAAAAATAATACCGCATTAGCAGTGAAACAATAATCCTGCTGCCAAACGTACAAATATTCACTAATAACTGCCGTGGTTCTGCAGGCCCGGAGGAGTGCTTCATCTTATTCTTCTGGCCTGTTTTTTGTCAGAGGGCTTCCTTTAAATCCATTCACCACTCAGCTGTTCACAGCTCTCCGATTCTTACCAGCCCGCTCTGCTGAGCTGCTGCTGCACCGTGAGATGCTCTGGGCTTGGTGCTGCTGCTGGTCTGCATCTCAGGAGGACAAGTGAGCACTAGGAAGGACAGTGAAAGACAGACAGGCTCCCACATTTGCATTTCCTGGGGTAGAATTTGCTCTGTTTGCTTATTATACTCAAATAAATGTGACGGATGCTCAGGTATACATGCAAATGCACGGTGTTCCCCAGATGAATCCAACTGCAGCGGGAGACCACCATAAACCAGGCTGCTTAGACCTAAAGGGAACATCTATGAAATTAATTGGTGCTTTCAAATAAAAGGCATTTAATGTAAAACTGATAAATCCATTAAATGCGTATTACGGCCGCCGTTGCTTTATTCAGGCAAAAGATTTATTCGAGGAACAGTTTCCTGTTGCCTGTGCAGTTATCAGTGAATAATGATCTGGTGGTTTCATGCCTGAATTCCAGGTAGATAATAAAAACAAAACAAAAGGATTAATGCATTTTATCTATTTCTCTTTCATTTCTACGTGTGTGACCCCCTGCAGAGCTGCAGAAATGCAAATAAGAGTGGAGAAATTGGTCTGGTACTGTACCTCCTGTGTGACTGCGTATGCAACGTGCTGATGTTTGTAAAGCTCTGGTTGTTGAATTGTGCATGCAGAGAAATCGGGTGAACAGGCAAAGTCCATCACTATGGGCTCAAACCACACGTTTGCCAAGGCACAGTCTCCCCAAAAGAGCCCAGAAGCCCTAAAATCAAGTCTCCAATTGAAAAGCCACCATGTGTCCCATTACTCCCCTCCATGCTTTGCTTTGCCTTTTGGGTCAGCAGTGTTCATCTCCGACAAAAGCGTGTGCTGCCCGTGTGGGTAAACCCTCAAAACTTTTATCCACAAGTCGGGGGAGCAGCTGGGAGATATTGTGGTTTTCTTTCTTTCTTTTTTTCCTTCCTTTTTTTTTTTTTCCCTTTGTTTGCTGCCCCATCTCTGACTTGGAGGGTCAAATCCATGGCAAGTTCATTTCTGGGCCAACTCTGCCAAATTATATGATGTGAATTAATGTCTACTAGAGCTTAGAACAGCAAACTCTGATTTAAGCTCTTAGGTTGAACTTGTCTACAATTGTTGAGGTGAAAGGCCAGTTCATACCCATTAATTAACCTAATCCATCTCAATCTACTTTATTTTATACCTTTTAGGGTTTGTGACTCTAAGAAATATATTTAGATAAAGCAATGCTGTTAAAATCCGGGAACATTGCTAAAGACACTCACCACCCACCATTGGTTTATACTAGAGATCACTTCAAGCGTTTTTTAAATGCTGGGAACAAATTTAATCATATATTTGTCAGTTAGTCCCAACATACTGGACAGTTTTCTATCCAATTGATTCAAAAAAGCATTCTATTAATGCCAGGGTTGTTTTTGATTCTGACTTTCAGTCTGTTTGTAGTAATTTCATTAACAGGCAGGCATTATTGTTACACTCTCCCTGCTTTTTCCTTTCACCTCCTCCGTTATTGTGGTTCTAGTGCTAAAACACATGAAAAAGAGGGAGCGCAATTACCTTGTGAAATGTGAACCTAAACATGACCCCTAAGTACAGCTTTTAGGGGCCATTGTGTATGTAGCAGTAGGCAGAGAATATTCAGAAAGATTAGCAAGGTTCAAGCTTTATCTAAAAGCATATGGGAATTTCTTAAGAGGATCTAATCTAAAAATAGGATTAAGACATATTACCAGATGTCTATCCCCTAAATATTCATTTTTGAACTGAAGATATTTAATGACTGAGTAATATTTAATAAGTTATTAGTTGACCGTAGAGGCTTCTGAAATTGAAATTCCTTGGAAATGTCTATCACGATAATAATTAATTAAGATTTTAAAACAGCATCTTCATTGGAATGGCTTTCTGCCGTATTATAGAAGCCCATTTTTTAAAAGTATGGAGTGGTTTAGATTTTGGGGATTTTTCTTTTAAGAACACAGAGAAGAGAAAATCCTGTATGCCCTAACACTGAAATACCGAAAGCTAAGTGGAAATGAGCCGAAAGCCGGTCATGAATGGGTTGAGATTTTATTTCTAAGACTGAGATAAGCATCTACATATTTATCTAATTTTATCTGAATTGTTTTATCCTGGAAAACAGTCCAGACCTACAGAGTAAGGTGTGATATTTAGGGAAGATGCACTTAGTGTGTTTTGTATGGCTGTGCCTTGCATGTGGTTCCTACGTTATAGGATAAAGTAGATGGCTCATTTAAGGTGCAGCAGATCTTAGTGATCTCAGCACCTATAGAAACCTGGAGCACATCTGAAAGAAAGCACTTCTCAAAGATTTAAGTTTTCTACAGTCAGATAAATGAAAAATAGCTGCAGTAATGCTAGCACAGGATTTACAGTACAGTCAGAAATGTGGGAGCATGCAGATAAGCCCTGAAACACTTTCACATTTGGATTTCTATCTCAGATTTTCGTATACGTATCCGCACTTGCATCTTGGGATGTGGTTTCTTTTCTGCTCAATGTTGTGGTAAATCTGCAGGCTGGGCCCAGATGGAAGTTACCTGCTCAAAGCCAAGAGGTAAGACAAAGTCAAAGCTCTCCTGACATATCTCATCATTAACTCCCCTATAGTCAAGAAGATCATCCAAGTGTGTTTCTTGTGATATCCAAACATGTTTTACAGAGGAGATGAATATCTGAAGGGTATAACAACAGAGGGTTTTTTTATTGAATTTCTTCTCCTCTTCCCTGTCAAAGTTTTTCAGAAGTTCTAGATAGCTATAATGAAACCAAAACACCATATTTTAACCACTTCTATAATTCTTAAACTTTCTCCTGAAACTGAAGGCTATACATACCTTCAATAAATTCTAGTTGCATCAGTTGCCTCACCTGGAGAAGCCTAGTGTCCTTCAATAGGAAAAGACAGAGAGTGAAGAACTTCCTTCCAGGACAACAGAGGCAAAAGTGCTAAATTTGTGGAAAATCATGGAACTTCTAATCCGTCCTAAGGTTTCATCCATTACCATAGCTAAGGAGAAGCTCTGGAAGATGAGAGGGAAGAATAGTGATGGAAAGTTACTGGAGCTGCAGTAGCCTTAGAGTAATGCTTGGAAATATTGTTCCTTTCTTCCTCCCCTTCAGACCCGCTGGAGGCCGGCACATAAAACCTGAGACACCGCTATGCCTAAGGGGGGAAATTTAGCTGACATGTTTTATGGCTGTTGTTTTGAGTCACTGATAAACCAAGCACTAGGGAATAGTTTGTTTGAAGTGTGTGCATGCTCCATTCTGAGCAGGATGGGAATTACCAGTTTATATGCCAATCAGATAATCATGGTGGAGAATAACTGGCAAGTGTGTTGTTGATATTTTGGCTGAAGGATGAAGAGGACCATTTCTTCTTCCCTTCATGTACCTAAAATTTTGGCTCCTAACAAACTTGGGAATCCAATACACATTCAAGTTTTTATTGCACTTTATTGTGTTTTATTTTATTTTTTGTCCAGCCAGAATAATTAGTTATAGGAAAGAAAATACAGTGGAAGCAAACATTCCTGGAGAGATCTTTCCATTCTTTTATTTTTTTTTCCCCTTCATCACTTGCCAACCACAGGATCTGCACTTGGCTTCTCAAGCAGGAAGAAAAGAAAAAAATAAAAGGACAAAAAAAACTTTCTGTACCTCATACTTGGAATACTTTTGCTTTCATTGGTGAAAGGTAGAAGACATCAACCTAAGACTGGACTGAATGTAAGCACTACATGTGTGATGTAGGTCTCAGTGCCTTCATAATCAACAATACAGGTTAGCTAATAAAAAAATGTAGACTAGTCCTGTGACTAAGCTACTAGTCTGAACTTGATAAATGTGAATTTAAATCCTTGTTCTTGTCTTGTTTGTGTATTGCCCTGTGAAGTTAGCTGTTTGAGACCAGATGCACAAAGATACTTCTGAAGCCAGGTTTACGTAGAAATTACAAATAGGACTTTTTTTTTTAGGAATAGAACACATGCGCCTGATTTTTGGCTTGGACCTGGCCTCTAGTCTCTTGTTACTTGAGTGCAAGTAGCCTTTTTCCATACCAAATCAGTGCTTTCAAGAAAAATAAAGATTACACAAGTATCACAGTGAACAACACAGAAATTGTGCATTTCTGAGTGCCAGGTCACCTGTTAGAAAGACTTACTCTCCCTTTGACCACAAAAATCATACCTTTGTGTGCTTTTGAAATATGCAATAGGTTATTTTTCTAGGTTACCCTTGTCCACCATCAAGGAGCTGAAATGAGGCCATTTGTATAGTATCTCAACTTTTATAGTTACCTGGAGAGGTGGAGAAATTGTGCAAAGTGTATAATGCATGAGAGAACAGCAGCTGTGATGTCTACAGTGATACCACACAAAAAGTTTGGGAAGGAAGAAATAGGATAAAGTTCTCCCCTTCACAGAAAACCTTGACTAATTGAGTTTTCTGTGGGGGATCCTTCTGAGATAGAAAATTGCTCTTAGAGCTCGCTGCAAACCTTCAAACATAGATCCTTGAGTATGTACACATTTCAAGTGGAGCACGAGAGGACTGTCTACATGGGTGCTCTCTATGCCTGTAGGCTGCTGTTGTGGTTTGGCCTCTGCTGGCAGCTAAACACCCAGCTGCTCATCCCCTGCTTCCACCCACTCTTTCCCCTCCCACACCCCCTCTTGTGGGATGGGACAGAAAATCAGGAGGAAGAAAAAATGGGTGAGATACTGTGGGTTGAAATAAGGACAGCTTAATACAACAACACAAAGAGAAGAAAACAACATACTAATGATAGTACTAATGGAATAATAGACAAAGAGAGTGATAGGCTCTACCTGTGCACAGGACACCAAACTCCCTGCTCCAGCCACACCAAACCACATGGACAAGAGACAGCCCCTGCCCAGCCCTCCCCTTATATAGGGGCATGACTCAGTATCATATGGAATATCCCATTGGCTGGTTCAGTTGTTTATCCCGACTGTGGCTCCTCCCAGCTGCAGCCCCTCCCAACTGCTTGGGCCAGCAGCTGCTGGTGATAATTAACCCAAATCCAGGACAGCTGCCTATCAGCCAAATCCTTTCTACCCCTTGAAAAGTTTACTTCACTGATCTTCATGAAGTCATTTTTCTCCTTGTTGACCATAGCTTGGTGACAGAGAGGGTTTCACTCGCAGTCCTGCAACTCTTGATTTCTAATGAGTTAGACTCTTTGCTAGACATGAGACTCAGATGGCGCAAAGTGGGAAGGAATGGTGAATTAAGACTGGGTTATTATTTTATAAAACAAACCCCTCTTCCAAGGTTAGAATGTTTGGGTACATACGTACATCTGCCTGTGTGTACACTCAGAGGGTGATTCTCATCAAGACTTCTTGGCTTGTATCTTCACGCTGACGCAATTTTGTCATGGGTAAGATCATGTTCTGGTATGGGAAATAAAAGCATAGAATAAAAAGGCTTTATTTGCTCTCCAGATTCCATACAATTTTGCCTTACACGTTCTTTACTCTGGCCCTCTTCTTTCCATCAGTTGCCAAACTAAAGTTTTGTACCGGGCCATTAAAGAAAAAGTGAAAACAAAACTTTTATTGACATGAACACTTTTTTTTTTTTTTCTCTCTCTCTCTCTGTTAGCCACTGGGGCCTCAGCTAAAGTGACCTGAGGCTAAATAGGCTCTCAAAGAAAGCTTTCTTGCCAAAGAAATGTCATTGCTGTTAAACAGTACTAATGAATGCATAGATTTAGAACCTTATTTACATTGAAATTTGTTTAGTAAGCCAAGTTAGGTCTGAAAATTGGGACAAACTGTTTCCTCAATAATTTAATAACTCCAAATACCTCGTCCATTTGGTAAAAGGCAGAGCCTCACCATCCACTTACAAATGCAAAGTCACGTTCCCCAAAATTGAATAAAATGCTAATAATACAGCAGATCCACAGATCAGCAAGTAAAGTGGCTTTTAGCTCTGAGTTCAGCTGGAGACAGAGTGAATAACAACAGTCAGCTTACTCGGTCCTAAGCAAAATGGTTTTATTACATCAATTGCCTGTGTTTCAAGTGTTTTGAAGGGTTCACATTTATTTTCATAACCTCGCTGAATTTGGCACCCTTGCCAGTAGTGTTGGAACTTTCAAATCGGGAGCTTTTCAATTGAAACAGGCCAATTAACTCACTCGGGTCACATTCCCTATATGAACTGCTTTTAATAGTGAGCCGTACCACCAATTTTGTGACAAACAAAAATCCATAAAGAAAAACAAATTAATTCCTTTCAGTGAGTGCTTCCCAGGGAAAAAAACATATATCGGCTGGTTAACCAAATAGGGGACACTTGGACAAACAAATAAAATGTCCTTCCATCACACACCTCCCCGAAAGTCATCATGTCTGCTTTGTGGAAACCAGAACACTTATTCCTGCATTTTATAAATCAGTATTTCTGCAAAATCTGGTTTTGGTCATGTGAGCCAGGTAGTCTTGGTGCAGAGGCTTGAATCTTTATCCAGATAGAGACTCTTCTACAGTATGGAAAGTGTAGAAAATAATTTGTAGCCTGGGTCTGGGGAGAATTACGGATTAGTTTTCTGCTCTGGCACTTAGAAACAGAATGGAGTTTTCTAGAATAAAGACAACAGTTGTCAGCTAAGGCATAAGTTGGAGGTAACGTTGATTTGGGAACGTATTCTCAGACAGAAGTTGAATATTCAATATAGTATGAAATGTGCAGGGCCCTGTGAAACATAAAGGTAACAATGCACACCTTGTATTCCATTGTCATAGAGCAGGTATAGGAAACCCTACCACAGAGACAGATGCCGTGGAGGTCAGACTTTGATGTCAAAGTTTGGACAGTCCCCCATCATTACGGGGCTTGTGCTTTTCCGCTAGACTACGCTTACTATGCTGAAATCCAGTCCTCAAATGTATTCACAGCCTCCCGCTAACATCATTGAAAATAATATTTTAAATGGAAATGAATAAATGCAATCAGGGCATTATAACTCTTGTCCTGAAACTAAGGTAGCAAGGAAACACGACTGACATCAATAATGTTTAAATATTTGAAGTGGGTCTGAAAAACGGTATGATGCTCCTATCCAGCAAGCGTTTTGTGCAACATGGCTGGTCTCAGTCAGACTAAGAGCCCCCAAACAAATCTACCTTTCTTCACTACAAACTGTTAAGAAATACGTTTTTGAAGCTGAGCCTCTATCAGAATATGATATTACATGACACTGTAACCTTTTTCCCTCCAGAAAACCACCCTTTATGAATAAAACATAGGTGACCTTTAAAAACTTAGCAGTTGTACTAGGTGATTGCATATTAACAAGCTTTTTGAGGAACTAGGACAGGCATTGTACGTTTCAGTTAAGGACACATAATAGAACTATTCAAATAATTTATTATTTTATACAATATAGGGAAATGTAAGAAAACTACCTCAACAAGAGTCTGCTTAAATTTCTGTAAGTATAATTTTATGTGGCTCCCCCCATTCATCGAAATTATACAGGCACTGCTAAATGAAAGGCTTCCTTTTAAAGGACAGCTCTGATTCTCCTTTGCTTGAAGTTTATGAACAGCTTTGGTTTGAGGCCACTTGATCGGACAAGTTGCAGTGACTACTAGACATTTTTCAGATGTCATCAAAGGTGTCTAAGGCTTTCTGTCCTTCCTTTGCCAGGATAAAGAGTTTGGAGACAAGGCCTGAGCCTATTTAAATCAGTAGAAGTGCTGGGACATCAAGACACGTACAGCAATATAGGTGGGTAAAGAACCCTCGGTCCTTTGGCCGGCTTTTTATTGCTAAGAAAGGCCCTTGACTTTATTTGATCATCTCTATCGAAGTCAATTGAAGAAAAGTGAGAGCAGGTTCGCACCAAAGAGAACATTTCCACCAAAGGGATCACTTTGGAAACTCATGACATTTATAAGTTCGAATAATTACACTAAATCTCGTCTTCTTGCATGAGTCTTCCTTCATCCGGCTGCTCTCACTAGTTCTAAAGCCCAGTTATCACGGGTAGAAATTTAGTCTGCTATTCTGATGTCTTCCAGCTCTTGACTGGTCCATCATATTGGCATCTCTCCTTAATTATGTATTCAGTGTATGGAGATCTGACAGATCAGTATTTTTTCTAAAGATATTTTTTCTACCTTAAAAACAATCCTGTTGCATGTGAGCAGGATTCCCTTTTCTACTGAAGGATGCAGTCCTCATAAACCTCATACCATGCATGCAGTCGATTCCCAGCTTAGTAAAGATGAAATAGTAACAGTTATGAAGCAGATTAGCCATTACAGATATCCAAATTATTATTTTAGAACCCAGTATCCACTCTGTCACTCCCTCTGAATTTATCAGCTGGAATCCTGGAAGGCTAAATTCAAATGGAAGTGCTGATAAGCCATGCCCTGGTGCTTCTTTTATTTGCACCATCACAGGTATAATTGCCTTATGGTGACAAGATGTTACTTCAACCTTTTGCTCCATAAGTTGCTTCCTCTGAGTATTGGAATGATATCCAGGCACAGAAGAAAAAAAATCACTGACATTCATCATTTTAGCCCCTTAGATTTGTCTGAAAAGTTTCCAAGCGGGAGTCTTGGGGGCGTTGAGTATGTGTAACTTTCCCTAGTGCAGGCAGAGCACACGGTGGTTTATCCTTTGAGCCGGTGGGAGAAGGGAAAGGGAAAAATGTTCCACCAGGCCAACCTGATAGGTTTTCTCCAATGTGTCGTTACTGTGTTTCAGAGCATCTGTGTTGCTGCCATATGAACTGGATAGGAACACAAAGTAATCAATTTCAGCTGAGAGCACTAATTTATCACCTTGCCATCTTTTATTGCAAGGTAGAGCATCTCTGTCTCTCTCCCTGTTTCTCTTCTGCTTTCTAAATACAAAATCAGAACAATAAAGAGGCACCCCCCTTCTCTCCCCCAGCCATGTCTTTCCTCTTCCTATTTGTTTATAAGCCTTTGTAATTAAAAGAAATGCTCTGAGAAGCAGAAATGTACATGATCATTCTCCATCATTGCCTGTTAAAGGGTAAAGAGCCATACTGGTTCTCACTGGAAAATACACAGGAAAAGTCCAAATTTTAGCCACTTCTGCATTACTAAGAACCTCCTTTTAATGTATAATTGGTTATTCACCAAATCATGGCAGTTATAGTAAACAAGTACCCTTTAATTCTTTCCTGTGAAAATGGAAAAAAAAAAATGTTTTTTTTATCCTTGACATAAAAATGGTCTATCAAGACTAGAAAAATCAACTGTATGATGGACCCAGGCTCTGAGCATCAGGAGCAGCCTACACTTTGCAATTTCATATCTGAGAAAGATCTTGAAAGAAGGCATGAAAGAAAGTCAGAACCCCCCCTAATGGTATGTCTATATGGTCTTTTACAGGCAGACTTGAGCTGATCCCTGTATGACTCCTGGTGACTGGGAGCCATTGGAACGCAACACCACAGAACCAAGCCTGAGTATGCTGCTGGTCACACGTACTTGGCTTCTAGCTTGTCAATGTTCAAACTATAGGTTGAGCAAGACCTTGCCTTTGTGTAAAAGCCTCTGTACAGTTATCGTTTAGCTCTTGTGTTATATATTCTTCCTAATGCCCATAGGTACACGACACAGTACAAAAAGAAGGAATTCAAACTCCATGGGTTTGTTGATTTCATTTTCTTTTGGCATTTCTCTCAAACCTCAACTTCCCATACCATCACCTATTTTAAATCTAGCTTTCAAACCATATTTGCAACCTTCCCAAGAGCTTTTCTAGCTTTTAGTGAAGTGAGGTTGTCTAGGTAAAGCCAGTTAGCTACTGGGTGCACATGTGTACATATGGAACATTTTGTCTCTCAGGACTATTAGACATCTACTAACTGCAGATGTCAGGGACAACCTGAACACAGTGAAACATTTAATACCTCATCCAAGTTACTACTTAGCTGAAACAGTAGTAGTTAACAAGTTCTATTTACATTCATATACTTTTGGGTTTTTTTCTTTGCTGTTCTTTCTGTCTTAGAACCTTTACTGTAGATGCTGAAGTCTTTCATTGTCATTTTCCTTAGGAAAAAACATCCCAGTTTATGCACCCACATGGGTATGTATAAATATCCTTGGAACCTGACATTCCTCTGCCATTCCCAATATATCTTTCTAGGCCCCTATTTCCTAACCTAAAGCACATTACAGCTCTGATGCTTTCCACAGCCTGGTAGCACATCAATAACCTAAAGATTATTGTGCTTTGTCAGGTTTTATTTTGTAACATTATGGGAAATTCTCTGCTGCTCTGGATGAGTGCATAAACTCTTATTGCTTGACAATTAACAGAGCTAGTAATAGAAAATGCAATGTAATTTACCTTAGTACAAGGGATTTTGGTTAACAAAAATTAAACTATTGAACTCTTGTAGGAGAAGGACATTGTCTCATTATGTGTGAATTTTTTTTTGGGTTTTTTTTGGCAGTTAAATAAATAAAAAAAAATTCCTGTACACAACAGCAAGTGGGTGCCGGGCCTTGGGTGGATTTATTATGAAGGCTGTGTGGAATTCTTCTAATGTGCTTGCTTTGGAACTGAACAAAATGATCCCTTTGCAAAATAAGCATGCTGTAGTCTTTTCTGTGATACACAGAGAGTTCACTCAAATAAATAATGTTGAAGGGGGAGTTCCTTTATGTGCTGTGCAATTTCATTGTGCTGGAGACTTCTTCTTACCTCTGTTGCTGTATTAGGAAGGTCAGAATTCAATCCTCTCCATCAGCAACTACATACTACAAATGCTGAGGGGCCACCACATTACTCTGAGGACCAGTCAATCTTCTCAGGTTGACCTCCAAAGAGATGGCTTGTGTGCTTTTGATCTCCCTGGCCTAGGAAGATCATGTTTCTTTTCCTACTTTCTTTCTCCTCCTTTCCCTTTCCCTTTGCCTTTCCCTTTCCCTCTTTCCTTTCTTTCTTTCTTTCTTTCTTTCTTTGTTTCTTTCTTTTTTTTTTCCAGGAATAGGAAGGAAACTCAGGACAATGAATTTAAGGTTGATGTTTACCCTACCAAGTCACAATTTTAACCAGTTCAAAAGGAAATGACGTATAAATTAAGCCATGAGTGAAATGAGGCTGAGGAGTTAGGGTGGGGAGCTGGCTGTGAACTGAGTGTTCAGAGTTTCCACAGAGCCTAGTGCCAACCTGAACAAATTCACGGAGAAATTGATTTTTTTGCAATTGAGTTGGGTAGGAGTGTTGATCTGCTTGAGGGTAAGGAAGCTCTACAGAGGCACTTGGACAGTCTGGATCAATGGGCTGAGGTCAATTGTATAAGCTTCAACAAGGCCAAGTGCCGGGTCCTGCACTTGGGCCACAACAACCCCATGTGACACTACGGACTTGGGGGAAAGTGGCTGGAAAGGCACCTGCCAGAAAGGGACCTGCGGGTGCTGATCAACAAGTGGCTGAATAGGAGCCAGCAGTGTGCCCAGGTGGCCAAGAAGGCCAATAGCATCCTGGCTTGTGTTAGAAATAGCGTAGCAAGCAGGACCAGGGAGATGATTGTCTTTCTGTACTTGGCATTGGTGAGGCCACATCTCAAGTGCTGTGTACAGTTTTGGGCACCTCATATAAGTAAGACATGGAGGTACTGGAGTGGGTTGAGAAAAGAGCAACTAAGCTGGTGAAGGGCCTGGAGAACAAGTCTTATGAGGAGCAACTGAGGGAACTGGGTCTATTTTGTCCGAAGAAAAGGAGGCTGAGGAGAGACCTTATCACTCTCTACAATGACCTGAAAGGACGTTGTAGAGAGGTAGGTGCTGATCTGTTCTCACAAGTAACTAGTGACAGAACAAGAGGGAATGGCCTCAAGCTGCAGCAGGGGAGGTTTAGACTGGACAGTATTAGAAATTTTTTTCACTGAAAGAGTTGTCAGACATTGGAACAGGCTGCCCAGGGAGGTGGTTGAGTCACCATCCCTAGGTGTGTTTAAAAGCTGTGTAGATGTGGTGCTTGGGGATATGGCTTAGTGGTAGACTTGGTAGAGTAGGGTTAATGATTGGACTTGATGATCTTAAAGGTCTTTTCCAACCTAAATAATTCTGTGATTTTTATGATAGGCAGTTTCACATTCACTGTGTTTTCCTGAGCATACCTGAAGAACCTCAGTAAGAAAATATACCTCAGCACTGCGAGTTTTATCTCTGTCTCTTGAATAAAAGTTAATTTTTATATTTTAAAAGACACACTTTGACTCATTGCTATTTTCAGGCCAAAGAAATGATTTAATAAAATTTGAAGCCATAATGATTAATTCTTTATGACCTCTTCATTTTGCATAGTTTCTATATAGTGGGACTTATATCAGAGTCTTAAATGAGTGAGAGGGAAAGATTAGTGTCTACCTGTGCCTACCTGTCTGCCTGTCCATCCCTTAAGGTTTCCAGCTAGAGAGTAGATCATGGTACTCACAGTCAATTTTCTGGCATTGGCACCAAATCAAAGTTTGATTCAAATATGAAGGTGAGGTTTGATCTTTAAAATACTGGAGAAGGTTGTTTAGTTAAGATGTTGCATGTTTATTTCCTACCACATTTCAGTGGATTTCATGTTCTCGATTTTTGGAGGCAACTGAGATCATCTCAGCCTAAGGTAAAGAGTGTTGGTCTTTCTATGTGCACATGGGTGAAAAAGTCAGAAAGGTTTCAACAACGGAACAGTCCAGTTGAACATGGTGTTTTCTGGGGAATTGGGTGTATTTGAACAATGGGCTTTGTAAGCAAGGCAATAATAGCCTCACATAGACAGATAATGATGGATGTTATGGAATTGTGAATTGGGGTTTAAAATTGTGCCCTCCTGCCCTCAAACCTCCTTACATATACAAACAAAACAAAGCGGAGTTTGAGATGGAAGCATTAGACTGGATTGGCTGAAAAGCTTTCCTTGTACTGGAGGGTGTAAGCCTGTATCAGATAGTGTTGAAATCGCCTACTTGACCCTTGTCTAACCTTCAATCCAGAACGCACAAAGTAGGACAGAGCTAATCCCAGCAAGTAGGTTTAAGCAAACAGACTACCAATTTACTACCACTCAGAGAATGTCACTTTCTGAACTTTCTACTCACACACCATTTTGGAAACAAGAGCCATTTAAAGCAGAGACGCATTACAGGGAGAATATGAGGCTCCACTTCAAATCCAGTGAGAGCTCCTCACTCTTAACCACCTCTGAAGAAGACAGCTGTGTCTTTACTGGTGTGCATGGTGGAACACACGTGATCTGTGACTTCCAGAGTACAAACCAGTGATTCTGCAGCAGGTTTCCCACTCCTATTGCTCACCTGAAAGACATCAGGTCTCCTGTCAAGCCATTTGCCATGATGTGTAGCATTCTCAATAGCACAAATGAAAGCAATTACGTAAAATATACGCTTGCGGAGTTATTGATATTTATGATGATTTTCTTTTTATACAACCTCACGTGGAGAAATTATTTGAGGCTGAAAACTTCTAAAGCCTTCCTACATCACCTTGAAGCAGAGAGGAAGACAGAAAAATGAAATGCAGTAATTCTTCAAATTTAGCCTGCCAATGGGAAAAGTTTGTTCACTGTTTTGTTAAGGCCAGAATGTGCTGACACCAGCTCTGTTGATCTGTCCCTTGCTTTCCAGCTAGTTCTGGTAATGCAAATGGCCTTATCATGTGGGAAACACAAACCAAGCAAGAAAGCATTATTCAAATTGAGCAAAAATGCATGGTTATACTCATTATGGAATGGACTGTGACTGTCAAAAATTACTTTTGCACATGACACAGGGTCAAATCATGATGATTTTTTAAAATGGGTTGTTTTGAATTTTTTTTTAATTTCAGTGCAACAACCTGTGAGATTATCTTTTCTCACTCCTGAACCGAAAATTTATGTGGTTCTGAATATAAATTGTAACCTTGTGTCTGAGCTCAACACCTCGGCTTTGAGATTGTCAACACCAAAGTCCTCTCAACTTTTAGGAGAGCTTGGATCTGATTCCATAGCAGGACACTGTGGTTTGCATTCATTTTTTATGTTCCTTATATACAATAAGACATTGTGATGACAGAGATTATGTACAATGTGGATATACACTTACATGGAGAAAGAACGATATCGGTTGCTTGAGAGGTTTTTATCTATTATGAGGCAAATATCACATTCCTTACATATTTTTCCTTAAGATTCCTGACTATAAATTTTTCCTACAAAACTGAATTAGAACTTTGTTAGAAGGTTCACCAAGGCCAGAAAGAATTCTGGCTAAGAAATAAACGACATTCAAAGGCAAAAGAAGTGCAAACTAGTAGGAACTGCCCTAAATTACTGGCAAACCCCAAATTGTAGTTGTGCAGTTTTTTGTTTGCCTTTTTTTTGTCATTTGTTCCAGTCCAAGGGTCTGTTTTTAAAGAGAGAGCTGGTGAAATACCACCAGCCTGAAGCAGGAATGAGAAGACTATGAATGTCTCCCACTGAAATGGACAGAGAGCTTATTAAATATATGGTCAATGTTTTTAATAACAAAATCATTTGAAGTTTGCTTATAAGGTGCACATAAATCCAAAAGCCTGAGTTTTTGAGTGTTATTAAGCTTAACTCCTTGAAACCTGCACTGTTGTTCCCTCTGCACTTTCCAAGGCAACTCTTAGCGGCCCACAGTCTCCACAAAAGGTACTTCCCCTCTCAAGTGTGTGTGCTAAAGCCATGGAGACCCTTCCTATATCCCTCATCCTTTACTCAGTCCTTTTTTGAGCTTTCATAGGTAATAGAGACAAACACCCAGCATTTGGAGGTGAGGTCAGATTATGAAGATGATCCCGGAGGAAAAAGGGAAAGCAAAATTGAGCCTGTAGAACAATGAGTGGAGTGTGTAAAGTCTGAGAGTTTGGATCTCCTCTTATCTGACTCCTTCTCCCACTCTGCTTCATGCTGAATCTGCTGTCTTATCTGTTTCTCATTTTTGGTATGTGATTTCGTTGGCACTAACAGGGATTTTTTTCTTCTCTCATTCTGGAAGACATGCCAAAGAGTGCACAGAAAGCTCATATGACAATCTTTTAATGGTATATGTGAAAGTATGAGGAATTTAGAAGGAAGAAAGAACATACTTGCAATTAAAATCACATGCTACATCCTGTAAATAGACTTTCACTGAGAGAGTCACATCTCAGGCACATGCTGCAACAGTTCCTACACGGCTCTAACTGTCATGAAACCACTTGCTGGTAAAACATTTACACTTCCTCAAGTTATATACAGGGGACACCTTCTTGTGAAGCAATGGCAGGGGAGGGAACTCGGTGGACGCTAATGCCTCTCTATCATTTGAGATCTTTAGAGTAAACGAGAGCCAAAACAATCGTAACATTTTCTCAGCTGCCAGATTAGTTTTGTAGCATCACATTTCTGAATTTGTGATGCAGTCTTTCACACTTACCCTTGCACAGAGCTCTGCCCACACGCATAGCTGTGCTCCCCTGTTTTCTTTCCCAGTCCTACTGATTCTGGATCAAATCTGTAGCTGAGGACTAGACCTGGCATACATACCAAATTTGTTTTTGCAGCATAGCTATTTTTAACTGAAGAAATAAGCTGGAACCATCACAATCAGGTAGTTAGAAGCAGCACCAATCTCATGGCCTTTCATGGCTCAGAACTTTCCACTCGTCGTTTTTTTTCCCCAGGAATGACAAAACCTCATCCCACTGCTGTTTGTTGGTTTGCAGTTGATATTTACTTTCTTAAAAATGTGAGTTCCTCCTTCATGTAACACTGGAAGGCATTTGTTACTCCTCCAGACAGCACAGTAAGCATGAGTGTTGCTACAAGGTTGGCTGAACATGTGGGTTTGAATGTCTAGGACTTCTCATAGTGACTGAATAGCTCTGCAAAATGGATTTTGTTTTAACGATAACTTCACTGGGTTTTCCTGGCACAAAGGCTGCTCTTAGACCTAATGTAGAAGAAATGCTAAATTTTGTGTATAAAATTAAAGCAATTGTACGTGACTTTGCCATTACTGGGTTGAGTTTGTGAAGGTTTTGTTTTGAAATGGTCAATGAGAACTGTTACCAAACCATAGAATGATTTTGTTTCTGGTTGTCCCTGAACCACAACTATTTTTAAGCTTTACAAAGTCTGTATAAAAGATGGCTCAAAGGGTATTTTCTCACTCATTTTATGAAGTATAGTAGGTTAGCTGAGGTAAGATTTAGCATTGAGACTAAAGAAGTTACTGTCACATGTCGTAGAGAGCATCAGAAATAACACCACATATATCTTTCTTTGCAGTTAATTTTTACCTTCTGCGTCTTAGACACTTATCCCACATTTTCAGGTCTCTGTCCTTCATTGAGATCTTTATCAATTGGAAAAGTACACCCGTCTCGAAGCTTTAATGTTAAGTACATTTCCACAAGAAAGTATTGCTTTAACAAGGGTGGAAAATGCTCTCCTTAGAAGAGCAATTATCATTAAAGATTCATTATCAAAAGAATAGTTACCTAAAGCAGAAAAGTATGAACAGTCCCACTGATTCATTCTCCTGACAAAGTGTGACAGCAATCCCAAGATGAATATATTTCAAAGACTAGTACAAATTTAGTCTGTCTGTCTATGCATATAATATGGCTACTGCTACATTACCAGATTGAGCACATCTTTAACTGCTGCCAACAGGCTGATACCTTTAATGATGATATGCTGTTTTACACTGTGTGGCGACCTGCTTGTATAGTTTGAATTGCTGGCTGAATTTTCTTTTCGGTTTTCTATTCCAGGTCATCTTCTCAAAAGGGTTGACTGGTTCACCGACGTCTTAGAACTCAAAATGAGCCTTCAGCTTCACACCATAGGCTCATGCAGAGACACAACTGCTGTTAATCTGTAGGCACATGTGGCACAAACTGTAATTTGCTTATGTCTTTAGCATGAATCGTTTACATTCCCCTGCACCATATAAAGCACTGAAGCTAGAGATGACCCACACTTGCTTTGTGTGTGATAAGGATTTATTCACTCCCTGGCTGAGACCTTGGAAAAAGAATTTTTTCATAATTGGTTTACTCCAGAGCAGTACTGGGAGGGGCTACACATTAAGATTTATAGGGGTCTTTAAGATTTTTAATTTAAGATAAAATAGAGATGCATATCATTTAGAGTCTATATCTGTATACACACATTAAACTCTAATTATATGTAGACTTATGTGTATTGCTTTTAAATGATAAATTTGGCTGGTTTTAGTAGAAATCGAATCCAGTAGATTTAATATTTACTAGTATTATCACATTAAGTCACAACGTACCTTTTAATGTGAAAATAATAACAGAAAGAAATTCCACTTTGCTAATAAAAGCAATTTAATGACAGTAACCAACTGTGTTGGCGTTTTCTCATGGCAGAGTTGGGCAGGAGTGCCAGACCAAATTATCAAGTCCTTCAACAGGCACAAAACCCTCAACAAAATCAATGGGAGCTTGTTTAAATATAGATTTAATTAAATCCACAGGATTTGGCCGGTTATCGGTAACTTTGGTCAGGATGAGACTTTTAAGGAGACAGTTGAAACTTTCCCATCTCTGCCATTATATAAATGTTATTTTTGCTGGGATATCTTCCTTCACCCCCACCCCCCAAGCAGTTCAGAGACAATAAAACACCAGGAATCCCTGAAGAGTGGTAAAATGCTGACATGATTTAAGGAGGAAGACTCTGATAAGAAGATAAAAATCTAATAAACAGAGTCTGGAGGACCTTGGCAAGTCTCAGCTGCTTGCCAGTGTAAGCAAAGCCCCTCCCAAGGAAAACAAAGGGAACCTTAATCTCAAGGACATTCCACTCACAAACCATCTGAAGGAGAAAGTCAAGGCCATGACCTCTGCAGTCTGAAGTTATGAGCATACTGACAAGAAAATATTTGACTTGGTTCAAGAAGCAAAATCAGTCACTGGATTTTTTAATATCTGTTTTTTCTTCCGTAAGAGACAAAATAATGCAGTGCTGTGTTGTGTGTCAATGTGTGTATATATCCACCTCCTCTCGCTGTTAAACGGAAGGGATATTCACATGCAGAAGATATGTGTATATTATTATTATGCATGATATATACTCTGAATCAAATATCTACAGCCCAAGACTTCCCCAGGATAAATAAGCTAATTGTATATGACTGCTGTATTTTTGACCAGAAACAACACAATGTCAACAGATTTAAATGTTGCCTTTGTGTCTTACTGTATGAAACTTTAGGCCACTTAAAAGCTTCTGAAAGATAGCTACGCTGTAATTAGTTACAAGGAGTTTAAATTGGTTCAGATAAATCAAATGGAAACACAAAACGACATCTAACAGCCAAAGTTGTCTCAGGCTGCAAAGATTCATTGTCTCCTTTGGTCACCATCCACTTCCCCTTAATAGTCATTTTGTCTTTCTGTGAATACTTCACATGTTTTTAACACAGGAAATGAAGACATTAGCAACATTTGGAAAGCAGGGTCCTCAGGCTGCCCCTTTCCTGAAATTTTTGTTCTGATTTGGAAGATTGGGAGGTTTTAGGCACTAAAAGTACACAGAAAAGTATGGGAACTTCTCAGTTTTCTGGATAGTGTGGACTTTGCTCTTGGTAGTCATCCCATCTTGTCATTCAAGTTCAAACGTAAGAAATATAGGTGATCTTTTCTGAAGCTGGCTCTTCAAATCAGCACAGCATCATAAAAACTCTTTCCTTATCTACCTATTGCAGTTATTCCTAGGAATCTGTGTAAACTTTCCTTATCTTAGAAGAAATTCTCCCCTGATACAGAGGATTAGGACTCGGTGTGTCACACTCCGCTCACTATGAGAAGATCTCCAGCTAAATATTTCATACAGATTTTTAATGCCCCATTTGTTTCCAGATGCTGGTAACTTTATTAAGGTTAATTGTACTGCCCTGAAACATGGCTCTGAAGCACATTATTCACACACATTGCTGCAGCTCACTAACCCTGTGGGTTCCCTTACCAATGCCTATCACTTTGATTTCATCACTGGATGTTGTAATCTTCTCAGACCTGCTTTGCCAGCGGGGACCAGTAGAAGCATCTTGAGGTGCCAGCTCACTAAGATGTAATGCCAGATATAAGTAACCCTTTGCATATTCGGAGAGGGTCCAGGCTTACCCCAGCTCTTCTTAGAAAAATAAATAATGCCATCTGTGGATAAGAATAATGATTATTTTTGCCAGTGCTCCTCCAGAAGCTGGGAATTTGAATTTTGAGCTGCGGGGGGAAGTAAGTTGTACAACATAAGGAGAAGCAAGGATGATCTGTTAGAGAGATAAGCCTGACAAGCAGAATTTGGCTTCAGTCTGGAGCTAGGCTAGCGCCCGTCAGAAGTCTGAACTAATCTGAACTGAACCCTGCCCCTCCAATAACCTGCCTTGTTGTTGTGGCACCTGATGACATTTTCTGCCGTGTTGTGTAATGACTTAAGGGCTGTAATGGGTTGCATGCTGTTAAATGTCATCAAATGCCATGAATCATAAACAATCCTGGCTTCTAAACCAGAGATTAGGGATATTTATGAAGTTTAGACTCAGTTTGGGTTTTCCAGACTCTTGAAGTTCAGAGAGTCCCTTTTATTCTTCCTTTTTTATTATTTTTTTTTTTAAATTTTTATTTTTATTGCAGACTGCTTCCTGCTGCCGTGATTGACCCTGCTGCTAATATACCCAAACTGCAGAGCTTGGTGTTAATCCAAAAGAGTTGAACATCTGAACTGATTGGCTGCTGACAGCCAGTGTAAAACTCAAAAGCATGACTGCAGATATTGAGATTAGATATTGGAGGACACAAAAAAAAAAAAAAGAAGAAAAAAGAAATAGATGCAACAGTTTCTTCTCCACAGAAGCATCAGGAAACAATCCCTATCATCCCACTCCTTAAGTGCAATTTCTGGTTTTCAAAACTTTGCAATGTTACAAACCTTTTATTGATCCTATAAGAATGAAAGCAGATACAACAAAGAAGCCGTAAAGCACAAAGATAAAAAAGGAATAAAAGGGACAAGGCACTTACTGTTGTTTGTTATAGTCTTAAAAGGAATTAAAATAAAAAAAAAACAGGAAAGAAAAAAAGATAAGCACCATAAAAAGTAGTGAGAAGGGCGTAAAACCCAGACCTGGCTGTGACCGGCTGTATGTACACTGATCCATATTGCCATACTCATAAGGGATGGTGTTCCATGGGACAGTTGTCTAGATCTTTGCTTTTGTTTTAATTTATATGAATTTTCTGAAGAAAAGACTGAGGATGAAGTTTCTATTCATCTGTAGTGTTACTGGAAGCGACAAAGGAACGACACACGTGCACACGGATGAGCAACTGTTCTCCAGGGCCACTGGCTGACTCTTCTGGTCGTGCTGTGTTAGAGTATTTGATACTTGTGCACATACCATACTGATCCCACTTGGATGTGTTCTCCCCACTCTTATTAACAGTCATTAGATAAAGATTATCTATCTATAAGTGACAAAGATTTCATCTCGCCTGCCAGGTCATCTGGTGCTGTTCAAGATAAATGCTCCTAAGTTTGATTTGAAAGCGCTTTTGAGTCAAATGGAAGCACTTTGGTGAAACCCTTAAGAAAAAAACCTGACTTAGCTGGTCTGTAAAAGGCCTGATTCTGCTCAAACCTGTTTCTTCAGCTGTGGAACTAACCTTCTTATACATTTATTACAGCAAGCAGCACTGACACTGAACAAGCGTAACTATTCATTAATAATGACAAATCATTCTGAATGCCGCACACAAGCAATGAAGGAAGGGGCTTCTGTATAAATAAACAAGCGGATGTGTCTGAAGGTTTAAGACATTATTCTAGTGTTTCCAAAGCACCTTAGTATTGTGGATGTTTCAGCCTCAACTTCCTTGAACCCCTTCAGAAATCCTGTGTTTTGGCAAGTCACAAGCACCTGAAAGCATCTGCTTCAAACCCAGGGTTAAAAGCAAACAGTTTGTGTTTATATGCTACCCTACTGCTGAGCTGAGCTCTTAGAAATGTAGGCAACCATCCATCCCTCTTCAACTCTCCCTCCCCAGCACTCCCTAAACTTGTATTGGGAGTTGAGGAAGAAGTCAGAGGTGGTTATTGTGCACAAATCATCTGCTGGCTGAAGTTTTTGGTGGCAGCCGAGAGAGAAGAAGGAAAAAAAATTAGAAAAATTTCAATTTCAGGACCATTATTATTTTCATTAATCATAAGAGGCGCTGTCACCCCTGTCCTTATTCTTTAGAGGGAGATCTATTATACGGTCCATTTAGTCCAAGCCATATTACCTCATATGTTTTCCTGGCTGACCAAATAAGACTTAAGAGATAAAACAATTTACTGTTCATTATGATCCGTGTCACTGGAATCAATCTATTAACCTACATTAACTGGATATGTGACGATAGCTCACATACACGCTCCTCAGATTTAAAAAAAAAGAAAGAGAGAATAAGGGAGGGGCTGAAGGGAGGGGGGTGGAAAGGGAGAGGGAGAGAGAGGGGAAAGGAAATCAAGGCCCATAAAGTGCAGCAGACGTATAATTTGCCAAGCGAATACAACTTCATTTTCCAGCGGCCACTGCTGCGCCCTCCACATCTTCACGCAGCCCCTGACCTGTGAAGAATTCTAACAAATTGGCTTCTATTGTGAAGCCAAAAGGTGCCATCAATGAAGGGACGGTTCGCTGGTCCTAAAGTATGATGGGAAATCGCAGGCTGGAATAAAGAGCTGCAGTTTTATGAAGTTAACCCGTTGAGGTTAAATCCAAGCGGGTAGGCTGGAGCAGGCTCTTGCCCCTTTCAATGTCTTAATAGGAAGAAGAGGATTTATTCAGATGTGTTGCCCACACACAGGGGAACGTCCCTTGCCAAGCAAGGCAGAAGGAAGAGTTTCTCTTTGGCGTGTAGACGAAGCAACTTCTGCTGCGTCACAGTGTGGATTTGTTCTCTCTCTTTTGCTCTCTCTTTTGCTCTCCATGCTTGATAGAATGTAAGTGTCTGGAGGAAGAAAGCGAATCAATAGGTGGTCTTCCTGATCCTCATTTGCACAGCAAAAGAACTTTTGGGTAAACAGCCAATGAGTTAAGGTAGTGACACCTCTATGCAGCTCCGTCGGTCTATTTTCTCTGGCTTTGCACTTGCTTATTAAGAGCTCATCTGGGTTTAGGTCCTTTTTTTGTTTGTTATACCCTCCTCCAACATGCTGGAGTCTTGCTAGTCACTGATAACTAGAGGTGTTTCCTTTGTGCAGACTGCTTCAGTGCTTTCTGATCCGTCTGCGCTTGCTCAGTGAAGGCTGTGCACACCCAGGACGTGGCAGAGACCCTGCCGTGCTCCCAGTCACTCTGCCTGTGCTCCAGAATCACATGCTGAATGTGCTGGGAAGAGGTGGGAATGGTCTTGATACCATTTCCACAGGCTTTTAAGCTGCTTTTTGCAAGTATTAATGTGGCAAGTACTAAAGTTCGTATTGTTACTCCAGCTGATTTAATTGGATACTGGAAGTGCTTTGGGTGGAAGCCAGCAGACTGAGACCTACTTGAGCACTGATGCTCCTCTTTTGGATTGCAGATGCCTCACCCTTATGCAGTTATCAACCTTGAGTTACTCCACTTTGTCCTCAACATATAGCCCTTGTGGGCTTGACATCGGCTTTCTCTGAAGTGGTGGAGCTGCTTCTGTCTTCCACTGTGCTTGCCGGTGCTGTCCGTGTGTGTGCCTGTAAAGCTTGGGCATCCAGGAGCATGTAGATTCTCCAGAGATCTGGCCTATCTCCACTGGATTTAGCAGCAATTGTATCAAACTGGACTCACATTTCTCCCCTAGAGATTAGTTGAGCTTTAATAGCAGGGACTAGTGGGGTCATATTCACATCCATGTAACACACGTCTGCCTCAACTATTCCTTCCAACTGAGCAAATTACCAATGCACAGCTACAAACCCCGTGAATAGTCCAGGACTTGTTTCTTCTTTCATTCTTCTGTAAAAACAATAATGAAGGGCTGCAAGGGAACTTGCAGTGAATGTAATGAATAGTAGAATAAAAATAATGTTATGGTTGTGCCTCATAGTTTTTGCGCTATGCAGTGAGCCATCATGTTAGGAACTGGACTAACATTTTGCAGAGGCTGTCACTGCCCCACTGTGCCTTCAGGCAAAAAATGAGGCTGTAAATTAACAGTCTGAGGGAGAAAAAAAAGACAAAAAGACTTGCCAGAGGCCATCCCAGAAACTAAGTGGAAGAACCAAGGGTAGAATCAAAGCTACCTGCTTTGCCCATTTGACCACATTTTCCTTAATCTTTTTAATGATCTCATTCATTGCAAAGTATTAAAAAAAGTAGATCATAAGTTCAGGGGGTTGAGGGGAAGCTGGGAACATGGTCCTTAACCAGGTCTCAGGTTGGGTCTTTTGACTTGTCCATGCCGTGTTGGGTCAGACATTGGGCCACAGATCCGGCCTCTGCTCAGTCATGTTCCCTCCTCAGCCACGTGACCTTCTGCACTTCAAATCTTCATATCTCAGAATTCCCACTCACAGCATGAAGCTAAAAATACTTCGTTCAAGTCAACGAAACAGTCTGAGGTGCTCCTGGAAAACTGCAGGGCATGAAGTTCACTGGGGTCAAAAAAATCAGTCACTGACACTGGCTAGATCCAGAGTCTTCTAAGAGAAAAGAAGGATTATAGAGGTTACAGAAACTATTTCCTCACCCTCAAAGGCACATTCTTCAGAAACGGGAAAAAAAACCTCTGCATTGAAAACTGTGATTTATTCTTAAGACACTTTTGCAAAATCTGTACGAGTCCCTGTGGCGGAACAAACAAGGGAATAAATTTTCCAAGATTGTTAATCCAGGACTGCAATTCTTCAATTAAGAGGAACCAAACAAAACAACAGAAAACTAAAACAATATAGCAAACCAACCTTGTGGCTTTCTTATACTCAAGAACATACAAAGGCAGGACTTGTAACACCTAATTAAAGGAATTCAATGCTTATTTCACTGTAGGTAAAAATCAGTGATAAATGAGTTAAGCGAACAAGAGGGGTAGTGAAGACACACATATCTTTCATTGAGAGGCTGGAGGAGAAAGCAAGGAAATTGATGTACTGGAGGTCCAGTCACAGTTGGCGAAGGAAATAAAAGTCGGGAGTGTATTAATGTCATGGTCCCAGACTTTATTCCCTCTCCAGAGCACAGACCATTGCGACCTCAAAATTTGAAAATTAAACAGAAAGGAAATGTTTGTTCTTACAAAATAGCAATTCATTACTGGGAATGGAGATATTTAACCAATAAATGATTGCTTAATGGCCCATAGGACCTTTTCTGCAGTTACAAAAACACTGCATGTTGTTAAACAACCGAGGATATCTCTTGAAAATGCCATGCTTACAAATAACATGAGGGTTTATTTGCTGCTTGATAAATGTCCATAAACAGATACTCCCCGGATGCCCTGGCCTAACAGAGCACTGGGGATCAAGGAGGGGTGGAAGAGAGGAAGTGGGTGGTTGAGATGGAAGAAAACGTGACTGTCTCTGGTCACACACCTCTGCAGTGCCTTACAGCTTGCTCAGTCTGTCTGTCTTGCTGGTGACTTTTAGCTTACAATGGGCATCTCAGTGTTGAGTGAAGGGGAGCAAAACCTGTTCCTCTCCCCAGAATACAGAAGAAGCTCTTTTGGAAGGGGGATGTCACCATGAGACTGTATTTTCAGGCTGCTGCAAAAATAATCTGATTGAACTTTTTATGGCTGTTGTAAAATCTTTTTCTGTTTCTCATGAGAAGTGCAAGTTTACCAGTAATCACAATCTCAGCTTTTCCTGCTGAGCAGGGGAGTAATTGCTGAATGTTACTA
Organism: Baryphthengus martii; assembly: GCA_013396935.1. Classification (NCBI taxonomy): domain Eukaryota; kingdom Metazoa; phylum Chordata; class Aves; order Coraciiformes; family Momotidae; genus Baryphthengus; species Baryphthengus martii. Next base: position 203,466 of record VWZK01015141.1, read on the forward strand.
TGGGGCCTGGCTTTCTGCAAGCGCTTCCAAGCAGAGGTTGCCACTGAGCAGATGACAAGGTCTGCTGCTTGGTACATCATTATAAGATCCCAGTACGTCTGCTGGTCCCAGCCATCTCCGCTTAACCCTGGGCATTTCCAGCATGACAACTGCAGCAGGAATTAAGTTAACCCCTAATGCCATGTGAATATGGTGATGTAGAGCCTGGAGCAGTGACTGCACATGTAACTCATCAGAGTCATTAACAGTGACATAAATGACTTGTGGCATTTGAAAATGAAGCGTGTGTGAGAGTGTGTGTGCACACATGTGTGTGTGTCAACAAAACATCTGAGTTCAGAGCTTCCAGGGAGACAATTTGTACTCCTTGTTCATCCCAGGACACTGTTAGAGTTTCCTAATTAGAAACATTCTCCTTCATTAGTATTCTCTTCCTCAGTCAATGCTGGCACGGACAAATATCCTGAGATGTTTTAGTTTGTCATTTAGGCAGAAGATTTTTGTAGTTTTCCCCATTCAAGAATCTAAGCTTCGTGCAACTATGGCCAAGAAATCAAACTGTAGGGACTGAAGGTCCTGGTTCCTTCATCAGCTGGTCAATAACATGGAGAGGTCCTCGAGGGCCATGTGGTTTACTTGACTGCAGCAATAGGCATACCCCTAAGGACATCACCATGTAGTAAAGGAACATCGGTTAAAGAGCCCAGTTTGGTTCTTTTGTAAAGGCCCGGTCATTCTCAGGAAACCAACAGTTACCCTTAATGTGATTAAGGGAAGATTTCTGTCACAGATATTCACTAGCTATATCTTAGTACAAGTAGATTTGAATAGTGCAAGCAGATTTGACTATTACCATTAAATTAGTGATTATTTAGTTATGATTTCATGATAGACAAGCAGAATTGATTATTTTGACAATAAAATCAGGTTTGAGTCCAGAAATGCCACTCCACTGCCCAAATGTCCTCCCCTGGGGAGAGGACAGAAGACTTAACAGGTATGAAGTAGGTGGTAGTTATGTTGTTAACTAGGAAGCGTTCAAATGCAATGATGACAAAACTAGTATGGGAACATACAGAGGACAGAACGGAAAAAACACAATAAACCCAGAATAAAGTCTGTAGAGACTTTATTTTAGTTCAGAAAAACATGTTAATATAAACAGATACGTAACGGTGACAGCAAGGCAAAAAAACAAGAGGCAGTGGGGTTATCATGGGGACAGCAATGCTGACAGTCAAGTCCTACATCTGCAAATCAGGTCATGTAAGTGTGTACTATATTGGAGCAAGAAGTTACTCTGCCTTAAAACCCCTAAATCAACCTTTTTTTTTCTATGGACATAGGGAGAAGACGTTAACCCTGTGATCAGGTAATCGCATTGCCTCTTTACTGCCTCATTCGGACCAATACTATAGCACAGAGAACATGATCCTTACTGAGTCCTATCTGTGACAACTCATGTGTGGTGACAGTCACTGCTACCACAGACCTGAACCTTTGTGGCTAGAAATACCTTCCTGTTTCCCCTTCTAGTAGAGAGAAAAAGCAGGTAAGGGAAAGAAAAAGCTGTCTGCTGGCAACTCTTCAGAGCAACCCCACAGGAGACATTTGAAGCTCGGACGAGGCATCAGATTCTCGATTACTGAGACACACCTTTTAACATGCCCACAAACTGGCTTGCTGACGTGCTCTGAAGAGTATACGACTTGCCAAGGTCTTCTGGCATCAAGCCTAAAGGTTTCTCCTTTTTTTTTGTGCTCAGATCTTCCATTTGGCATCAGAAGATGTTATGGTGCCAATGTCGGTCCACCTGGACTGCAAACAATGCTTCCATTCACTTCCCAGCATTTAATCAGTAACTAGTATCACTGGTGTTTTCATTCAGAACTGTTTCCTTTAGCTCTAGCTCCTTGTGCCCTGAAACAACCACAGATAACAAGGGAACATTCGATTTACTTGCTGTAAGGACGTACCTCACGACACTCTGAGCAGCAGCACAGGGCAGGCGGTTTGTACGGCACCTCTGATTTGTTGTACCTGCCAGTGGGTTGAGCAGACGATGGAGCAGACTTGACCAATTAGCAGAGTCACCTGCCTGCTGGCTGGACTCACAGTCTATGCCTCTTGCTTGCTCCTGCAGCCGAAACTCTTACTAACATCCTGGGGTAAAAGTCTTGGAAATAGACTACGGGATGTGCTCTCTCCAGTGGACTTCTTTATTCTAGTGGAAAATCTTTGTGCTGAGTTGTATTTCGATCTGACAAACTTAAACTTATTACTTATATAAGGGCAGTGCTCTACTGCACCTATAGGAAGGCTATATGATGGGCTATAACTTTAAATTTGAATCAAAGATGAGTCAACACGTCAAACCTTCTGACAACTCCTCAGAAAGGTCAGAAGGAAACAAAGAACTGGATTTGTCCTTAGCATACTTTCCTGCTTTTAATAGAGTTATGCCAAGGCCTGAAATGTCCATCAGAAATGAGGGTTAAGTTGTCTCCAGCTAACGAAGATGAAAAGAATAATTTAATGGAGGTGGGAGCCAGAATGCAGTGTAGGGATGAAAGGACGAGCAGTAACTGAGACTGAATTTAAACAACTCTGGAGAATAAAACGATCCTTTTAAAAAAAAAGATAATTATGTCTTACAACAATTACCCTGGCTATGAAGCAAAATTAGCATAGTCCTTTCTAATTTAAATGTGTTGAAAGTGCCTGAGCATGACAGCAGAAAATTACAAGGTTTACGACACGGGCTTTGGTTAAAGTGATGGCAATCGGATTATTGTAGCTTTTTGTCTGTTGATAGTAATGATTGCAAAGTTACCTATAAATATTAACTATTTAGTACTGGGAGACTTTTAGTTTAGGTGGCTAAGATATATCTCTTCCAGATACTCAAGGCCTAAAGTTCTTGCACAGAAGACACTTTCCATTTTAAATCATAGGTGATTACTTCTGATTTCATCAGTCTGCTTTTCTAATATAATACCATAAACAGGAAGACCCTGGATTATGATTTAAGTCTATTGTTAAAATGAGAAAAAATGTAATATCCATTTTATTATTACTTCATACTTTTTCTCTAGCTTTCTTATGAAATGTGGTAGTTAGAAGATGTTTACAGTCTGGATCAAAAAACAATTTATTTATGGATTGAAAGAACCAAGCTTGACCTTGTGGAGATGTTTCTCTTTGATTTCCAAAGATTTTTTCAAGGCATAAATATAGTTTTCTACATCAAGTCTGCCCTGTAATTAAGCAGAAGAATTATCAAAAGAAATAAAATAAAAATCAGTGGTAAATCATGATCTGCACTCACACAGTAGCGTGTCTGGTAAAGGTAAATTAAAATGTGGATAAGTTCATCTGGGTTTAGCCTGGACTGATCATATATATATATTGATAATCTATATCACTCACATTTTGTTTACATGTGTTTTACTTTGGTTACACTTTGATCATCACTTTTTACTTTGAGATCTGCATGTTCTAACAGCGTTGTCGCCAGGTTGTTTATACAAAAGACCCATTTCTTTCCCCTCAGATAGAACAGGCAAAGCAATGCTAGGCAAGACTCATATGCACTAAACTGGATTTTTATATACCCTGGGCAAGACCAGATGTGCAGCTTAGGGTGTGCACACACGACTGTCCAGTTGCATGTTGTGTCCCAAAGTTCATCCTACACTTTCATAAATATTCTGCAGTGGAGTCTGTTCCTGCTCCATGTGAATTCAAACACCACGATTTATATTTCCACTAAGGTCAGTTGCTCAAATACTTTCATTTATTAAATTAGCTCTGCAGTAAATTAATATGATTTTCTTAAACAACTTTACAACTTGGGAGGTTTGGAAAACAGGGTTGAGCTCAGCTGTTTCCTGTGGAATCTTGTTTTCATAACCTCACTGAATCTTCTCTGCTTGACTTGTGATATATCTATATGTCTATATATAGATGGATATAAATTTTATTGTACTTGAAACAAAAAGCATATGTAGATTAGAATTTAGTTCCAAGTATGAATCTACTTGATTCATACATAAACTGATTTGCTTGTTGCATTTTTGGATCTGACATTCAGATTAATTTAGATTCTTTTCTTTCCAAGTTTACTAAAATCTTTCTCTCAGTTGTTTTTTCTCTTGGCAGGATTCTGGGAAAAAAATTCCGTGCTGTTGAAATAGTGGCTTATTAAATTAATACAATTACATAAAGGAACTGTGTTATATTTTAAGTAGATCTCTGATAAGGTGCTTTGCTCTGAATACTAAAAAGAATTTGGTCTTCTTGTATGCCTGATTCAAATGATTATCAAAGGCATTTATTTTTTGCATGTGACATGTTGTTAAATATGTTAATTTCCTAGAAGCACAGTGTAAGAAGTGCAAGAGCAGCTGTGTAGAACAGTGAGCTTAAAAATAACAAGGCTGAGCACTTCTTGGGGATTAGTGTGGTCCAATGGGTAGGCAAGTAGCCTACTATTCCAGACACCTGGGTTCTGCTCCGAAATATGCCACTGACCTACTATTTTCCACCGGACAAATCATTTCATCCTTAGCTTTCCTGTTCCTATCCATAAAATGATCCATCATTTTAGTACAATAGAGTTTCAGATGTGGAAGTACCTGAGTAGTAAAAACTTAGGATTATTCACAGATAATCAATGCCTGTTAGAGCCCTTCTATTTAAGGAAGAATTAGGAAGCCTGACTGCATCTAGATACAAACTCATGATAGAGCTCAAAAGCTTGGCAGATACAGCAATTATGGACACGTGTTTTAAATGAATAAATGGTTTCAACCTGCATAGCAGTTCCATTTAATTTATGGTGATGATGGGCAGGGCTATTTAATTGAAATAATAATTGATTTTGATGATATTACCTGCTTGAGTGAAGGATATATGCTGCAAAGGGAACCACTGTGCTATAGCAGGCAGAGAATCGGTGATATTCATAGGCCAAGAAGGAATTGATAAAGGAAATAAGGACACGGTTCTGCTGTTAATCTGCTTTGTAAATTCGCATTAGTCATCCCTATATTGTAATAATAATCCTTTTCTTTTAAATCTGAGGAAAATAAGACAGGTGAGTGTAACCTCATGCACACTACAGGAAAAAAATACAAAGCTGGTAATGTTGTATTCCTCCCTAGCAGCAACTTTCTGCTCCACTGGATGCATGTAAGGGATGAAGGAACAGCTCCTGCTCAATCGTAGCAAGTGTTCACAGCAGGTATTTCTGTCTATATTCAGACTCAAAGTCTGGATAGCTTATAAGGAAGGTAAACTTTGGATCTTCCATTTCTTTGTGCTCCTTAGATGGATCGGGCATGATTAAGAGATTTTATCCATGCATTTCATATCTCTGAAGTATACAGAGTTAGACTGCAGATTGCCTGAGACTTCTCCTCCATTATTCCTGCTATTCCAGTCTTATCTCATTATTTTCATATTTTAGGTTCTAGCTTCAGCCCAGGTCAGAGGAACTTGGATGCTCCTTGGACCTGCAGGAGCAAAAGACTTTCTAACCCGCTTTCTCTGTCTAGTGGTCTCAGTATGTCTTGCAGGTTCTTCTCCAATTCTATTACAGATATCATAAACGTATTTCTCCAACTTCTCTTTGGAAGCTAAACCTTGTTTTCGGAAATGGTTTTCCAATGATCCATCTCTTCACTTCCTCTTCTCAGAGTTTCTCATCCTTTTTCACCAGGCTTTGTTGTGTTAATGCAAACACTCTGGCCAAAAGTTATCAAGCGCTTCTCCTGTTTGATGCCCAGTATTCCCTGGAATTTCTGCACTGATCTCCCTTAGCAGTTGGAAGCACTTCTGCCATAGGAGGAAATATTCCCTTTCCTCCTGGGTTGGATCACTTTGCCTGAAAAATCAATACCAAAACTTCATCAGTGATCAGGCTCTGGCTATGTTCATACTGAGGCATTTTTTACAGACTCCTAGAAATAGAATGGAAAAAAATAATCTTAAAGTTGATGTCACAATTTAAAAAATATATGAAAATATACTTTTTAAAGGCTCCTTTGTACTGCCAGTCTGTTAAGTGACACTCAAGCCAGTAAAATTTTCAGATAGTTCAGCTGTTGCCACTTCTGCATGAAACCCACATCAGAAATCCAGAAACAAAATTGAAGAGTCAAAAAGCATCTCCCTCTTAATCAAAATAATTAAGGCATGAAAAAACTTTCTAAGGGTCTGAAGACAAATTACTGGGAAATACATTCTGAGGGTGATTTTTGTTTCAGTTTCTGTTCATTTTATCACTGAGTTTTATGTTTGCACTTATTTAAGCTGTCTGGGAAAAGAGGCTGTACATAAAAGACGATTATTTTTTAGAGCACTCCAGGGTTAGTTTCAGGGAGAGTTCTTTGTTTTGTTTTAACTTGGTGGTGGTGGGGTTGTTGTTTTTTTCTCCCCCTTAAACAGAAGACATAAACCGTAGCTCTTAAATAGACGAATGCTGAGAATAAAATTACCAAAGACTTCTTTTTAGAAAGTAAGCAAAAGCAAGAAAAGAACAAGGGAAAATAATCTGTGTCCTATAGCAGTCATGCAATGAAACAGAAATACCAGGCCAAATTCTCAGTGGGTAGAAATCAATACATCTCTGGTGAAGTCCATGAAGCAACATCACTTTACACAAGCTGAGGGTCTGATAGCTACATATATATTTTATCTATCTGTATGCAGCATTACAGAAAAAAAAAAAAAAAAAGAAAAGAAAAGATAAAAGAGCTCTTGAAAGCGAATGAAGTTAATTCTCAAAAAAAAAGAGTGGGTTTTAGATGTTGAATATTTAATTTGCTGATAAAAGGATGCTGATTTCCTGCATATAGCCACCACAAATAAAAGAAAAGAAAAGAAAAAAAAAAAGAAAAAAAAAAAGAAAGAAAGGCACATCTTAAAAGGGAAGCAATGAGCAGAAACTGACCTTTCTGTGAGCAGGCAGATGAGAGAAGGTATTTGGTTAATCCCAGCTGTCGCTGATTGGTCAGACAGAACCGTGTTGAAAATGTCTCCATCTGGGCTAATCTGCTCTCAGTTGGATGAGCTGAGGCCTTCAGAGTTAACCTGACATTTAACAATAATTACCCTTTCGGATGACCCCAGCCCAATCTCCTGCTCTCTTAGAAATCTCTCTTTTTTTGTGTGTGCTCCCAAACCCCTTGACTCTTGTGTTAGAGATAGCTGAAAAGTGATGATACGATAATGAGATATGCTAGACAAACATACGCACGCACTTGCGCGCGTGGGCGCGCACCCGCCCAGGTAACGCGCGCGACCTCCCCTTGAAATGTGCAGCGTGTCCCGATCGCTCCTGTGTCGTTTATCGGATTCCCGTGGCATACAAGAGAGGAGATATTTTAAAAATTGAGAGGGGGGATAATTTCCCAAATTAAAGAGTAGTCATGCTTTCTTGCTAACCTTTGTGTGAAAGCTCTAAGTTTCTTTCTGGCACTTGGAAGTCTCATATCTGTGGTGAGGAGAAATGGTGCATGGAAATAGGTTCAGATAGAAAAGCAGAGTTCAGAGGTCGCAAAGGCTAACCGTAGATGAAATGTGGCTATTTCTTTTTACCTGAGGCTGGCTTCATCTTTCCTCTGAAAGGTCATTGTGATAAAACAAAAACACCTCTCAGGAGAGGAATCATTTATCTCTGGTCAGGTTCTCCTTTCCATTCTGGTACTTTATTTATTTTTCTCATCTTTTGACCACATTTCTCCCAGTGTCACCTCCTTCCTGAAGGAAGTGAAGTCCAGTGCTGAGTTTTGGATGTTGGTAGAAGTTTGGCCTAGTTATACTTATTGTCTCTGTTTTAGTTGGAAATCACGTACAGAGACTTGGATGATTCCCCAAATCACTTTAATCTGTTGGTGATGAGCTCAAAAGTTTGAGAAAATAGTGATGCTAATGGAAAAAGAACAAGGGCAAGTCTATATGATAGGAAGCTCATTTCCAGTGCCTGATTTATTTCACATCTCCATTGTGACCATACATAAATCTTGTCTCTACGTCGGTTTCTTTATTTGTCCAACTAAGATTATAATAGTCATTTCACAAAAGTGCTATGAGATTAAATTTTAAGCACCTTGAAATTCTTGAATAGAAGACAATTAAGAAGAACTGTATATTTATACACGGTATATCCTCTTACATCTTGGGTTTGATCCAATAACCAGCCTTAATTACAATAATTATGCCTCTGGTCACAGCCAGAACCTGGGAGTGAAGTGAAGGAAACCAGGGAAAATGTTTAATCAGTGTCCTAAGCAAAACTTCCTTATAAAATTCTTGTTTTTGCAATTTCTAAACAGTTCTCAGCTGGAAATTCAGGCACAAGTTTATATCTTGACTTTGGACCAGCAAACAGCAGTCGCATTTGGAATTGTGGTTACAGGCAAAGATTTTCTCAGTTATTCATTGCATAGTTCCTTGTTTGAAGTTTATTTCTTATCCAGAGGATGGATCCCTCAATATTTATGGGCAAAGTTCCTTTGACTGTGAAACTGCTGGGGATTATCTGACCTGCAAGTGAAATCCAGTTCTGAATATTTTCATGATCCAAGCAAACAGCCCATTTCACTGAACAATGTTGAAATAGTAATCACTTGGCAAAATCTCTGCTTCTGCTTTTGCCAGCTAAGCAAACTATAGCTGTTTACTTGCCCCACATCCTACAGTGTCTGCAGTAGCATGCGGATGAGCTCAAGTTCAGACTGTCAGTCTGAGATTTTAGCAGTTTATACATGTGAGAGTTCCAGTAATTTTCTGGAGTCTCCAGATTAAATCAAGTGTGAGATCCGTTTTTTTTTGGTTTTTTTTTTTTTTTTTAGACTTTGTTATAGCCTGTTGTCTTTCCACGGGTGTTCACAAGGGTATGTAATGTGGAATTCTTCCCTTGTGTGTAACTTATTTAGGATAGTCATTTATATTCTATTTTCCTCTGTGTTTCAAAACAAAGCCTATGTCCTGGGCTGCTGCCCTCTAAAATCAGCCATGGCTTTTCCTTTCATATGTGATAAAATAACTCCTTTAGTGGGGCTCTGATCGCTCTCTCAGCTCTTTGTACATTTTCTTTGATCAACAAGCATTTCAGCTCTGGGAGAAAAGATAACAATTTTCTTGTATCCAGAAGAAGAGTTTCTAGAAACACAAACTATAAAATTCTTACAGGTCTTTTGGATGAAGATGCTGTCTCCTATAGCAGCCCGTGCTATAAACTTTCTAGAAATCTCTAGGTCTTCTTTAGAAAGGGCAAAAGTTTTTTTTCATGATTTTGTTTCTTTCTGGCTGCAGCTGCTGATAATGTTTTGCCCTTTGCCGTGTTGAGGAAACAACATCGGCTGCAACCTTGGCACTTACACTGTCATATCAAAGGTGAATTTTCCATAGAAAAGACTGATTTTGGTTTGGGAGGTGTGCAATAGGCTAACACATGGACATCTACCCACCTCCATGTCTGATGATTTTCTCTATAAAGTAATTTAGCAGAATGTCCAGCCAATGTTTTCTACCCTTACCCTCAAGACTAAGGTCCAATTAATGCCTGTGGTGGATGGTCAGACAGTTAACTGCACAGGCATGCTAGAAGAAACTTCATGTTTTTCCCCCAGACTGAAGAAAAACTGAAACATTTCAGGATGATTAACAGATACCAAAGCTTTTCCGCAGTGATGAGAAAGTGTGCAGCTTTATTTTCCACTAGATACTATTCAGCTGTCAAGAAGATAAGTCTACAGTGTGCTTAAGCCATAGTAAATTGCTGTTAAATAGCCTCAGTCATATATGATCAGCTAGCTCTTGCCCTTATAAGCAAAAGCAAATAATCTCAATAATTAGGGTGCAGTGGGACTAGACTAAGCACCATGAGATGCTGTTGAAGGTATGTCCATTTGGATTCTCACTGTTTATGTACCTGTCCTTTAGGTTGTCTTTGGAAGATGTCATCAATTATTACACAGTAAAAAACACACACTCAGAGGTGCATGGACACTGAATACACAAATAGACTCTCTACCTCATTCATATTAGGCAACACTTTATGCCCTGAATAAACCAGTGAAGGGAATGAGATGAAAAAGTTTTGTTCGACCTAAGGAAGAAGAACACAATTTAGCTGTTTGGTTTAATATCAAGGACAAAATTGACTGTCTTATTCTCAGTGCATGACACGATTTACATGGTACCCTCAGCTGAACGGGGAAAGCTGCTAAAGCTTGTGAGCAAGGGTGCTGGGGTGTTATCCAGACCAAACACGTAACAGTCATTCCTTAGAGCAACAGAAGCTCATCATGGTTTATTTTAGATAGGTCATGTCAGTGTCGGCTTTTATTAATTCACATGATTCTCACGTCTGAAATAGAACGATAATATCAGTGATACGTAGTAGTGGATTGGCTCCTTTAAGTGTTTACCTCTTCGTTGTACAGGAGCTATATCCCTTGACAGTGTAATTGAACCAATGTTTTGCTTCAGCTGATTTCCATCCACAAACTGTTTTGGAGTTCAGAGAAGAGATCACCTTAAACCATTGAATTCTCCACTTTCACAGTCAATTAGTGATGGTTGCCAATATGGAGGAGGGCAAGGGATATGGGCTGCCCTTGAGAAAATGTCATACTATGCTGATGTCATAAAATAATAATACTACATACTAGGCGTCATTACTTTCGCTAGTACATAAAGGCAGCCAAGCACCAGAGCTACTTGGCTGTGCGCTTTACACAGGCTGGGTCAGGTAAGAGTGTGCTGCTCGAAATGCACGTTGAATAGCCTGTGCCATTTGGACAAACGGAAATCTAATATCACAGGGGAAGAGTTTACAGCCTTAGTCTTCCTATTACCCTGTCCTGATTCTCAGCCTGTGTAAAATGGCCCAACTGCTTCAAAAGCAACAGAGCTACATCGACCTGTAGTGTTTTCTCGTTTTATACCCTGTGAGAATGCGGCCAACCATTCCTCTGTACGTCATTCAAACATAGATATATACAGCTATTAATAGCCTATTGAGTTATTCTAAACCTTATAACAGTTTCTGTATTCTAAAACCCTCAGAAAAATCTGCCTAATAATTGTGCAGGCAATAATTAAACCCAGTAATACTAGGGCAGACAGAACCATAAGAATAAAATTCTCCGTACAGAATTTTCTAGGTAGGATAAAACACATGAACTACTGGTTGGCCCTGGCCTCTGTGCTATTTTTTTTTCAGTAACATGATCAAACTAATTAGCTAGATCACACTCCGACACCTATCGAGCTGCAAAGGGGAAACACATATTTTGGAAAAGGCAAAGAACTGTCTGTACCCAGACAGATGGTGAAAGTGTATCAGTTTCCTCCCTCTCCTTCTTAGTAGATTTTTTTTTTTCTTCCTTTTGGTTTAAGTCACCCAGACCTTGTCTTTTCAGTAATGTCATAATCAGCAAGCTGAAGGCAAGGCTGCTGATAATTGTTCTTTATGTTGCTCTTTGTTTAGTATCTGATTCAATACATCTGCGTGGACACCATTCCATCACCTTCTTAGTAACAGAGGTGAAAAAAATCAATGGCAATCAGATTACCTTGTTAACAGAAAGGCTAAAGGGCCAGTGTGTTAAGTTCACAGTGCATCACCTTTCATTTAAAACATCTCACTTCTGGGGTTTCTGTTTTATTTTTTTATTATTTACCCTTTATTATTATTTATAGCGCCGAGGGTTCCTCAGTATACCTTGACATAATTGCATTAGTCTTCCCCTAGGTTAGACTGGACAGCTGTGATATCTTTTCTGAGGAATGCAATGTTAGTTTTGATAAGGCAGCTCTGTCTGCAGGTCCTCATTTCACACATGGTTCATAACAAAATCCAGGAAAGTCTGAACATCTTGTATAATTGTGTGTTGGGGATTTTTATGGTTCACCCTCTCCTTTCCCCCTTATTCATTGAGATAGACTCAGAGGAATAATGTGATAGATAGAATGGCCATAGCACAGCACCAGCTGGTTATTGAAGAAACCTAGAGATTTTTACCTGAAACACAAAACAAAATTAAAACCAAATAATTACAGGATACAGAGCTAATAGCATGTGATTCCCTGAGCACTCTAGTTTTAGGATTTTGGGGTATGACTGCAATCCGGACTAAGTAATCACTCTGATTGTTTGCAGTTTGTGAACCTGATGTATTCCTTTAGAAATACTAAAATGATTTGTTAGAACCATTCTTCTGGCGATTACCTTATGCGTTCTATATAACTCAGTTGTGTACCCACCTACACCTCCAAGTCCTTACTGATGCTGGTAAATATGGGTAAATTCTGTACCTGAATCTGCCACGTCTCTACAACGGGTATAAAAATTCCTGTAAGTCTGGCTGGTTAAATCTGTTGGAATCCTTTCTGAGCCATATAGTGCAGCATAAACTTTATTAATCAGGCTGGGGTATCACAATTTGCTATCATAAATATGAATGAGCAGGGAGTGTCTCTTACGAAGAGCTGTTGTCTTTGTAACTATCCCATGAGTCATTCTCATCAGCCAAGGAACATTTTAGAGTGGGTTGGAGTTAAGCTTTTTGATGATACCGGCTTTTCCATAGCTTGAATAACAAAATCGCTAGTCTTGTATCTGTTCTTTCATTTGCCTTTCAAAGCTAAAGTTGTGCTTAGGCAGGTACTTTGTGTACATCAGCCAGCAGAGAATTATGTCCAGCAAAACCCTGAGGGAAAAAAAGACAGGATAAAAAAAAGTGGACGACTGATTCAATTCAACAGGGTCTTTATGTTTCATTCCTTGAAAAATGTTGTTCAAGTATCTTTTAGCTCTAACTGAATTCCAGGTCAAATTGCATGTAACTATTAGAGACCTCTTCACCACAGATTCCCACAGCTAGAGTCATTTCAATTAATTAAGTGCTGCAGAGGTTAGTAACGATTTTAAGTTGTGGATTGAAATTACTTTAAGAGATGGCAAATTCCTTGTGTGCTTTCTCCTTCTTCATTTGGGTTATGGCTATCAAAAGTGTAATTTGGACAATGGTTTAAAAACAACCACATATCTAACAGACTGCAGTCAAAATCCAGTCCTTTGTTTTTCAGGAAAGACACAAAAGGAAATTAATTCAAAAACTAGCTGGGATTAAATGTTTGTTTCTGAAAGTTTTGTAAGTGGCGTAAGTCTGAAAACCACATAGGAGATCATTCAGCAAATTAAGCATTTCAAACATAGTAGAGGAAATATGGATTAATTAGACATTCAGAAGTGATGAGTGATTTTTGATATCCGGTGCAGGCAAACATCTCCTCTCAGGGTTCCCAGGCCAGCAGTATTTATTGGGTCCCAGCTGCAATTTCCTTAGTATTTTTCCAGTTGTAAGTTTTGATGGCCTAAGATATGTTCCCTACCAGAGACAAACACGTTTCATCAAGGTCATGAGGAGGAACAACTTTAATCTGGCAAAGAGTGTGTATCCAGGCAGCCTCAGCACTCAACTCCTCAAGCAGACAGCGGAGAATTTACAGCCTCAGCCTGCTCCTCATAATTACAGATGCAACCCTACACCCCTGATAATTACCAGCCAGGCAACAAGTTACCCTCTGGTCCCATATGAGGAGGTCTATTTTGTACCCAGAGTTTTCAAGTGGAAAAAATCCCAGCTCTGGTGGGATTTCAGGTTGTGTTGCTGTGCAGAGTGGTGAGGCCCACATCTGGTTTGAGTGTAGCACAAGGGGAAGAAGGAGGAGGGAGACAAAAAGAGGTAATACAGGTAAAAGCAAGAAAAGCTCTAATCCTGCAAAGGAGCTGCCTGTGCTGTGTAGGGTCAGGATCTCAGCTCGGATGAATGAAGGAATGTTGATCATTTGCTGTGTAAACCAGAGTAACTTCTCACAAGTTTCTCAGCATGTTACATGCTACCTTTGCAACTGATACAGAATTTCACACCCGTGGTGCACATTATGCAGCCACCAAAGACAAGAGCAAGGTGCGTAAGACAAATCTATAGAAGCTGCAATATTTAAGCTTTACATATTTTGTTTACTCGTTTCATAGAAGAAACTGCTTTGTGAAGCACTGGGCACTTTAGGGAACCTGTGGAGAAACATTGGGTGAATAAAGTGCCCATGCCCTTCCACACCACAGACTTGGTTTCTCTATCAATGAAGCTTCAAAAGGAGCTTAGGATTTACAAAGCGATGGAGAAAGCAGCACTGTCCACAGGAGTCTGATTTTCTGGCTCAGAGAACCAGGCCCTCCAGAGGCCCTAAACGCCTTGTGCCAAAAGCCTGGAAGAAAAGGACACACACAGTGTGAAATCTGTCTCTTCCCATGTTTTGTCCTTGCTGAGATGCAGCCTTACAATGGAGAAGTGTAAAATGCACTTATTTTACTAATTAACATAAACTACATCAACCTGGGGGGTTTCAGGTGTGGGAAATGCAGCCCTGTAGGTGACTGGTGTGTCTTATTACACCAAGTGAGATATATTGAGTGGTGAAGCAACAACCAGTTCACTTTTTATTTTCTGCTTGCTTTGAAAATGCTGTTCGCTAGAGATCTGGAAGCAAAGACTATTATAGTCAAAGATGGATAGATGGAAAAGTTTCTGTGATAGTGAAGCTAAAGCTTTATGAGGATTACCTCAAAAGGTTTTACAGTGGTTTCTCTGGGGGAAAAAAAAGAAACAAACAGCTCTTATAGAGGGAGAGTCTACCTGTGGGACTTAAGTCTTCAAGCAGCGTGGCAGCTTGAGCTCTGCAGTTGCCTTAAATGGGGCTGTTCAACTTGCTGCTCTCCATGGAAGTGCATGTGCCAATACAATCTGAAAATTAGATTTGTGGCTCTTGCTGGCTGAGCCTGCACTGTACATACTCACGACATGGCTCTTGGTGCTCCTGGGGTGGAGAGGGCTGCTGGAGACAAGGACTGTAGCATATTCCTCTATGTGTCTAGTGCCCTGTGTGCTGCAGGAGCAGAAGGGGTTGGGCAGACCCAGGCACTGCAATAACTGCCTCCAGCCTTGGTGCCCAGCCGAGTTCTGTCCTCACTTACACAAGAGCAATTTAGATTTTGACCAAAGATTTAATTTATTATTAAGGCCGTCTGTTTCTCATAACTATGACTTTTGTCAGAACCCATGAGCATTAGGGGTTTTTTGTTGAAAATAATGGGAAATTCCCATTGAGCAAGATTCTGCTATGCACTGCCACTAACTTAGCTCCATATATCTTCAAGGGTGTGGAGAGGGAGGGTTTTAAGTATTTTTAAACAATTCATTTTAAAAGCTTTTTCTTCCCTTAACTTTTCTCATTATTCTCATTACAACTTGATATTAAAGTAAATAGTTTCATGAAACTTTTTTCTTCAAATTAAAATTAATGTGTTTCCAGTTTTACAACCAAGCCACAAATCTTAGTGTTTTTTTGAGCTGAGAAAGTGCCGAAATATATTTACTTAAAAAAACACAAACCAAAGTTAAAAGTAGAAATGGGTTGGGGTAGTCTATATTTGAACCATAACAAAAATTGAAAGATCTTGCAGGCTAAAGTGTAGTGATTACTGTGTCTGATTCAACCAGGAATCTGCAGAGAGAGTAGAGGAAGAAAAATCAAGAGATTGAGACTTTTCCTTCAGTAAAGGGTGATATTGCTGTGGAATTTCAGCAGTTGGTGATGATGTGCAATACAGAAAAGACTTCAGTTGTTTCTTTTGTAGTTTTGATGCAGTAGTAGGTTAACCAGAATAAGCTTTGAAGATGTATTACAGTCAAGAAGGAGATGGAAGGTAATCTCAGTCACTTCAATAACTGTTTAAAAGCTTGTTTCATAGAGTAACCTGGGTATTACGAATTTCAAACTGGAGTAGTAAGTTACTCAAGGTAATGAGACCTCCATACAGGCAATGCGAACTAGGGTCCCACAAAAGCCTATTGACATCAGATTTAATTGGAAGACGTAGCTGGTGAACTAATAGAACCCCTTAACCATAAGTAGCAATATAGGGGCTAGGGTTCTGCACACAAGTAATTGCTTAATGGTGTAAAGCATTGCAGAGAAAAGCCAAAGTCATATTTTTTTTTGCTGTTGGAGCAAAGAGAAATCAGTTCATTTGCCTTCTTGTTTGGATATTCTATGCATTTAAGAGATTAGATTAATAACAGTCTGAACTATGTTGTGGCTGGGCTAATCTTTAAATATGTTATGGCAGAGTAGGCCTGCATCTTAATGTGGGTTTCAGCTTTGTCTTACATAATGGAAATATTCACAAGGTCTGGAAAGTCGCAAAACCAGCATTAGGATTTATTCAGTCTCAAAAAATATGATGCTATCAGCCCTCTTCTTAAGGCCTATAGCACACATATTTAGATTACAGTACTTTTTCAACAGGTACCGTTGCTACAGAGAAAGGGACTCCACATTACATAGTTTCACAAAAGTGTGATCCTCAAACGTTGCATCTCTGCCATGCTTGGCCTGGCACTCTTTCAGACACTAGGTGCCCTTGGAGGATTTGTGCTATCCTTATCCAAAAGGGTGCTTTCTTTGGGATGGGGGATTATCCGCACACATCTTCTGTCTGACTTGAAGAGCCAAGCACACAGACTTGTCTGGCTGGTGACCCAAAAGCAGCTTTAGGGTAGACCCCTGACAAACTTTGCAGCCTGTTCCTTATGCTATTCCATGCAGTTCTAAGAATGTAGAAAGCTCTCCTCGATACCGGTGCCACTTCTTGTGTCTGTGTACTGACTTTGGTCATTTACTCCCTCCTGTAGCTCATTTCTGGGGAAAAAAGGAAAAAACAAAATCCCTAAAATCGCATAAAAAAGTTATTCTAACAAGGTGTTTTGTGGAAAGTGCTTTGAGACCTCTTATTGAAAGACCTCATGAAATACACATACTTTGAGGAGATGTTCAGCTTGTTACCCATTAGCTTGTTGCTGAAATGTTTTATTTTCACGTGAACTTTTTTCTGTGGTAAGGGATGGTACATTTTTACTCAGAGTAGATACATAAAATAAAAATAAATAATTTTTTGTATCAAAAAAATAGAAGGTATCAACACTAAACTTTTCTTTTTCTTTCTCTGTACAGTATATATGGGCACATTGTTACCTCCTCTGAGGAAGTAAATGTGTGTTTATTAGAGCACTTAAGGTGTCAGCTCCTTCGTGTGTTGATGACCCCATGACAAGTCAGAAGGTTTCCGCTTGATGACAATGATTAGAACATCCATGTAAGTTATGAAAACGAACATTTAAAGCTTACATAGGTGAGTATCTGTTGTGGTTTGCCTAACAGCAGTCAGGGAAGCTCACGTTAACACCATGACAGAGTCTGCTCCCTTGGCTTAAGAGCTCTCTCAAAGGTTCACCACCACGTTAAACAGCTCAATATGTCAGAAGAACGATATTTCAACTGTCAAAATCCAAAAGAGTTATTGTTGCTTATATTTTTGATTTTTTTAATTTGTTTTTTTTCTGTGTGTGTACGCATGTCTCTGAAGCTGCCATATTGCACAATGTATTATCAAGGCAGGTCAGACTAGAGCTACATTGCCAATACTATTCCAGTAAGAGAGCTGGCATGAAGAAAAGATGACTGAATTAGTGGCCAATTGGGACATTTTCTGACCTACTCTTTAGGAACCAAGTCCTCTGAACTTTCCCATTATCCTTCGGCTTCATCCTTTTAATAGGGACCAAATCTCCATTAACAATTGAACACCGACAATAAGTGCCATCAGGAAAAGGAAATTCAATTTTAGTGGGGGATGACAGCCTTACCTTTTCGCGCTTAATTGGCCGTATTGTCTCCAAAAGTTAATTGGTTACTTAGTCCAGGTAGTTAGTAAAATGTTTAGCTGCGTCAAAAAGCCCAGGCTCCTACTGTTAATGGGGCATGAAATGGAATGTTTGATACTGCAAATAAAATCAGTGATATTCAAGGATGTTATGGTAGGTAATGCGTTGAAACTGCCATTTAATGGGTCCTGGAAGATTAGGGTAGTGTCAGCTGGAACCGCCCGGTCTCTTTTCTGACATTGTTAGTTGCCTCTTCATTTACTTAACGGCTGTCTGCACTGATTACATAGGCATAAAACTCCCTACAAAAAAACAACAGAGACACGCTCTATTAGCAGTCCAATTAGAACTATTTGCATATTACAGTTCATTTCTGCTTAAGTGAATCCCTAATACAACTTTCAGAAAAAAAATTCTATTGTCATTTAAAAAAAAAGAAAAAAAAAAGAGACAAGAAAAGAAAGGAAATGCCTTAAAGGTGATCTACTCTCTGCCTCTTCTTTCTCTCTGGATAAATTCAGTAAAGGTTCATAAAAAATAAGAAGTGGTGGGGTAGTCTAAAGGTAGGAGATTTCTGTGGCAGCCTTGTGTAATGATGGCTTTTTTAATATATTGGTAAATTCATGCCAACTTTTTTACATGTCCATTGTGGAGTTTTTTTCCTTGGATTGTTTTCTAATTTGGGTGTGGGGTTTTCTAAAGTTTTCTGTAAAATATCCTAAGGTACGTGTCAAATCGATCTTTACCTTGGGTTTGATGAGCTAAATAGCTAATGTGTCTGAGAATGGGTCTTGGAAGGAAACACACTTGACACTGGGCAGTTCACCCACCCTACTGGCAAATGGTGCTGAATGATCCCCCTTCTCTTCTCCCAACCCTCTCCCACACCCTTAGAGGCTGGAGCTAATACAGCCTTCCTGCTCCTCTTCAAACTAATTCTGATTAGATTTTAACCTGTTGTCAAATAGAACAGATGACTAGGTATTGAACTGGGGCAGGTGAGAACAAATGCCTCCAAATCATTAGAACTTCAGAAGAGACTTCTGCAGGGATTAAGAGGGCTGAGCTAGAAGTGGAGGTGTGTTTTTGCTGGAGCCCCTGTTTTTATCCCTCTGTAGAATGGGAAGAAGAATATCCATAAGACCAGGTCACCATGGGACTTTTGCCGAAGAGGTGGCTGGTGCAGCTGCCCTGGCAGCGGTTGTGCTCGTGCAGACAGCAAGCGAGCTTACAGTTTTTGACGCAGTGCCCTTCAGGACTCTAAGGTGACTGCTGCTTTAAAACAATAACAATATTACTAGCAACATCAGAAGGCAAAATTTCTAGTCTTCCTTTTAATTTCTATTTTTCCCATAGTCTGCTGAGCCTGGTGTATTCAAAGGCCTCTTTGATGGTAATTACAATTTGTGCACATGCTTGCTCATGAGGTGGGTAGGCTGTTTCTCCTGTGAAATAAAAATGCCGATTTTTTTTTCCCCTTCTTATATTAGAACATTTCCTGGGGCCTTGCTCTCATGAAAACCTGAGGATTGACAACCAGTGAGAAGCTTCTCACCTGCCTCGTGGTTGGCTGGGATATATCTCCAAGGGTCTCCAAGCCGGGCTGACTGGGTGGAAAAGCTGAGTTGGTTGATTGGTACTTGGATTAGAGGCACCTAGAGGAGCCCAGGGGAGATCTTTGATGTTCAAATGCTAATGTAAATACCGACAGAGTTATTTCCAAAGCTCGCACAGTTCAATTCCTTTTTACATGCAGACCTAATTTCACAGGTCAGCCAACCCACCTCCGCTATTATCTGGATTTAGCGATTAATAGAGGATTTCAGTAGTTGACTGTGACAAATAGTGACTAGGGAGGGGAGGGAGTGGAAAACTCTTCTAAATCAAGGAAGGTTTTTAACAGGTCCTTCTCCCAAACTCCATTATTTTTACGCTGACACGTAAACAATTGCGAACAAACCCAGAACCAAGGAAACCTCTCAACGCAAAGAGTGAAATTCTGTTTCTCTCTCCTTCAATTCCTGCCTTGCCCATGAGAGGAGTCACAGTGTGCAATATGTATTGTTTTTATGCCCTGTTGGGTCCTTTGTATCCAGCCTCCCGCTTTCTATCTAACACTCATTCACACTTACAGAGATGAGTATTGTCAGACAAAACTCTGGCACTAAAACTCCCGCTGCCTTCCCGAGCTGGCCGGGCACAGAGGGCGCAGCCGTGGGGGGGACCGGCAGTGGGACACGGCCCTCTGCCCTCGCAAATACTCTCTGCTCCCTGCCAAGAAAATGGCTTTCTGGAAAAGCACTGCCTGCTAATAAAATGGACCTAAATCAGTAAGCAGTGATTAAGGATTGGGCAGGGCTTTCTGCTGCTGTTACTTGAATACCTGCTTTTCTCTCAGGCATTGAAAAAAAAAAAAAAGGGAGAAAAAAGGCTCCATGTTATTTTAAGGAGTAGCTTCTTGCAGATGAGATGAGCGAATGAGAAAAGCAATACTTGGAAAATATTCATTTTCTTACTGGTGAAAAAAAAAAGAAAGAAGGATGGCAACCAGAATTGCCTTTTTAAATAAAACATCAGCCCAGGAATGCAAACTCTGCTCTGCTTATATTCAACCTCTACTCTGTCTTTTTTTTTTCTTTTTTTCTGGTTCAATGTCATGCCTAGTGAAATAGCAATTCACGGAAAACATGGGATAAATCATTAGTTCCAGTTTATTCTACTTTTTATTTACAGCAAGAATTTCTTTACTGCTGAACTGAATTGATTACTGGCTTGGGACTATTTGATGATTAGTGTGGGACTAGTTGGGCACTGCTGTAGTGTGTGAGGGAAGGCGGCTTTTTTGGGTGCAGAGAGATTGTGTAAAGGTCTGATGGGTGGTGTGTGAATATATGGCTCTTTCTAAGGTTATTCTGCAAATAACTCCAGATTCAGGAAACCCTGTTGTCTCTTCATTAATCTTTTTTTTAATGTGGACTAGCAGAGACTTGTCCATTTAAAAAAAAAATTCTGCTAGATTATTAGTTACTTGCAAAAAAAATCTACTCGGTCATTTGTTAATCGAAGTGGTGATTTTATTTTGTTTCTCTTTCAGTGAGAGAGGGAATCAGGTTGCCAGTTGCACTTTGCATTTATGATTAGATTCCCTTACTGATCCTCCTGGGATTTCCAGCACTGAAACATGAGGGATCTTTTTACTTTTGTTTGTGTGAGATTTTTTTAACAGTACTATTTTAGAAGATCCCAAATTTTGCACTCAAAATATTTTCCAGAGAATTAAAAAAAAAAAAAAAGTTACTTTTTTTTACCAGCTAGAAATTTGTTTTGCAAACGCTAGTGAACTTTAGCTGGATGTTGATGACCAAAGTGCCTGTGAGCCAAGAGACTTGCCTAGTAAAGGGAGTACGTGGGCTGAGAAGCTCCAGGGTCAGCTGAAGCCGGGAAATGCAGAGTCATAAGAAAAACAATTTGCATGAGTCTTGCAAATCTAAATGGGTGTATTGACATCTCTGGGCCCGAGTCGAAATCTGAGGGTGGGTCATTCTGTTCTGGTTTAGTGCCCGCTTTTTAGGGCAAATCAGAACTGTTTTATTATTTTGTTTGTGTAACTGAGACTCGTCTTTCCTCGGGCTTCATTTGCCAGCGTGGGACTGGAGTTTGACTCTGACGCCCTGGCTCTAAGGCACCCCTGTCCTGACCTGGCGTTTAGCAGCAGGATCATATTACTAATGAGGGCATGTTTGAGCACAAATAAAATAAATACATTTTACAAAACTCAGGCCAGTTTCAAATATTCAGGCAGCTGTCTCTGCCAGTCACCTGCCAGTTTATTGCCTCAAGTCCTTTCCTCTAACTTAAAATCTTCTTAGCTCCTGCCCATGAACAGACAACTTTTGTTGTTCCTTTTTATTTACTGCTTTGGCTGTACACAGAACCCTTCTTGGAAATCTCTTCTTTCCCAAATATGGTACTTTGGCACATTAAATAATTTGGCTTTAAAAAAAACCCAGCCACTCCACAACATTTCCAGTATTTCTATCCCACTGGAAGGGGAAAAAAAACCCAAGTGGATTCCTCACTTGTTGAAGAACTGGCAGCACAAATCTGTTCATTAAACAGAACACAGACTTGGGGAAAACGTGATATTTTAGACTCGTTTTCATGTTTGAGTATATGCTTCAGGGCCTTTCCCGGTGCTGTTTGGGAGAAGGAGGCAAGAAAAGAACTTTTTTTAAAAAATTTTTTTAATCCTTTTTCTCTTTCTTCTGTTTAGTGATGAAAGTTCCAATATTGAGAACACTGCTTTACATCCAGGCTTCTGACTGCAGCATATTCCTTACTTATATAGCTATTCTCTCCAATAGTAACTTCAGTTCCACTTCTACCTAAGAAATTGTCCTAATATGTGTATATGTGCATGCTCGTACAAATAAATACATTCCCTGCCCTCTGTAATTGCATCAGTAGTTTCCCAACTTTTTGAAACACTGGCTTGTTGTTAGCTCCCTGAACTGACTGTGAACAACCGTGTTTTCATGAGCCATCCTAAATCTTTGTAATCAAACTGGTGCTGGAGACAAAGCTGCCATTGACCATGATGAGTACTCCCTGAACTTTACAGACCATTTGAGTACATTTTCCAGCCATGCTTCTCGGTTTTGCCTTTTTTAAGTCACAGGGAACACTTATGCTTTCTTCAATTATATGACAATTCCCCCATGTCCTATGATCTTTTTCACTCTTCCCTGGGCTCCATCCAGTGCTTCCATGTGTCCCTGCTAATGCAGTGTCCAGCACGCACCACAGAATTGGATGGTAGGCTTAGAAGAGAGTTTCGGCAGACAGGGCTCTTGGAAACCAACGGCAATTTCATGCACATGCATCTGAAGGCATAACCTGACCCCAAGAAAGCCTGTCCTTAGACATGGATAGCAAACATTTGATTACCTGCGTGCACCTTTAATTATATCAAGGTGCATGTAATTAAAAATGAAGTGCCTGATTCACTGCCACGTTACTCCATTTCATGCTGGAATAATTGACATGAGCAGGATTGTGTCCTAGTGGAAGTGGTGTAAAGAGGGGCATAAAGGTGTTCTCCAGGAAATTTTGGTAGAGTTGGTGAGTCAGTCACACCATGCAGGGAGGTTACCTTTCTATATATCCAACAGAAATCCACAGAATGAGCATGCATACAAATACATGCTACATTTTCATCATTGATTAACCTTTCCAGAGAGAGAAATAATTGGCAGTTTTAACTAGCAATAAATTGATCCCATTATTCAATATAGAATATCCCACCGATTTCAAAAGAGATACTGATTAACGAAGGCAGCTACTTTCTATCAGTGTCATGCACATGTAGGTAAGCGGGGCTATTTTATGCCATCTATGACAATGGCAGGACAAGTCATAAACACAAACATTCACACGCAGCCAGGTCTCCAAAGCTCCTGTTTGCCAATTACAGTAATGCTGATGACATATCTAGTTTAACTCACATGGCATTAAAATAGTCCCCCCTTTTCTTGGAAAATCTAATTACACCAAGCCCAAGCACTCAATCAAACCTGTTATTCTGTGGCTAAACAGCCCAGTGTTAATGCAATTTGAGGAGATCCAGGCCGTGACTGGGAACGTCATGTATTAACAATATCTAATGGGAGCTCCCGTAGGTAAATGAATATGCTAACAAGCAAGGTCGCTGCTAAATCTAATATCTTTAAGCTGTTTAATTCCAAACAGTCCCTTAATAAATCAATTGACCGGGAGAGCTGATGCCCCTATCAATTATTCAAGAGGGCAAATAAATATTTCAGATGATTTGATAGGAAGGCTAGTGCTGGTCTTATAGAAAGCTTTGCATTTCATTAGCCTCTTGCTAAAAGTTTTATAATGTGCCGAACAGTGGCGGTTTTCCCTAATCTAGAAACCCCAAGTGTGGGGAAGAAGAGACTGAGGTATCCTGCTTCAGCCATGTCGTCTGCCAGGGACTTAATGACAGCTGACACGGGAAGAGGTGGGAATAGCGTCAGGCTTCCTATTGACAGCTTCTCCACCCCAAAAAAATGATGAGAGGAAAATCAGAACACACTTCCATTTCTGGGGAATCCAAAATAAAAGTAGTCTAAAGAAGCTAGGATTAGTGGTTAATACCATGTGCCATGCTGCCTTTTGTAAACGAGGGAAGTCATTTGTGTTTGCATTGGATTATTTGTGTGTTTATGTTAACACTGAGCCATGATTCAGGTTTGCCAAATGCATTCCCTTAAAGGAAAAGCGGAGTTATTAAAAGAGGTGCTGCCTGTAATTGATCTGCATTAAGTAAGTGAAGCTTGCAAAGTGCTTGAGATACTTGGATGGAAGAAGCCAGGAGTGCAAAATATTATTCTATAAGAGCAAAGTATTATCATTGTATCTGAAATATTGCTGATCATTGAAACATGTGGTTTATTATAAAATCAATAAAGATAAAGTTACAAGAGAAAGGGAGAGAAAATGTACCTGACGCTGGAGAACAAAGAAGAAGGAAGTCCCCAAGGAAGCTTCTTATTTAAGCGTGTGTAAATTTGCTCGCCTCTGTCCAATCCATTTACACCACTAATACAGATTAAAGGTCAATGATTACTTACATAAGCATTTCAGTTTATGAGAAGAAACTTGCATCATAAAAAAAATAATCTGTTGTTCTGCAATGCATTGTGAGATCTGTATAGGAACCTGTGTCTCCCTGTGGTGACAAGTCGGGGTCTACATTCCTGTCATAGCTCTTCCACCCAAAGTGTTTCTTCCGATGAAAGTCCCCTGTAAGAAGAAGGTGAAGAAATAAGCTTAGGATGTGAGTGTGTTGACACCAAAGTCAATATCACTGAGCCTGAAGCCTCCCACTGAGTCAGTCAGTATGGAGAACATAAAAAATGAGATTCTTGGAACAACTGTGAGCAAGAAGGTCTCTCTCTGCCTGGCATGGTGCTCCCAAGGGAGTGCAAAGTCCCTAGTAGTCCTGACCACTGGGCCTGGGTACATGGGCTGATGAGGAGGGAGACTCAAATTCTGCTCCCTGCAGAGTTACAGACCAGATGAAATTCTCTGAAGGATGATTTGCAAAGATTTCCTCCCGTCCTAATGCAGCCATGCATAAGGGATTTTCTACAGTGTGAGGGAGAGGAGTTTCAGCTACAAAAGTCTTGTTGGTAGGAAGATGGTTTAAAAATTAGATGGAAGTTTTTAAATCATTTTGGACATGTAATAAAGCACTACACTTTCAGAAGGTTGACTAGAAAAGCATCTGACACTCCAGACTGGGTCCTCAGCATAAATAGTCTGATTTACGCCTCCTCTAGAACAGGCTCTTGGTTTCTTCTTCTTCTCCCTAAATAGCAAGATCCATATAAAAATCACTGAATGAGGATCTTCTATGGCAGCAGTTTTACATTGCAAATTACTCAATGAGGTATGAAAGAGACATCTCAGCTGTGCAAAATCATCATTTAAATGTTAGGTTTGGTTTATTTTCAGCTTCATGACTCAATGGAGTAGATCCTCTATGTGGCATTGAATGTAAAATCTGGCCAAGTTTAAAATCAGATTCAGAGATTTTAGCTCGCCAATAAGTAACCTTTTTCTTCATACCATGTTATCATGTGTATGCTGAAGCTGAGTTTGTGTGCCACAGAAATCTGCATGGCAAAATGGAAAGGGGAATTACCCTGCACGTGGAAAATATAAAAGTAGCATAGGACATTGAGACACAGTGCGATTGCTAACTAAACATAAAACTTGAACCCTAAAATGCTTCTTTGAGTCCAATTTCTACTTGTTTAGAAAAATATACCTTTCAGGAACAAAGTCTTTGCTTGCATGAGAATATATGGCTCACATAAACACAGGTTGGAGTGGATCTGTATTCCTGTTTTCAAGAGGGAACACTTTTTCAACCTCTTGTAAAAGCTATTTCTATTAGAGCGGACAGCACCCTTAGCAATTTCTTGGAAAAAATAGGGGTAAAACCATATGGGAAATTGGTGGAAGAGAGTTTTTTCTTTTTCTTTTTCTACTTTCCATTAAAACAGAAATTTTCAAAACATTTTCTTTAGTTTCAATTCCTAACAGGTCTTTGAGATTCATGTACCCTTAGGGACCTCAAGGGCAGTGTTGGTGAGGACTTCATGAAAATGTTGGTGCAGAAAATTATATAAAGTTGTTCATTATGTTGAATCTTGTGTATCTGAATAAGGGATTGTGGAGCAAGTACATGACAGTCAGGTCAAGTGATTGTTGAAGTCTTCATGTTTCCTTACCTCTGATAATTTTAGACTTTCATGAAGGACAAGGTCTGTACTAGTGGGATTGTCCACTTATGATCTTCTAGCTACGGACTAAATATATTCAACTATGCTGATTTCTCAGCAAATCATCTGTTATTACTGAGAGCTGTTTTGAAAATGTGGTCTCTTGCAGAAGCACATGGAGATGCTGTTGACGTCACTTTTGTCCTTTTGTTCCTTTTTTTTTTTAAAAAAAAAAAAAAGAGAGAGAATAATAATAAGAAAGTGTTCATCTAACTCATTCATAAGGTTCTACCTGCCATCCCTTATGCTCAATGAGTATGTGAGGGCACTGTTAGGCATATGTGCATGTAAATTACCTCTAACTGCACATCTCTATTATAGGCAATTACACTAATGTGCTGGAATGATACATTTAGTGTCTTCAGAAGATAGAAGCTGGGTGGAGGGCAGACTGATTTGAAGATCAATCTGGATGAAACAAAGAATGGTATTTATTTGGCAGACCACTGGGGAGAGCTGGCTAAAACTGCAGAATGAGATAACATTAGCCATTTGATAAGTGAGACTTGCAATTTAGAAGTCTTATTTGCTCTTAATTTAAAACAAAAAAAAAAAAAAGAAAGAATGTCTGTGGATTTCTAGGCTGAGATTGGGAAATATCACTCTCTGTCTGTATAATAGTTATCTCAAGCAGTATGATTTGGCAATCAGGAAATGTGCCAGATATTTGAATTTGACCCACCCAGTCTACACCTCTATTCAGGTATCAAAATTTGGGTTCCCTTGCTCATACATGGCAAGACAGAGTCCCCAGAGCTGTGACGACCTGTGAAGAAGAAAAAGTGATGCCAGTATTGTCTATGTGGTTGCCAGCAAATCTACAAACTGTCTCTTTTTGGACAAGGGGGATTCAATGTACTCATCTGTCTGTGCCTTCACCACCAAGTTTAAACTCCTGAAATGCGCTTTGCTGGACAGCTTCTGTTGGCTATAATGAAAAAGAGCTGAACACATAACACAACAATTTTGGGTGGCATTTGTTCCATCCTGGCTGCTTTTCAATGTTGAGCAGAATTCAGGGGACTTAATGTTTGAGTCTCAAATGCTTTACTTAGAAGTTACGGAAGGAAAGTTCTCGTTGCTACAGCTGGTGGCAACACAGAACCTTGAGATGTGGAGTGAGAAATTTCTAGGTTAGAGCACCAGTTATGCCCATGATTTTCCGTTCCATAGTATCACCATGACCATGGGCTATTTCTGCCACTTGTTCATGTTCTAGCCTCACTCTTACTTTCATTTGGGGAAAAAAAAGAGGAAAGTTGAATGGAGTTACCTGTGAGGGTTGAGTGACAGGTGAGGTGGCATAACTATGCAATATAGATAATATCATATCAGTTCTCTAATTTTTCGAGAATTGTTTTATACATGGTAAGTCTTACAGGAATATTGGGACAGAGACTTTTCATATTATTGATTTCTGTTTGAAATACATAAATTTAAGATGGGAGTGTCATATTAAAGATTATTATTTGACAATAGAAAACATCTTGATCAGAACAACCTATGCAGGTAACTTGTCCTACTGAAAGTAGTGAGAGAGTCCAAGTACAGAAAATAAGCTCATGTAGATGCTTAGTGAAAGGAAAGAAAAGTCAACAGGAAAAAGCAAGCAATGTGGTTGTCTTCTACCTCTGTATTACAACAATACACTTTCAGTTTTTTCAATAGCATCTTAGAGAAATCCTGCACCCTATAAGTTAACACAGGATGCCCTGCAAGTACTGTGATGGTCAGAAGCCAGGATCATCATGATGAGCTGTTTTGATAACAAAAACGTTTGATAATCCTAACTGCTTGGGGGTGACAGAATGAGCACACTTCAGAGGGACACTGGCCAGTGTGCTGTTATAGGGGCATAGCACACAAGGTGCAAGATCAAACGATTAGAGAACATGGTGTATATTTGTGGGCTGCAGGGAAAAAAAGACAAGGATGGAGGGAGGGAAAAAAACCCACAACTCTGCTCCTGATGTGAATAAAAGGCTAAATATCTTTATATGCTTTCTGAAGAACTTAGTAAAAGGACCTGCTTTTTACAGGGATTTGCTTTGCGTCCCACAGGATGCTTTAGAGAGTTTTCATGTTTTATATTTGGCTGCACCATGAAGGGATTACTTTCTGATGCTTAATAAATGCAGAAAAGGGATTCAAAGGGCCACGCATACAAACACACGCACACATGCATGCAACTCAGATGTCCAGCAGATAAAGTGCAGTATTTTGTTTACAAGGAGATATTACACTGGAAATCCTATTAGCAATCAGACAGTCTGCTGGCTGGATTTAATAAACTTCAACCATAGGAGTTATTCAAGCTGGCACATTAACCCCCTAAAGGCATAGTCTTACATTTTAGGTGCTCCCCTAACATCCACCTGCACTGCGTGATGCGGAGGTGGATACACTGTGTGCAGAAGCAGGGTTTTGCCAGTCAAAGTATTTAAAATCAAGACAGAAATTCATGGAGACTCCAGACAGGATGATTTTCTTGCACTTACATCTGTAACACAGGGATGCTGGGGCGTCTTATATAATGCCTTGTCGCTGGGAAATCTCCTCTTGGCCCTAGATCTTCATCTCATGATGTCTGGCACTGTGAGAAGGATGGAGGGTCATACCCCTCTTCTGGGGAGAAAGGCTCTGATTTGGAAAGGGGATATAGGCAGAGAGACTTCATCCCCTCAGCACCCTCCTGTTTAAGACTCTGCACCATCGTAGCTTCAAAAGAGAACAAGCAGATGGAGACCAGGAAAGTAGGATGCAACATACACAAATTAAAAACTCACAGATGTGATAGATGCATATCCTATTAGTTTTGTCTAGAGTTGGTTGAAAAGTACTAGAGATAAAAATTCAAATAGTTGCTGAAAAAGCTAGTTGTGAGCTATGCAATCTTTTTAACCCAGTTTTAACTTGTGTCATTTCATTTCCCTCAAGACTGAGGATGTACAGGTAAAAGTGAGAGGCTGAGGGAAGAAAACACTGTTAAATACCTAGAGTGTTTGAGTGTAGGCATCTCCAATGTTTAAGGTATTTCAAGAAGTGCCTGGGATGCTTAAATCCTAAAACCTGTTGAATATTTGTGCTCTTAGGAAATGTCTTCAAAGATCCTGAAATCTGTATTCAGACTGGAGATTTTTATCTATATGATCTTCAGGGATTCATTGAACTAATGGATAATTTAAGCTCTGGTTCTGAACAAAAAAATATTCAGATATGAATTTTGCTTTGGTCAAGTGTTAACACAGGATCAGAAAGTCACGAAACGATGCAATGACTTGGGTTTTTTTTTTCTTTTACTTTTTAAACTCTCTTTTCAGCTTTTATCTGTCATGCATTTTGAACTATTAGCTGTGATTACACTCACAGTTTATGACTCTTTCTCAGCTTATTTAAACTCAGCTCTCTCCTAGTCTGCGTTCCTAACTATATGTCTTTTCCTGAGGATGAATCATTTAGCACCACCACTCTGATTTTCACTCTCCTTCATTCTCTATGAACTGAGTTTGTTTGACAAATTCTGATCCTTTCAGAAAATACCTGGCTTAGTCTTATAATATTATTTATTTTTATAGCTCAAAGACCAGCAGGTGAAGAAAAAAATGAAGACAATTTGGTAAATAATGAACACAGGGATGACATATTGTTTTCCTACAATGAGGAATAAATGCACTTTATTAAGTGACCTTTACTCTAGTGGCTGCCAAGAAATTGGAGATAATAAAGCTCTTACTTTGCAGAGGATTTTAGTTTGAGAGGGGGTATTGCTTAAAAAAAAAGGCCCATTCCTTTATTAAAACCTTGTTGCAGCAACATCAGTATTGGGCGAGGCGTGTTATTGAGACTATTTGTGTTGCGGTTTTGTCTTTCTTTTAATTTATTTATTCTTGTAAATCCTCTGATTCAATTACCGTTGCAAATGAAAGTTTAATTCCCCACTCTGATACTTTTCTGATTTGCAAATGTTTATCCTGGATCTTGCTTTACTCTTCCATGTCTTTCCAAGAGCGTAGCGTGCTTGCTGGGAGTTGCACTGGGGCTGGTGCGTGCGTGTGAGTGCCAGCTGCCTGTGCTTAGCCATTCATTCCATGTATGATCATAAGCAACTTAATCAGCTTTGCATCTAAAGGGGTTACTGTGATTGATGACCAACAGGAATCTTGCCACCGGTTTCAGTGTATTAATGGTCTGATCCAAAGTGTCAGGGATGCCTGGGAGAGGACAAGGGGCTCTGGTATGTATGTGGTGTGCAGGATGATGCCCGCTGTGCACGAGGGGTGAGAGAAATGCGGAAGGTTTGGGATGGGTGATCTCTAGGAAGGAGTCATCCCTCTTGTAGAGTGTGCCCAGAGGGACTGCACCATTCACCCGCGCTTATAGCCACCGTGTATTTGTGTGGTGTAAAGGTTTTATGTGGCAGGTAGGAGACTGAGCTCTAGGACAAGTTTCCTTCCAGTACAGTTATTTTATTTTGGCTAGGAGAACAGAAAGCATTTGGCCCATTAACTCTACAGATACTCTTAGGCTTGACAGAATGGGTTCTTTTTGTGCACTGCATTTCTTTCCGCACCTTAAAATTTAAGGCTATTTTCCAATGGTATCTTCTGCCCATGATACCTACACTTAGGGCTCACAGACATGAGTCTGTAAGAGACAGACACTTCTTACAGGAATAAACATGTTCCTTAACCTTCAGCTGGGGATCACTAATCATCCAGTAGCAAGTTCCTGGAGAAAGCCAAAACCCAAGCAGATCTGGTCCACAAGCCCAGCAGCCGATGCCAACATGTTCTAACTGAGCATGGATTAGGGACAAATCCTGCACTAGAAGCTGCGGTTTCAACTCAGGCACTAACTGCAGGGATATATTTGTATTTGAAAGGATGTCATGTCTCGCCTTAAATATGTATGAATGAAAACGAGGTTGGCTACTGGTGAGGGAGACTGACAGAGGAATCAGAACATGAGCCCACAAATCCTTCTTGAAGGTTCACCCCCCCTCCCAAAGTTACTAAAAGCATCAAGGAAGAGAAAAAGAAGCAAAGATATAAAATGCAAGTAGCACTTTTTAATAGATTTTTCTTCCTTTTCCCCAAAGGGTTCAGCTGCAGAGAAAGAGTGGAACATAATAATCCTTAGCATTTATATAGCACTTTACATTTCCAAAGCTCTGTACAAACATTAACTGATCAATCTTCACAACACCCCTGTGAGTTAGGAATGTATGATTAACCCCATTTTGCATTGGGGGAAACCATAACATTTCAGAGCCTGAACTTCCCCCATCTCTCTGGAGTTGCACGGCTCTCGTGGATCCCACTGATTGAAACAGGGGTTATCGCTGACACTTCTGAGCACCGGGTGCTCCGCAACAGCCTCGGGGCTACATTGCCAGGCTGTGGCTGATGCTCCAAAGGGTCTGTCTTCCCTTCCCCTGCTCTAACCATCAGACAGCCTATGCTTTTGCACACCTTTGTCTTTCCATTTCCTCGGTGGAACAGGACCAGTGACTGGAATTGCAAGAAGCAAACCTATAGCTGGTTGATGAGCCTACTTGAACAGAGTAAAATCGTCTTTATTCGGACCTCCTAGGGAAAAGCCTTTTATCCCAATGAATGTTGGGTTTAGATGGCAAGGTTTTGGTAGCACAGGGGGCTACAGAGGTGGCTTCTGTGAGGACCTGCTAGATACGTCCCCTGTGTCTGATAGAGCCTGTGCCAGATGGCTTCAAGATGGACCTGCCATGGGCCAAAGCTGAGCCCATCAGCAGTGGTGGTTGTGCCTCGGTGGTAACATATTTAAGAAGGGGAGTGGAAAAGCTGCACAATAGCAATTGTAGCTGGAGAGAAGAGTGAGAATATGCGAGAGAAACAACTCTGCGAACACTGAGGTCAGTGAAGAAGGAGGGGGAGGAGGTGCTCCACACATCGGAGCAGAGATTTCCCTGCAGTCCATGGTGAAGACTACGGTGAGGCAGGCTGTTCCCTGCAGCTATGGAGGTCAATGGTGGAACAGATCCACCTGCAGCCCGTGGAGGACCCCACACCAGAGCAAGTGGATGCCTGAAGGAGCTGTGAGCCTGTGGGAAACCTGTGCTGAAACAGGATCCTGGCAGGAACTGTGGACCCATGGAATGAGAGAGGAGTCCATACTGGGGCAGGTTTCCTGGCAGGATTTGTGACCCTGTGGGGGATCCACGCTAGGGGAGTCTGTTCCTGAAGGATTGCACCGCTTGGAAGGGACCCACATTGGAGCAGTTCATGAAGACCTGTAGATAGTTGGAAAGACTCACAGAAAAGTTTATGGACTGTCTCCTATAGGAGGGACCTCATGCTGGAGCAGGGGAAGATTGTGAGGAGTCCTCCTCCGGAGACAGAAGGAGCGGCAGAGACAATGTGTGATGAACTGACCAGAGTCCCCACTCCCTGTCCCCCTGCACCACTGGTGGGGAGAAGGTGGAGAACTTGGGAGTAAAGCTGAGCCCAGGCAGAAAGAAGGGGTGGGGGAAAGATGTTTTAAAATTTGGTTTGATTTCTCATTATCCTACTCTGATTTGAACGGTAGTAAGTTAAATCATTTTTTTTCTTTTCCCAAGTCAAATCTGTTTTGCCTGTGACTATAATTTCTGAGGGATCTCTCCCTGTCCTTATCACAATCCATGAGCTTTTTGTTATATTTTCTTTTTCCTGTCCAGCTGGGAAGGAGAGTGATAGAGCTGCTCTGGTGGGTATCTGATGTCCAGTCAGGTCCACAATGTCTTTTCCTTTTTCTTTCTTTTTTTCTTTCTTTTCTTCTCCAGCCCCTTGAATGATATAAAATGAAATGTAATCCTGTACTGAGAGAAAGTACACAAATACAATGATATACCCACTACCTGCTGCCTTTTTCTCTCTTTCTTTTTCAATCTTTTCTTGATAATTTTCTGTGTTTTAGAGAAAATGGCAGGTAGAATAGAGGATTAATGCAAAAATGTATCTTTCTTTTCTTTTTTTTTTTTTTTTTCCCTGGCATAGAAATAAATAGCTGTCTTTAACATGAAATCTTGGTGTAAATTGTTGAATTGTATTAACTTTTTAATGCTTCCTGAGTTTCCATTCCCTGAGCATGTGTTACTTCTTAAAGCAGAGCTCTACTTTTGCAAGAAATGGAATTGTGCAGCAACGCTGTCTTTTTTCTTTGCTCCCTGATTTGCTCCTCACCTTTGGTCTCCCAACCCACAGGTGCTTTCATATTAATCCACCTCGGGTTCCTATCAGGAGAAAACCAATGCATTCACTCAGAGAGGATGCCCAGTTGTGGCTAAAAGAGATTTGTCTCCAAAGTCATGTCCTATAGGCGGGGATGGCTCCGTATAACATGCAGCAGGAACATGACCAGAGTGGGAGAAGACCTGAAGAGAGGACCTCATGTTTCTGCATCAGCTGGTATGGGCTGACCCTGGTATGGGCTGACCCTGGCATCAGTTATGCAGAGAATGCAAATGAACACTGTGAAGATAGCTCTTGACTGCCCCAATGTGCACAGCCTTCCTCCTACCAAGAGCTCATTACCCCTTCAGGATATGGTGTCAGATACCGCAGAGCTCATAGGAGTCTCTGCCACTTGCTCTTCATCACCAGTCTTCACCCTTTTAGGTCTCATAATTAACTCCAAGAACATTGACTTTAGTTGTTCGTCTCCTTCGTCTAAGATAGGTCTTAAGAAGGAAGAAAAAGGATTATAAATAGGCCTGATGGAGAAGAGGGATTAGATAATTTTAAGAAATTCCTCAAATGTCATTGCTTTGTGTATTTTGTATAGTTATTCATTATATATTTACCTGGAATATATATTATTTCTACAGTATTAGGAGGCTCAAGTCTGGATTGATACTCTACTCCTGGAAGAAAACTGCTTCTTCTGCACTGGGATGTGACCTGTAGCCAATTGCTTTTTATCTGTATTATTGAATCTTCTGATTTGGGAGCAGTACAAAACAGCTTTTCAGTCTGAATGCTAATCAAAAGAGTGCGTTAATTAAATATACTTCTAATGAAACTAGTTTGAAATGAGACATGCGAGCCAGAGTCTGCCCCTCCTGAAGTTAATGAGAGATATTGAGGGGATTGGATTTTTTTTTCTTTTGGATGGGTGAGCTGGCCACTAATACAGAGATGAGCATTATTGTAATGAAGGCTTATAAAATAAGATCATCCTCTGATGTCTGTTGTACCTGAAATTGGTGGAGTCCCTCCAGATCTGCACTGGTGGAAGAAGAGCTCTGAATTTGGCCCCCTGCTACTTAAAAATATGTAGCTGCCCTTTGAGATGTAAATCTATTGAAATCCAACCTTAGACATTGCCAGGGTCACTCTGCTTATTACTTTATGACATTTCCAGATTAAAGGTGCAGTGGGGGCTCACATTAATTTGCTTTATGTTTGACTAGAAATGCTTCCCATCACTATTAGAGCATACTTCGAGCTCTCTTCATTTTAGAACGCTTGTCAGTCATTTGAGAATGATATGCCCTACGTCTGGGATGAATAAGCACATCATATATTAGGCAGAGGCTTTTCCTCTGGAGAGCCTCAAGAGAACTGACAACTCCTTCCAAGGAAGGTGGAAAACATACACAAGCTCGGCAGCTGAATGAAGGAGGATCGGGGAAATATTCTGCTAAGACATTATCTGCTGAGTTGACTGAAAGCATCCAGGCAGTTGTCCTGTGATGGCAGTTTTTAAGATTCACATCTCTGGGAGTGAGAGGAGGTGGGGACCAACACTTCCACATGCACCCCTGGTCTGTAGGCAGTAGGAAAGAAACCTTTCATGAGGAGCTTTTGCACGTCTATGCAACCCCCTGGATCCCAGATGACTGAGCACTCTGGATTTAAGGAAGGGGGAATAACCTCTCCTAAACAGGGATGCTTTCCTTTTCTATTCCATTTTTCTGGCATGAAAAATCATTTCTGTCATTTATTCCACTAATTTCCACCTTGAAATCTTTTCTACATTTGATACCAGTTTCAAAACTGTCTGCGTGTTAGGCCTTTAGGGGGGAAAAAGTGATGGCAGTACCATGAGGGTCAGCATGATAGAGTACCCTGTTGTTTATCAGGTGTTAATGTGTTTCTGGGCAACATCAGAGTACTCCTGGCATGGGAAATATCTGCTCCTTCTCAGCCAACAGGCAAAACATCGGTCTGGAGATTTGCTGATGCTGCTTCACTGAGGGAGGCCTTTTGATGAATGTCATAGCAAAGTTTCCTTTATGGTTCTTTAACAAAGAGACCCCTTAGTGAAGATCTGTTGGCCACAAATCCTGCAAGAACTGGGGAAGAAAAAACAAAATAAAGATAATTTTGGTATTTTGATTTTGAATCTTCATGGTTATTTGAGCTTGAAGTTCAAAACCTGTTGTGGAAACACCCTCCTCTGAGAACACAAGGCCTGATTCTGAGAGAGAGGTGAATGAGAAATGCTTTCGCCAAAACCACCAAATTTCAGGTGCTGGCACAGCTAAACAGCCAAAACCACCTTTACCTTTATACTGAGGCCAGTGGAACTGCCTGTGCACTCGAGGTGTCTGTGTTTAAACATCTGGTGTCTCTGGCCAAGGAATTTTGGAGGGTTGGGCCTTTCAGTCTGAAATGAGAATTTCAGACAGTTTTCTAAGTCTCCATTTTTGCATCTTCATAGAACATTGTTAGAAAATGTTCATCACCCTATGTATTTATTTTTCTATAATCAGTATTTGTTCTTTGAAAGAAGTCTCTTGGAGGAATGTAGTGACAAGATGGCTAAAATACCATCAAAAATATGACACTCCTGAGGAGGGAAATTAGAACTGTAATGAACAACATAGAGGCTCTCAAACTTTTTGCTTACAATTGACTGTGTGCTAATATGGCTCCTTGCTAAGTATATCATAAGTGCAGTGAGTTCTTGACTGACCTGTCTGTCTGTCCACCACTAGTCATGACCAACCCATAGCTCTACCTATTCCTGTTCAGCCCCTCTGAAAAGCGTATCAAGCCCTACAGCTGCAAATCTGTCCACCCAGCAGCTTCATCTGCTCTCACTGCTATATTCTCTGGAGACCCTGTCTTTATTTCCTGTTCTATATAATATCCTAAAATGCTTTACAGAGCAATGTAACCTGGTAAAAACTCACATTTTCACAGAGTGCGAAAACTGCAGCAACCAGTTGACTTGTGCGTACTCACTTTTAGCTCTTAAGTGCTCCATCCTCCCTCTCTCCACCCGCAGTTTAATGTCCTAACCTCAGTTATCCACGGAATTATATAGCTTAATATATAGCTTAATCCATTCCTGGGATTTTATGTTTCCTTATATTAACTTATCTATAGATGATCTTGCTGGGATGGCGTATGTTGGAGACGGTCATTTTTAAAGCCATCTGCAGCTGGTTCTTGTGTGAATGCAGCACCCTGCAACTCATGATTCCTCTTCACTACTAATTATTTCCTATGGCTTTTAATACTGCTCTGAGTCTTAGAATAGCTCTGAATGATGATAGACATATATTATTATTACAGGTTGTATTAAGCAGTCGTAGCTCAAGTTCTAATTACATTACCCTTCAGCCACGGCAGCAGTAACACTTGGTTTGGTTCTTGAGTTTCTAGGAATAATCGCGCCAGTAGTTCTTCGTCAGACTGCAAGGTCAGGGAGAAAAGAAATTCTCCTGCCCTTCTTTTCTTGTAGGATCTGAGAGGATATATTGTGAAAAGGGACAGAACTGGTCATGAAGAGAGAGGATTAAAATGAGAGGCTCCATGCACTGCATGCTAACAGGGACATCATGACTCTGCTCCAGGCACCCCAGGAAGGCGAGCGTTGGGGATGTGCATATGTGGGTGCACATGGGACTGTTCTGCCAAGCCTCAGGTAACATATGATTGAAGATTTCTAAATGCATCCAGTAGAAAAGAGAAGCACAAAACACCCTCTGGTTCCCTGCAGTATTCCCAACTCCAGTGATTTTTTTCAATAAACCTATAATTTTTAGGTGGCTGTATAAAGTCCTATGGAGTGGGAAAAATGTTGTGTGTATATCTAATTTTAACATTTTTGAGTGGGGAAAACAATTCTGGACACCATGATCAGTAAGGAAAGGATGACATTTAAACCAAAAAATCTCCAAGTCAGAAATCAAAGCATTTGCATTTTATTATTTGTAGTCAGTGGGTGGCAAGGGTCATCATACTTAAATGGCTGTTAATAACAAATCTTATTTGGGCCTGTAACATTTATTGGTGTTTGGTCATTGTTTATAAATCTTAGGAGAAATATTTTTATGATTTAAAAAAGAAATAGAAATATGTCAGACATTTTTCAGAAAAAAAATACTTGAAAAAATTCCTGTGGTATTGAAACAACATGTGCAGAACATAAGGATATGATTTTATTTTATTTTATTTTTTTAAGGTTGGTTATCCAAATGCCCAAGTAAATAAACAGCATAAATAACAAAGGGACTATTTCTTTGTTCTCAGTTTCCTTTATCTGATAATCTCAGGCAGTATAAATAACCAAGGAAAGGTTTTATTATGTAATACTGCACAGCAA
This sequence comes from Baryphthengus martii, assembly GCA_013396935.1. NCBI lineage: Eukaryota > Metazoa > Chordata > Aves > Coraciiformes > Momotidae > Baryphthengus > Baryphthengus martii. The sequence continues at coordinate 241,198 of VWZK01015141.1, forward strand.
TACAGTATTGCTGGTTCTTTGGGACAGTGAGTCTCTCTCCATAGTCCCCAGAACATTTTGGCTACTACTATAAACTTATTACAACCTATTTCTCTATTGTAGAGTTTTCTTACAGTACCCATAAAAGCCAAGCACCTGATACTGGAATATCTCATTTATATAGCAATTTCCATCCCTCAGCATATAAATTTTTACATGTATGTCTGTGTGTGCTCCAGATAGTTTACGTTTGTCATGGACATATCCATGAAAATCAATATGCATGTTTATTAGTAATTAACGATTTTCAGTAAAAATACAAAAATCGTCGCTTTTGGGGATTAAGAAAAAGAATTTTGGTTTATCAGCTTGAAAATGAATGAAGAGCGTTTCCTTACTATGTTAATTAATTGCAGTTGACAAAAAGTAGGATCTCTCACTCCTCCTTTCATGTTGCTAATTCCCTCCCTCCCTCCCTCTCTCTCGCTCTCTCCCCTCAATTAAACGTATGAGAGTATCCCCTCCCCTTTTAGAAAGAAGCTTTTAGATTAATCATATTATCTTAAGGTTCCAAATCTCAATGCCTGCGTGACCTTTCTTCCGTTAGAATCCATTATCTTAAACTATCACAATAATCCTGGCTTTAGGGAGGGAGAGCGGGAAGCAGGAATCAAACCTAATAGATGGCAAATAAGATTAATCTATGATCTAAGTGCCGATTACACTTGGCCCTGCCCTTGAACACCCAGGTGTAACCTTGAAATTCGCATCCGCTAAGACACACAATTGGATTGTGGGTCCCCGAAGGGTTGGAAGGGGCAGCTGGCCAAACTTTACCCGTTATTCCCCAGTGAGACATGAGCTGTCTCGGTCTGCAGCTCTCTCTCTTACTTGTGGAATTTGGCAGCGGCACAACTGAATGTTTGTTTTGGGATGTTTAGCATTTTTTCAGATAAAATAGTTATTTTCAGGTCCTTAATTTTTGTTTGTCAGAAGCAAGCAGCCAGGGAATGGGTGAACTTTTACCTGGACCTCACAAGAGGAGAAAGCTCTCTTTTCAAAATCTGATAACTCTGCAGAAGAAAACAGAGATATTTTCTTTCTTTATAGCCTGACCTATGGACCCTGCCAAAAAAAATGTTCCATGTGAACTTGAGTTTGCAAGGCTCTTGTTTTCAGTCCCAAATACTCTGTGTTCTGAGAAAGGACATCTGTGATAAGATGGAAATTGGCACTGGTAACTCGTGTACTATGGGTGAAGCATGCTCAAAAGAGGCAGACCCAGAGGTAACTTTTTAAAATGATTATTAAAACTAGCATAAATTTCCTCAGTTGCTGGCAGCTTCAACAGGCAGGGCAGGATTGATTTGGATATGGAAGCTCAATTTTATTTTATTTTATTTTATTTTATTTTATTTTATTTTATTTTATTTTATTTCTATGTAAGGCCAGATTCTCAGCTGAGGTAAAACAGTGAGGGTTTGATGACCTCTTTGAACTTTGCTCAAGAGATGTTAGCAAGGGGTGGCACTGATGTTTAACTGGAACTCTCTACCTTCCATCACCTCCATTTGGAGGCAACAACTGAACTCTGTAGCAAATAGGTCGGATTTCTGTTTGCACCTATCCTCACAGAACAATACCCAGGTAGGGCAATAACGTAAGCGATACGGCATTAGCAGGAAAATACACTGTAGGAAATGTCAGCATGAAGCACAACTGGTGGCTGCCAGACTCTAAAGTGGTCCTTCAGTAATCTCAAAATTATAGGGGAGAGGAAAAAGAAACAGAAGGAGAGAGGTAACATCACGTGCAGAACAACTACCACACTGGTAGCCTTTTAGGGTCAAAAGCTGTCTGAGGGGTGAAATTTGTGCAGATCCCAACAGCAAACCCTCCAGAAGGCTGAGAGAGTCCTGACCTGCCAGGATCTATCCACCTCTGGGAGTCACATTTTAGGAGACATCTGAAGGATGTGATTCCCTTCAGGGAGCTGCCAAGCACACAGGGCTCTTGTTTCGCTGCCTCTTCACTTTCTTTGCCAAGTTATGAGTGTTGGCTCTCACAGGTGTTTTAAAAGCTTTGCTCAGCTCCTGTCACCGCAGGGACCATATATAAACAGCATGGCAGAGAGTTTGTCACCAGTTCCCTTGCCTGGAGACTGGCCTGGTGGGACTTGTGGATGCTATGTAGGTATGTAAATAAAAGAGGAGATAACCTGACCCTGCTTTTATTTAATTTAAAAAGAAATCAATGGCGGGGAGGGTGTTACAAAATGGACCGGTCAAGTGGACTTTGATCAAAAAGTAAATCTGCTCACACAAGTATTGATTAGCAACATCGCTTCTTTCTCAGTTCTCTTTGTGAGGACATGAATACAGTGCTAAAGGTGTCTGTGGTCCTGGAATTGTGATATTTTAGAAGTTTTGTAGTGTCGTGAAGTGCTGGAATCTTAATCTACCTGGCTCGATGATCAATATAAATATGAATCTAATATTAGATGTCTATTAATTTTACAAAAAGCCTCATAAGGATTTTGATTTTATGAGCATGTGTCCTAAAGATGCTGTAAGCTCAACTTCCAGCTTCAACCTGAGCTTCCCTAAACCTGAAGAAAGTGAAGAGCTGGATACCACCCCATGCCTAGCAGTTGATCTGGGCTGCAAACATCCATGAACCGAAAACTGGGATGCTCTGGGACACAGTGTGCAAGGCAGAACTTGCAGATGTATGCGAGGGTGATGACGGGGAGCCAGGGGGATGCTTAGGCAACGTGGTGACACCGAGAGCCAACCAGAACACACAAACTCTGTGCCTTCTGTCCAGAGAGGGTTAACTTGCACTTGCAGCAGGCAGCCTCATGCCATTAAGTCAGGGAGAGTAATGAAATTTCATTTAATTTGTCAGGAAGAAAGTGCTAATGTTAAAAGGCATTTAATAAAAAGGGGGAGATTCTTTGAAAGGAAGCCTTTAAGTAATTACTTCAAGTGTCTTAGGCCTACTCACCAGAATATTTACATTAGTGTCTCCCAGCGCCAAAGTGTAATTAAATTAGTGCAGCATTTACATTCCATCCTGTTTTTTTTTTTTTTAAGTGTGATTTTATTAAAAAAACTCAAAAAAAAAAAAAAAAAAAGGAAAGCAAGCCTTGATCTAATCAAATCAGGTGTTAGTATTTTTCTAATGTTCTTACTGAGAAAACTACTGAGTAAACTGGCTTGGAGAGCGGGAAAACAGAAAACTTCATCTCAGTTTTGAGTTCCTGTCCTGGGACTGATGTGGAATACTGGCTGACACTGTAAAGACTGCAAGTGACTCCTGCTAGAGCTTGCAGCCTGAGTCTGGCTGCCTTCACAAACCACAGAGGTGCACGTGTGAGAAGGGAAGGAGATGGAGAGGCAGTGAAACAGCATCAAATGGAAGAAACAAGGGATAGACTCGGGGGCTGCCCATCCAGTGGATGTGCATAGGGCTCAACAGCAGGTGTCAGCAAGCTGCAAAATGCTAAAGAAAAAGAAAAAAAAAAAGTTTTGCATATTTTGTTACTAGAAAGTTATCTTTTCTGGAAAATACATACATAACATTCTTCTAGGGGATGACAATTTTTCCGCCTTGAACTGAAAGAAACATTTTCTATTTTCCTTCACTTCATTATAAATGTTGCATTTTAAAAGCAAACTTAAGACAATAGAAATTCACTAGAGATAAAACACATCTGGGCAAAGCATCTTTCTATGACAAAGAAATGTCTGTTATATACAGTAACAGAAGTGACAGTGCCAGTAGCAGAGGATACCGGAGCTATATATCAAGAAAGAAAAGCCTGTGGAATATTTTTTCTAGCAAAACGAAACTAAACTAAGGTAAACTAAACTAAAATATCATTTCGCAAATGTCGAAATATTTTGTAAAAGAGACATACTTTCATTTAAAAAATGACATCTGGATTTCTTTGACCATTACATGTCACTTTGGTTAAAATGAGAGAAATATGTTTTCATCACAGAGCAACTAGTATCTTCTGGTTGTTAAACTCAGCTGGGACTCTATGGGGGACACAAATTTGAGTCCCTAAATGAAAGCAAACAAAACAGAGATTTAAACATGACACTGTTTCTTCATTGCCTAGAGGGAGATTGCTTAACTGCTTTTATTTCATGTGAAACTTTCCTAGATAGAAATTTATTTTTGCATGATGATAAATGCAAATAAACAGAACCATTTTCCAGAGTTGCATTCAAACAGTGCCTATGGCTGCATAAAAACTAAAGCCACCATAAGTACTGTACAGCTTTCACCTGGGATATGAGTCCCAGATTCAGACTTCTGCTGTGTCTGTTTGTCAGCAGGAACTTCAACCAAGGTCTCTAGCAAAATATAAACAGTAAGAGTCTAAGAAGCAGTGTCATGCTTCTTTTGCTGGCATTCACATAGTCCTGTATCTTGTAAATGCGTTGGGTGGATATGAGGAATAGCTTCACTTTGCTAGGTGAAAGATCGTCTAAAAAAGAATGTAAGTGTGAATGTTCACCAACAGAGAGATTTTCAGCGTCCTTCATTCACGATTGATTTTTACCATGCCCAGTTTGCCTGCGAGTGACTCCCAGAGATGTTCTAGCAGGAACAAATCTTACTATATTAAAAAAGTAACATGCACAGTGATTATGAGCTTTTTCACCCTATATTTAAAGACTTTTCTGAAAAGAAGTAAGAAAAACTTTGTGGCTGAGAAAAAGCCCTTGCTTTTGCTACTACCTCTCTAAGCATCTACAGTGGGGGTGGCTGGGATTTGGTGCTAAATCAAAGGATTTTGCAGTATAACAATAGCTGAGCTATCGGTAGGGGAAGAGCATAGATGTGTAACTCCATCTGAGACACAATGGCTTCCTCTTTCCGTCTACAGTGGATTCAAAGGCAATCTAAACACTCAAAAATCCTAGAAAAATATCTGAGCTAGGGGAAACTGTCCAGCACGTCAATGAAATGGTGACGGGCTGACACTTTCAGAAGGAAAAGAGGAAAAAACTGTAAAAGCAATGCACTCTGCTTCTTCCTGCCAGGGCTGTGATGTTATTTACAACTTTGTAAGGTCTCTTGTATGTATCTGCCTGATTCAAAGTGGCTTTTTTTTTTTTATTTTTTCCTGTGCTCCACAGCCTTCACACCCTTTGAAGGATGATTGACTAAAGGTCGTGTTTTGAAGTTGCTGTTTGACTCATGACAAACATGTTGCGGTCTTCCAAAGAGACCCTGGCAGGGGCAAGGCCTGGTTGGGACAGCCTGGATGAAGCTGCCGTGATCAAGGATGGACCTGACTAGGTTGAACTCACTGTTCACTCAGAAGTCAAGATGTTTAATAGAAGTATGGTTAAGAGGAAGGAAAGGAATTGAAAAACCTTAGTGCCTGAGCCGTGGGGATTGCTGATCTCTCAGGCTGCTTCCTGTGTCCCATTGGGCCTTTTTCAATTTAACCTGCAGGCAATTACAGAAGCCCACTAAACCTCATCTCCATTGTTCGTTCCTTAAAGGACACTGTTCCCATCCCCACTTCTCACTACTAATTTCCAAAGAATTTAATGATTGGCAACATGTGTTTTATTTTATTCTATTTCTGACTTTTGGGGTATTAGTTTGTTGAGTGTGGAGTCTATATGTGGACTGGCAAGCAAAACATGCAGTGAAACACACTGGGATTGCCACCATTGAGCCATGGGGTGTCTGCACTGTTCATGAGACCTGGTGCTATCAACAGCTTCTGTGTTAAAGAGTGTTGAACCTAGTGTCTGTTTATACAGGGTTCAGATCCAGGAGCTACGAGCATCTCACACAGCAGTCATTTCCATTATATATTTGTAAGGGAGAAGAGGTTCAGGACAAGCAGCACTCTGTTCATGATTAGGGCAAAAATAAATCAATCTTGCAAAAGGCCTCTACGATTCAGAGAAAATGGAACTTACTGAATGTCGAAAACTTTTGAAAAACCACATTTTTCCTCTAGATGTCTGAGCAGGAGCTAATCTCTTTCAGAGATCTGGTCTTGTCTCTTAAAAACACATTTTTTTATGGTAGAACAGCTGTTGTTGCTTCTGTTGTGATGATCTGGGTGAAAAGTTTGGTAACAGAGAGGGAGGCTTTAAAAAAAGCAAAAAGCAAAAAAACTCCAAAAAAATTCCTCCCCAAACCCACCCACTGAAAAAACCCCTTCTGCTCCGGCCTTCCAGAGACATAAAACTTCTAGTGCTTTTTAATGCAATTAAAACAAATGCTGATGTTATTTATAGCTAAATTACTGGCAAGAAAAACAACTAATGACCAAACCCCACATTTGTACCATTAAAAAAAAAAGGAAAGAAAATCCTAAAGGGAATGATTTGTAAGGATGTGGTTAAACCTATTTATACCCTGGGTTCTATTTGTTTTACAGCCAGCGGTGCACGAACAACATGAAAGGTTATCTTTGACAAGGTTTTAGCTATTATTTTCTTCCAGTGAAATGGTATTTCTTGAGAAAAAAAGGTCTTCAGAACAAAATAACAATAAATCCTGATTTAGATACATAAAGCTGCCATCGATATCACATAATATCAGTGTTCTTTCTCACTCGATACAGGCATTTTTAAGATAAATGGTAAAACTGAACTGGAAATCCATCTGGCCAGCTGCCTGATCTAATGAATAACCCCACTTTGGCTCCTGCAATGTAAGCAGAAAGAGTTCTCTCCCGGCCGCTTTCGTCTGTCATGAATCTACAAGACAGCCGACATAATATCTGGGCGACAACAGCGTGCTAACAGTGCAGTGACTTCCATTTTCTTTGCTTTCTATTGATTTTCACTTAATAACTGGCGAAATACTAAACGTCCGCCCTGAGTACCTAATAAATCCTGCCTGAGCTTTTTATTGAGGAGAATTTAATAAAAACAACCATTGCGGCTGAGGGATTTTTCTTCTGGACAGAACATGGTGAGGGTGGGTGGTGTGTGTGGGGATGGAGGGAGAGACATTTGAATTTTCTAATTATTATTATTTTTTTTTTTTGGTAAGATATCTCCTCCCCTACCTTCTCCTCACTGCCCTCTTGAGGACCTGGCATTGTTTCTTCCAAAGGGACTTAGTTAGTTTGCCTTGTGTGTGTTTTCTCCTCATCCAGAAATGGCCACTGCAGGCATGTATTCTCAAGAGACGAAGGACATTTGCAGAAGGAAGGCGCTTCCATCATGTCCATCCTACGCACCCACACTTACTTCTTCAATCTGATTTCAATTTTGTTAATTGTTATGAAAGCTCCCTAATTGCCAAGCGCGGGGGCTGTCACAATCCTACAGTAACACGCTTTTTATTGTCCCATTTTACAGCTATTTTATGTTTGACACTTGACATGCAGGCGTGAAGATCCCCTGTTGGATTGGTTAGCTACTGTAACAAAATGGCATTTTTAAGTTATACGAAGTGTTAAATCTGCATCCACTTAGAAACAAAACAAAACAAAACAAAACCCGGTGGTTTATAAGTTGACAATTAATCCTAATTGTTAACTGGGGAAAAAAAACCACTGGAAAAACAAAAGTACAAGGCCAATCCCCTTCTTTTTCTATCTGCCCAGCAAGTATATATGTGTGGATATGTATGTTGATACATAAGTTATGTACAGTTTTCCTTACTGAAGATGAATAAGGAGAGACTGGGACATCATTCCCAAGAACAACATATTATTTTCCTCTGCATAACCTCCCGGAACGGCTCCCTTTCTTTGCCAATAAACTCAACAGAGTTCCTATTATACAAAGCTGCTCTTTTAAAGCATTTGACAGTTTTTATTTTAATTGACACAGAGGCAGTTTCAAAGTCATTGGGTTTAATGAACAATCATCTTAGCATTTGCCTGCTCAAATCCTCTTATTCCCAGCAGTTCACAGTAAAGTTTATTCTAACGGTTGAAATTAAAAAAGGAGAGAGAGGCAAGTAGAAATGTTGAGGAGCTTATATAAAAATCTGCGAATCTCAAGTTTTGTGCAGCGCCGTTATGAAAACTACTCAGCCATGCAAAGCAATAAGAGGTTTAATTACTCATTGGTAGTCCCTCTGCTGCTCCTGATGTGGTGTGTGGTGTTGCAGAGGCCTGGGAGAGATAATTGAGGCATATGGGTGGAGTACAACACTGCCGAGGAGGCTCAACTATTTTTTTTCTCTTATTTTCGTGTGTGTCACTGTCTAGTTTCTCCTGAGGGGCAGAAGGCTCAGCAGTTCAGCATGGAGAACTGTTCAGTAGATGACCCCGACTGGAAGAACACTGTGATATTGCAAGGGAAGAGGACATCTCCCAGTAGTCTGGCAAATCTACACTGACACGATCCACCCGCTGCAAGAGGCAGCATAAGAATGAAACCTCTCAAGCGCTGAAAAAAAGATCTATTTTCAGATTTGGTTTAATCTATCCAATCTAGGCATTACTGAGCTCATGTGGCCAAGGTTTTAATGGCTGGTAATAGGCGTAACACCAGTGACAGCTATGGCCTTTCCCTTCTGCAGGGTATTATGGGGTAAAGAGAAGGACACGGTTACTCAACCTGAACAAAAACCTACACCCTTAAAAGTATGTGGAGGGAATATTCAAACCCAGGAATTCTTGATTGTATTTGTAGTTTGGTGTCCGTTTTTAGGCAGATTAATTCATGAACCACCTTCATTGCACAATCTGATGTGCAACTCCATGAGAAAAAGAAAGTACTAAAAGTTTCTCCACTGATTCATTAATATATGTTAATGACATGCAGTAGCTGGAAGTAAAATCGACGTTCCGGCAGGGTGTGATCAAATTATTCTCCATAGCTGACTAGTCAGTAATTCGTGCACTACCTGTCATTAGAGCTTGGAAATCTCTCTCCTAAACTAAAATCTTTTTACAGTTTTTACCAAATGGATAAAACCAGAAGAAATTTTATCACTATCTAAATGGAGTAATAGAGTGACAGGACATATTTGCATTCTGAATAGATTAGCTGGTCTTTTAAATATTTATTTGTGTCTATTTTCAAAGTCCCCGATCCTCTGAAATTTTCCAAACACTTCTGATTTGACAGACTGGGAAATCTGTCTGCAGCTCCAATTATACTTGGAAAGATACATATAAATGATTTGACAAGTAAAAAATTAGCAGCAAGTTCTATACACCTAGCAAGATTTTGCAAGCAGCAGTTCATAATTCACGATCCTTCACTCTAAAGTTCATGTAAATGCTGTATGTGTGGGATCCTTTAATTGGTAAGCATAAAGGTGTATTGCTATTCACCTAATGTATTCTATTGCTCAACAAAAGGTTGTTGTAGTGAGCTCTGATTGTGACAAATGATTTACTATTAGGAACATTCTGTAATTATTGTTCGGTGGTACCACAGACCGATACATCATTAACATGATAGACGACCTTTTATATCAGCAAAAATAACTAAATTAATAAAAATGGCTTCATTCCAAACCCTGTCAGAAAGCCAATACTCCAAACAATCAAGTATCAGTGATACCTGAAAAGACCAGAGTTATATTTTTGTTAAGCAGATCTTATTGTTTGTGTAATAACATTGACATGTGCTGTAGAATAGGGGGCTGGATTTTCAGCTGCTGTGAATCAATGATCTAATTAATCCTATTTATGTAGAGACACACCACTCCACATCTGTCAAGGGTATGATATGTAGGATTTTATTGTACTGCTAAAAGCAAGACTGCAAATGAAGTATCAGAAAACTTTTTTTTTTTTTTTCTTCAAGAATTCTGGGAACTGATGCAAGTGTGCTCTAACTTGCTCGTTCTTCATGTTCTGCTCCCATTTACATCCACACAAATCTGGTGTGACTCTGCTAAAAGAAATACTTCCTCCGAATTTATATCTGTAAGTTAAGCTTGGAGAGGCCAGAATCCCCTCCTTTAACTATTAAAGTTAGGAATTGAGAAAAACATCTGAGGAATAATTTATATTATTTTTTTTTTCACCAAAGAACTTAAGCTCAAAATCATAAATTCTTTGCTATTCACTCTTATGTTTTTTTTTCAAGTACATGACAAAAGAGTGATGCTTCTGATGGAAAACAGTGAGCCACTAGTTTTGGAGACTCTTGCTTTGCAGAACACAGATAACTTTGGGGTGATGCCTTTTGCTGTCTCCATTTAACTTCCTACCAATTGCAGATAGTTTTTATGAGGAAGATAACTATCTTCTGGGAAATTATGTGTCTCCATGAAACCCACTAAGAAGCCAGCAGGAACACAACTGCTTGGGGAAGGGTTGGAGATAGTAGCTACAGAGCACTTCCACTCATGAATTTAGTTCTTGTCTTCTTTTCTAACGTGTCCCATTCTCTCTCTACCCTTTAGTATAGGACAGTCCTAATATCAGAAAGGTAGGATGAAAAGCCATGTGGAGACTGATGTCGGAGCAATCCCTGCAGAAAACTGTGGCCACAGCTGAATGTACCAATCTGGACTATTCCTCTATTGTTCTTTGATTTATTTAGATCTCTCCTACGTCCATCTTCTCATTTCATCTCTTCTTTTTTTCCATTGTCATTCCACCAAGCTGTTCATTCCCAAGGTAAACCACACACACATAAAAAAAATATATATAAAAATTACGAGGTGTATTGAACTCAGTTGGACACTTGTCATCTCTGTCTATCTCCCCCCCTGTCTTGTTCTAGTGTAAGTGCCTTCACCAGGGACTGGTCTGTGTACAGGTGTTTCACACCCGGCTTTCTCTATTTTCTCTGTAGCCATCACAATAGTAAATAGGGCAAACAAATACTAGGTGGCTGCATCACAAAATGTTGCATGATACCTAACTTGGTTTTCTTCACCATAATAAATTCTCAGGGTGTTTTTCCAGTGACACATGCTGATTGAAGAGCAAAAAACCAATTAATGTACAGATCATTGTCTTCTGATAGGCAAGGAACAAGATTTTGGGACTTCACTCCTTCAGCAGCTGTGTTACTAACTCACTGTGTAACCTTCAGCAAATCCCTTTATTGCATCTCTGTAAAATATTGGTAATGAATTTACGTTTTGTAAAGTGCTGGGAGATCCACAGATGAAAAGCGCTATATAAGCTAAGTGTTATTAATGTGATTCACTCAGTGAAATGAAATCTCTGTTGAGAAAAATAGCGTTCTCTAAAATTTATATTTAAAGTTACATATTTCACGGCACCAGGAGAATGAAGGTTGTGTCACTGTTTCCAACATATAAACTATATTTAGCAATTTATTCCTTGGCTTCTCTCTAAGTAAAAGAAAACAGCTTGATGTTTAAAAATAACATTTTGTAGGCTTGACGTTCATAATTCGGACTGGAATATTTTCTAAACAATTATTTAAAAGGAATGAAAAATCTCTTTCTGCTCGTATAGAATAAATTTTAATTCTTCCATGAGCCATATGTATGAAGGTCAGTCATTTATCTTGAATAGTTATTTCAATTTCATATGAACATTGCTATAGAAAAATATTTCTGATGTCAACCATTCTTGTATTTTCTTCTAATGCATAGCTTGCCTTTTGCTATTGCATCCTGTTAAACAGTGGGGCAGTGTTTGAATACTGGACAGTTCAGTTTTGTAGCAAAACCTGTCCTACTTTTACTGCTGAGATGGGCTACATTGCAAAAGGTTATACAAACTACATGAACGTAGGGAAGTATATTTGACTCCTAAAAACCTTTTGATTTTATTAACTGATATAGCCTATAACATCTTCAAGGAAATTGGATCAAATATCTGAGTTTTAACCCAATATTCTTTTCTTTTTTTTTTTTTTCCCAGCAAAAGAACATTCATTCCTCATCTTCCATAATTCATTTTCAAGCATCTTTTTTTATAAAAAGCTTTCGGTTCACAGTGACTTCTGCCAGGAATACAGCCCAGGTTTTTTTGTGTTGAATCAATTAATCTATTATCACTGTTACTGGAGTTTAGAGAAGGAAGAAAAACCTTTTACAGAATTTTGTCAGAGGATGTAACTAGTTGAGAAGAGATGAATCTGGATTCCATCTTACGTGAAATGTTGATACAATGCTGAAAAACCCAAAAAGTCTGTCTAAGGACTATGCACAAGACTCTTCCCATTTGTTTTTTTGGCTCCTACTTGTCATCACTATACCAAGAAAAACTAGAGTTAGACTCAAAAGTATCCTCTTACGAGGAGGTCAAACTAAATGGACACCTTTTTCTAGTTCTGGCATTGGAATTGCAACTCTAAGCTTCTGCTACCTGACCTTTTTTTTAAGTTCTCCCCATTAGATATGAGTTATTATCTACAGAAATCTGTCTGACATGCTAGCACATTCAAACTCTTTTTTTTGAGGAGCTTGAAGAAGCTCTGAAGCACTTACTTAGCTATTTTCTTCACTTATTACACAAGACTCAGGTCCTGATGGATACGATGCCTTAACTTATTGTGAGTGTCTAGCCACTAGATGTTAGCTTCTCAAAAAGTCTGGAGGCTATAGTTAACCTGGAAAAGTATATCTCTGAACTAGAATCTACAGCAAAATGTAAATGTAAACTCAACCAATTGAGGAGGTGAAGCAGTGTTTTGTAAAGAAAAGCACGCAACAGCCCCAGGAGTCATGGCCCTGTTTATAGTAGAGAGATGAAGGTGCTATCAGGAACTTTGTTTATAGCAAAGTCTGTAGCTGCTTTTAATTCCAGTACAATATAATATAATATAATGAAATTAGACAAGTATCAGACTACTTCTAATCTCCAGTAACCACAAGAAAAGGCAAGCCTTGTTGGTTGTGCTTTTCCTTGGAACACTGCATGGAGTTATTAAGTAAATCTTATGAATGATTTTCATTTTTTGAATAGGTCCTTGTTTTCCAAACTGTAGACTCACAGAGATATTCTTTGTCCAGTTCTTCTAGATCAAGGCTAGCCTTCTTCCTAGCAGTCAGCAGTGACTCTTTGAAATTGTTTTCAAAGCCAAATGTTGACTGGAACTATTTTAGGCCTTGCCTTTTCTACCTTGGCCCTATCTGAAAGGAAGAAGTTTGCCCTTGAAAGAGAGTTAAACTGCTATGATTCAGCGACTTGGAAGAATTGCAGGATGCTGACTGCCTGAAGTGGTGCCTCCCACTGGACCAGTGCAAGTTTCCTTCCTTCTTGTCTGACCAAACCATTAAGAAGTTAGTCAATTCCCTGAAGGTTACTTCCAAGGAATATCCAAAAAGGAAATACCCAGCCCTGGAAAGGTAATTTACCTAGACAGGATTTGAAATGCAAGGTTCTCAGCTGAGAGAGAAAGTCCTATATCCCATCTGGCTGTGGGAATACAACTTCATAAGCTTTTCATCCCTTTGAGCTAACAACTGCAGATGTTCCACTGGGAGATGTCCTATAAAATCCAAAGTACTTGGAGATCCATATATTAACACATCCGGCCTATGGGAGCCAGAAATGTGGCATATCGGTGTTCTCGGAGAAACAGTGGAAGTGCAGTATCCTCAATTTGAGAATGGTTTGAATCCTGGTCTGTGTGATGCCTCCTGAACAGAAGCTATTTTAGACTTGGTGGAGGCACAAGTGGGAGGAAATGCCAGCTTTCTGTCTTTAGGGACTCACTGTAATTGGTTTCCTTTGTTCTTGAGAAGCAGATCCACAGCTGGTGTGAAATGGCATTTCAGAAGAGCTTCTCTTGTGAGAAACCAGTCCCAATGCCTGCTACACTGGTGCAGCCTATCGCTAAGAAATCAGTCTCCAGGCCAAAGTCTGTTGTACTCTATCCAAGCACAATGAGGCCGTTTGAAATCAAAGGGTCTGGTAAGCTGAGGAAAGCTCACAAAACATCTACTTTTTAGGACTAGAAATACAGTTCATAGAATCTCCAGCTAGTGAAAAAGTTTATCAGAGATTTTTATCATTTCTTCTACATTTTCAAAGCCCAATTTACTCTCAAGGAAGCACACTGGAAAGGAACTTGTGAGGAACTGAAGTGACTGCATGGAAATGGGTAAAAGTGACTTCGGAGCTCTGAAGCAGTTTCTTGGAAGCAGAAGTTTCTTGGCTTCCTGGGTATTTTTGAGAAAAAAAGGTAGTGATTGTAGGAAGATACCGCACTGAGAGTAACAGACTGGTCTAAAAGCACCAACCCCTTATGCAAATAAGAAAAGCTTTTAGTAGATGACAGATGAACACGGTTTTAATCCTTAATCAAGTCGGCTTTGGCCTGTAGGAGGACTGCATTTTAAAACATACCTCTTCCCACCACATTCTCTGCACTCAACAGCCCAGGCAAAAATGCTGAAGGTGTCTTCATTAAAAATTAAAAAAAAAAACCCAAACAAACAGAAAAACAACTACCACCACCAAAGAAAAATCCTCCAGTGTCTCTAGAATATCGGTATATCGAAAAATCCTGACAACTGTGAGAACATATTTTCAACACCTGTTCAGTACTTAGCCAGATGCCTCTTTATTTCAAGGTTCGTGAATACTTATCTGCTTGTTTTATATATTGGGTTTAAAACATGCAAAAAAGATGCAGGAGAAGGAATCCGTGGAAGTTCCTTATCACGATACCTCTTTTGAATCCCCAAAGTGAAATTTATGAATCAGATGGACAAGTTTCTTCCTTCTTATTCTTGCTTCTGTGCCTCTCTCCACCTCTGTGCCTCAGTTTCCTGTTCTAGAAAAAGTGCTTCTGGTATGGGCTTTGAACTTTACTTGTGATCTACTGATGCAGAGCAGTGCTTTACACTAAACTACAATTTCCAAGCAAAAAACTTCCCTTCTCCATGATGGCCAGCTGACTGGTAACTGCAATGAGGATGTGACTACTTAGGTAGAGAGCAAGAACAACTTATTCCTTGGCTTGGCTACTGAGATTTCATCATTTACAGCATTGCCATGACTCAAGGCTATTTGACACCTAAAGGTGTAAAAGGACTACTCCTTCCTTGGGTGTGACTCGGATGTGGATATATAAATGCATCAGAGTTTTGTTAAGCCTGAAACACACTTTTCTCAGAACTTTGATGTTAAAGATATAGCTGTCTCTCGCAGCACATGCCTCAGACTTTCACAGCTCCAAGACATAGATGTCTGATTACTTAAGCTCTATTTGAAATTAAATTCCAGCCTTAGGGGCATTTTGATAATAAATTCATTTAGGGAAGAAGTTTTTTTCACAGATGCAAGCATCCTCTATAGCCATGCTCTGTGCCAGTATATCCACAGAGAAAATTTTAGGGTACTTTCCCCACATTTCTTCTTCCTGTACTCTTTTCTATGGTTTGACTACCTCATTCATGACTTCTTTTTGGCAGATACTACCCTCCTGCACTTGACTCGGCTTTATCGCGCCTCCAAATTTTCCTCAAGCTAAGCACGTCTAACACCACTACTTAAATCTGCCTTTAAGGATGCTACCAGCCCACCAGCACATCTGAGCTTCCTTTCTCCTCTTAATCCTCCCCTATATTCATAGCAGTCACCTTGATGACCATTTGTTACTCCTTCTCAAAAATCCCTTGTATTTTGAGGAAATAGAAAGAAGGATTAGCAATCAGTTTGGAAGTGGGGTTCAGAGAGTGGATGCTGGCTGAATCCATATGCTCAGAGGCCAACATCTGATCAAGCTCCAGGAATACCGAGCACCCAGGGATGCAGACCAGAAGGGTGAAGGCGACCTTGTGGGTAAGAGGTAGAACTGAGCTGAGCCCTGACCTCAAGCTGATACTTGGTACGTCTGGAAGGAGAGGGAATTTCCCAGCAGTAGCAGTTTTGCTTCCTTGCAGAGAGGAAGGTAAATAGAATTTTAAAAATGAGGTTGAGAGAAGTGAATAGCTTTCTGCTGGCTTTAGTTTCCCCCAGGAATCATTTCTGATCCTGTATTTTTGTCTCTAAGAAATTTAGACCATATTTTCCTGTTGCTGTATTTCAGCCTTCATTTTATACCAGGCTACAGTGGCTTATAACAGTGATCAAAATGAACGTTGAATTCCCAAGGACTTTACTGAGGTTGCTATATCCAACACTTAGAAAAGCACTTTGAAAAGGGGACTAAGGATTATTATTCCCATTTTATGGATGCGTTGTCGTATTATCGCAGACATCAAGACGAAGGATTGTCTTGCACGTATTCTTGTCCATAGGAAACCAAGGAGGGAGGTGGAAATCTCAAGATAAAGAATATTCCAGCAAATTTACAGACCGCTTCCAGCAAGAAGATAAGCACTTCATCTTCTGTGGTTTGCCTCACTTTGATTTCTACTTTTTTTTCTCACAATAGCCGTGGCTAGAAAGAGGGAAAAGAGCGAGAACATTGATGAAGGACTTGCAGGAGTTTTGCTTGTAGCCAAATTCCGCTATTGACCAATTCTCAGGAAACCTTGCTTACAGGGACTGGATTTTAGGACTGCCTTTGCATTCAATGATAATGATTTTCTTTTAGTCTAGCTGGGTTATCTACAAAGATAGTGCCCTACTGTAACTCTGTTGAAGGGAGAGTGCAAAATAGATTACATTTCTAAGATGAGGGGATCAGTGGGAAGGTAAACTGCTCAAGAAAAACCCACATTGTTAGAGTCATAACAAGAACTCTTGATTATACAGGTTAAAATAACTCCTTAGCTCCGTCTTGTATCCAGTATTATTACCATTTCAAAGTGGGGCACTTTTTTTTTTTTTTTTTTTAAACTAGGTAAAGCTTTAGAAAAATACCCTGGATCTTTAGATAGAATTGAATGTTCCGTGACTTTAAATGAAAGCTCCACTGTTGTTGGGCAAATAAATTTAAACCACTTAACATGGCAGAGAAGGTCAGGCAAGCTTATTATAGTGATCATAGCGTTACAGCTATTGCGATTGACCGCTGCTCTTTGGAATCACCAATAATCAGAGGCCGCAAGCTGTGTTTGCAGAGAAAGGTCATCATTCATTTTTTTCGAAGCATTAATATCTTTTGTTTGTTTGGCTCAACATGAAACAGGAATCGATAGAGGTAATTCACAGAGCAATTAGCCCCTCATCTGTCAAATGGTGTCTGGGTGTATTTAACAAAAAGACCTTTGGAAAGGTTTAAAAAGGAGGAAAGTGCCTGTACAATCAACAATTTATATTTTCTACATGACACATTGTGTATGTATCTGTGAAGAGAAGGGACCTTGGGACTAAAAAAATATACATAAAACATGCTGTAAATCTGTACTCAGACTTTAAAAACCCACAGTGAGACAAACTGTTAACTGACTTGGAAAAGTTTTCCATGCTGTTCTTAGCAAAGATAAAAATTTTCTACTCGAGGCTCAGGGAAAAAAAGTTAGACAGCTGTTCAAAAACTTGTCAGATTAATTACGTGAAAGCAAATGGGGCAGCATATAAACCAGAAGAGAGCAGAGACAGAGGCAAAAGGTCCTTTGCAGCCCTGCATTCTAGGGTGCTGTGAGTCCCTTTCCTTCCCCTACCCCACAAGAGGGTTGGGTTTTTTTTGGGACATGGAAGATTAAAGGAAAATTGAGAAAAAGTGCCAAAATCAGAACATAAGTTATTGCTCTGTTACACTTATGAAATCTTCATATAAACCCATGTGAACTCTCAAATTTGAGAGACTAAAGTGGGAGGCTAAAGCTACAGCAGATCAAGGGCACTTTATGTCTGAATGAGTGTCTACCACGGGATTTAATATACTTTAAGAGTTGGTTGTACAATGCCTGTGTTTGGAGGTAGAAGATTGGCAAAGAGCATATGGACTGTTAAAAAAGAGTATTTTAAATGCATTGTAAAAGGTTTGGAGGTCGTCCCAGAAGTTCAGATGCTTAATCCAGATAAAATTTGGCTATCTCAGCTACTTAAGTCTCTGGACTTTATTAGATGAGTAATTGTAGGTTAAGCTTTCCTAATTTTTTGTCTCAATGCTGAAATTCTATATCACATTAGAAAGTTTAGAGTTGGTGAAAATTAAGACCTCTTCCAAAGTTCAGGACTTTGAGTTCCAGTTAAAGGGAATTTTAAAAGTCCCACCAGAAACCTTTCTGTACTTTTATGTTCTCAGTGATTTTCATACCTTATCTTGTGGTAGTAATTTTATTTATTTAGTTATCTTCAGGACTTGGAAGGTGCTGCGGGGCCCACTCGCTGATAATACTGGGAATTTTGCTTAATTGGAGCCTGCAGAAGATTGGATTTTTGGTGCTATAGAGCTAGGCAGATGCTCATTATAGTTACTCAATTCATTTAAATAAGTTTCTGGCAGTAGACTTCACATCAAGGTCTTCAGATGTGGACAGAAGGTGTGCTAAGTTGTGCTTGCTAACTATGTCGTCTTCTCAGCACGTCCTTTAAAGCTTCAACCCTATAGCATTGTCAAAGGCACCAAAGGCACCTGATGAAAAAGCAAGAGAAAATGGTTCTTGAGCACTGTTGATACTTTAAAGTTGCTTCTGGTTTCTATCTGTCTTCCCAGATCTAAGACTGACTTTCTCCACCAAGCTTCCTGTGATTTCATTTTGGGTCTTTTTTTTTAAATTGAAACACTTGCTGAAATTATTTGAAACTTTTGACTTCGTGGGTGGTCATTTTAATTTGCAGTAAAATGGGGAGATTTTCTTCGTGACTTTAACACAAAAAATTTAAATGTTTATATTCTAGAAAAAAAGATGTGCTATTTCAGTCTGAAGAAAACTTAAAATACAGCAGTCAGGTTTTTGTTTGCATGATCTTAGTTTCTTAATCTTCAAAATGCAATAGATGTAATGAATAAAGTGAAATCATATATTAATTCAATTTTCCTATCTTAATCAATTTCCCAGTAGGCTGATCTCCATGTCACATCTCTACTACTGTAGGATTATTTCGCAACTATTCTGGTAGTTAACTCTGTTTCTTTGTTTTCTTTTCCTTTCAGATATTGCTATAAGCTCCCAATGTCAATTCTGGGCTTCTGTTGAGAACAGATATTGGAAAAATCTTTTCCTTACTACACACACACTTCCAAATCTAAGGCATCTGAAACACTAAGTTAAACAGCCGCTGAAGTTTTTACTAATATTTCACTAATTCTTAACATTTTTTTATTTACACTGCTGCAGAGATAGTTTGAAAAACTTCATAAAAACGAGCTTTCAGATTCTAGTCCAAGGGCAATCAGGGTCTGTGAGATTGCAACAGGTGGTCTTCAAAGCCCCATTATCTGTGTGGTCAAAGTTCTATTATCTTCCTGGTGTTTTTTCAATTAAGAGTTTGATTAACTATGTTTGGTGGTACATGATGAATTTGGAGTGCTGACAATGCTCTGTTTGCCCCCAAAGTGTGAGAACTAGTTCTCTAGAAGTGGATTATGTTCCTTTCCCTTTTGATAATGTGAGTTAAATTCTTGCAGGCTCTTCTGTGATTTTTCTCTGATTTTATGAATCTATTCTTAGATTTAGCTAGATGGATAAGCTGCTGGGGACTGTGCTACTCTGTTATTGTCACTGAGGTAGCATAGTCCGTCAGCAAAACACCTCTTAAATATCAGTCCTGGCTACCATCCAGAGAAAACCAAGACATGCTATTGAACAACACTTAGGACCAAATCTTTCTTTTTCCTCTGCCACCACTAAGCAAATTCGTTAAAGGTCTTGGCCTGCATTTAAAATAACATGAGCTTAAAGAACTTGCTAGTGTTTCATCTTAGGAGACATTAAGTGTTAGAGGAAAGGCCAAAAAAAAATGTTGGCAGACTCCTCATCCAAGAAGTTCAAAGATAGTGTTGATACCTAAATGTCCAATCTATTCTTACACATCTGTTTACCAGGCAACTTGTCTAAGAAGTTGGGCAGGATTTTCAAAGGAGAAAACGGCAACGAGATGCCTGACCACCGTTTGTGCCTTTGAAAAATCTACCTTCTTGTCTGCAATGACATTTCCCTGAAAATTTACCATCGGTGGTCAGAATGAATGGTTTTTGACAATCACTCAACAACTGCAAGCAATTAGAAGCGTCTAGATCTGCACAGACTCTACATGCCACGGCTTTTAAAATACTGGCAGTCAGTTTGTTAGCACTCCCACTGGTGAGCGCAATCTCTGTCTGTATCTGTGAAACATTTCCAGGTAAGTCAGTTATGAACAATTACCGTTCCAAACAAAGCTAAAAAAAGAGGTGGAGACCTTCATGTCTTACACAACAAAGGGAAAACATTGCATAGAAAGTCGGCAAAAGCCAAAAGAACCTCAAGAGAAAAAGACAAAGCTTATTTAGCGGATTTACAGAAGTATTTTTACACATTACTGCAAGTCAGAACTGGAAATGAATGAGTTTAAGGCATGCTGTCATTCAAAAAAGGAACAAAGCACTGATTGCTGTTTGGCATCACGTTTTTGTTTATATTTATGACTGCCTTTCTTAAAAGCCTGACTTCCTATTCATGTGCAGGTTTCCTTAAACAGTTTTAACCTAAACAATTAAACTTTCATTCATGGATATAATCTCAGAGGAAGGAATTCACTGTTGTGTTGTTTTATGCTCTTGATGAAGAAAGTACTTCAAGTTAGCCTTACAAATCTTTTAGGAAAATAAAATCCTGTAGGATTTTACCCACACTGTGTCCCTACATGAGAGAAGGTAGCAGTATCTTTCTGTGGCAACTTTGGTAGCTGCATTTTCTTAGCTGAGAGCAACATTTCTTGGAAATAGAAGGGATATTTATCTCTGTTTTGCAAAGGCCAAGGGTACACCTGTTCTTTATCTCAAGGACCTATCCAAGGGTAGCTTCAAGACTCGCCTGGTTTTCCAGACTATTGGCAAATCTTCAAGTTTAACCTCAGGAAGAGTCAAGGGTGTCCTTCAGAGGGTATGTGCTCTGTCATATTGAACAAGCACAGCAGCTGGAAGTCAGTTTTCAGCCATGTGCTGGACCGTGGAGCATCCTGCACTTACAAGTGCTTTCTGCAAGGACTCATAAAATATCTGAAACTTAAGAAATGTGAATGCTTTGTGTTTGAGGACAGTAAATTCTGAATGAAACAGCTAACAAAGTATAGAGATAGTAAAGGAGTTTGGCCTAGGTGGCACAGAAAACTGATAGCAGAGGCTGAAAGCAAACCAGATTCCAAAGCAGGGAATATTGCCACATTCCTCCTAAAAGTCCTGTAAACAAAGTCTCTGTTGAAACTGAAATGTTTCCACAAACTATTTCAGCTTTGAAATAGCGTATATTACTGAAAAGTTTCCAGTTAGCTGTATTGTTAACATTAGTCCAAGTCCTGAAATCCTTTATTTAAGTAAAAAGAGCGACAAATGTAGAATAGCTTCTACGGTGAACCCAGTGGGTATAAGATGGAGAGATGTACATGGAACAAACCTCAGGCCTAGACTGAAAGCCACGCTTGTGTTCTACTGGAGCCATATCACAGGCTTCTGTCCTGCTGTTAACGCGGAAATGCTTACACAGATTGTTTTCAGAGCCTCTGCAGTGCTTTACAGAGGTTAGGAATGTTATTTATGAGGGCCCTCATATAAAGGGCTGTAGGCCGCAGGCGAATCCATGCAATAGAGAAAGCATTTTCAGAAAGAGTCCTGTAAACCTACCGAGACTGGATTTTTCCGAAGCACCTAAGTGAACAGCACTTTTTCCACAGATTTGTGAGTGACTTTGAAAATCCCATCCTTTGAGATTTGGATTTCAGAAAATATTTGGTCTGACATGAAGGACAAAGCTATTGCAACAATAATTGCAGCATCAAGGCCTGGCCAGTCTTCCTTTCTTTTGACTGAATGTCCAGCACATTCCCTCAAACCAGGACAGGACACTGTGTGCCTGGATTTCAGTTTTACCATCTCTGCTTGAATGCAATGTTAGCATATTTCGTTTGGACTTTCTGCTTTTTTGAAGTAACGACCTGCTAAAAGAAAACTGCCAATTCACCTAGAGTTAGCAGACTTGTGATTGAGGCTTTGTCTCTGAGAATGTCACATGTCTCTTCTATATTAACTTCTTATATCTCACAGATAGTCCCTGTTTATGTTGTTTTAGTTAATAAGTCTTCTTAGGTAACCTTATGGAGTTCCAGTGCTGAAAATTTACTGAAGAATGGCCTGAACGTCACATTTGTGAGCAAAACTTTTCAGTTCCTATCTGCCAAAACTCTTGTGAAATGTGGGGGTTTTTTTGGCTCCGTCTCAATCTGTCAGACTATTGGTTTTATGTGGACTTGCTTATGACTGCTGGAACCTTCATAGACATGTCTGCTGACACTCCTCCATGTACACACGGGCTGGATTTCTTCCTCAAGCCCTCTCCCTCTCCTGTAGATACATCATATCTACTTTGATATTTGATCCATGTGCTCCCAGTAGGAATCTTGTGACAAATTGTTCTTTTACATCATTGCCAAATGCCTCAAAGTGAAAACATACTTTGGGTGGGGAAGGAAACCTGGTTATAAGTTTAATGAAAGCAAAATTAGGGACCTGCTAATAAAATTAGATTTTCTTGACACTTTTAGTCAATGCAAAAATAATTGTGGGAATATAAAAGGGTTTTTATGGTCAATTATTCTTGTCTTAGTAAGTATCTATAATCATAACCGCCTCTGAAGAGGTAATAATCCTCAGTAGGGAGAAGAGAAACTTCCCTGCAGGACCATAAGGAAGGTAAAACATTATCACATGCATGCATAAAATATATTAATATTGAGATGGTGCCAGTGCTAAGGTCAGATGGTTAGACATCTTTTCTTCCCCAGAAAATATACTATTCAACCTTATTGGACTGCTGACATCCAATTGATCTGCATTATTGCTCTTTGGCAAGTGTATGGGCATCTAAATGTTTCAGATAATAGGTATTACAGTATTAGGTAAAAGCTTCCTTGAAGTCTCAAGCAATATCAAAGAAGTATAAATTGTAGAAGGGGAAAGATGAAGATGACACTGGAAAGCTTGAATGAGATGTCATTTTGCATTTTTAGAAAGACAACTGAAAAAGTTAAGACAAGAACAGGGGAAAAATGCTATCCGCCTCATTTTTATTTTTTTTTCCAGCAAATACCCCTACAGTCTTACAAATGACCTCTTAGCAGACATGAGCTTCTCCTGGGTTTCATACACTGCTTATTACCTGGGAAAGAGATGACGAGGAAGAAAGCAACAGAAAAGTCTGACAAATTATGCTTATTTGAAGGTAAAATGCTTCCCATCAGCAGTGCAGAGAGAATGAACTGTACGTGTCAGCTGGATGTTGACATGTTCTTGCTCTTCACAGGCTCATTCACTAAACAAGGAGTATGAAGAACTTTTCTAGGGAAAATTCTCTTGGAATCTGAATCAAGTGACATCACTATCCCACACATCATGCCTGGGAAATCCAGATTACTCCTGGTAATAAAAGGGGAAAGGGAAGCGTGTTCTGTAAATAGGGAGCTTGAACCCAGATTCTCTGGCTGCCACCCAGATGTCTCTCAGTACAAATGGGCTCATCTGATCTTTCCAGTCAATTTTATTCTGGAAAGTAGCCAGTGGGCCTAGTTCATGACCCAATGATGTCATTATAATTCATTTTCGCTCACCACCAAGCCTTCTGAACTTTCCATTTTACAATGGGTCTTTTTAATAAAGAAGGCAGTCATGAATAGAATTCATAAGCACTCCTAATGATTTATAATCTTTTTTTTTTTTTTATCTTTAAAATGGACAATCCTGCCTTCTCTGTCAAAACTGCTTAGGGAGGTTTATTTCTTCTATCATAAAACACAGAATAGATTTTATAGGTAAAACGAATGCTATTGCCACCTATTTAAAAAGGGGAGCTCTTGTGAATATAAAAAGTCCTCTTCTGGTTCAGCAGCATAAAGCTACTGCAATAAAGAGGTAGTTACTATATTGATGGGTCTCTGGTTATGGCAGATGTGTGGAGGTTTTCATTGGAACGACCTGAACACTTCCCCATCACCAGCTGCGAGGTATTGCAGCTCGCACGGCACGGTACGAGGGCGCTGGAGGAGACCTGAACAGCTGCAGCGTGTATAACCTGCAGCCTGTACCTGCACAAACAAGACATTGCTGAACTTGGCTCCTGCGCCCTCCCGAAGCCTTGCCTCATTGAACTTGTTTAACCTCTCCTAGCTAAAATAAACTTTCCTGAGATTACTTCACTTATCCTCGGCATGGATCTTTTCACCCCTGGGTTGTAGGAGCTGAGTGGATGATCAATGCATTTGCAGCCTGCACTGTAATTTAACTTGCTGTGTCTGACAGGAGATGTGGAATTGCTAAAGAGAGGCTTTACTTGTAATCTTCTTATCATCTTATCCTGGAGTGTTTGTGAAGGGGGAGGCCTTTCCAGCAGAGACTCGGAGTTGAGGGTTAATGCTGAGAAAGAGAAATTGCCCTATAGTGCGTCTGACTCGGTGACCTGATAAAACATGCTCTGGACAGCTCATGAACTCTAGCCTCTAACTCCACACTGTGCTCAGGCTTTCCTGCACTAACATCACTTGCCTTCCTTTCATAAGCTCATTAAGAAAAGTCACTGGCTGTAAATATGATGTGGAAAAAAAAAAAAGGCATATCTTCTCTCCCTCTCTTTTTTGCTCTCTTTCATTTCTGATGCTATTTCAGATCTTCTTGGCTGAACAATAATTAGCACAAGTCTTGTGTGATTAATGGAAATGAGATGAATAGCTCAGCGGTACTGGGAACTGGAAGAAGGCAAGGATCAGTGGCATGAGGGGAAAAGGTGCTGGAAGTCAGGAACTAAGAGATCCTGGAAAGCAGACCTCAGTTAGGAAATGAAAAGAATGGAAATAAGGACTAAAGAAGAAAAAAAGGGACTGAAAATAGGAGCAGGAATTGAGAGGAACCTGAAGGTGATGAAAGGAAATACTCTTTAGAAACTGAAAAATGTGAGGAAATTCAGGCATCTGGCTGAAGGCTAAGAATTCTTGGCTTCTTACTGGAGCTGTGCAATGGATTTGTTGCATAGCCTTAGCTAAATGGCTTGAGGAATAACCAAAAGGAAGGGAATGATCCTGCCAAGCTCCCATTACCATTTGCAGAAATCTTTCTATTTCCTTTCCTGAGAGCTGGATCAAGCTGTAGGAGAAGGGGCCAATAGGAGAAACTGCAAAGACAGCTAGTTGAAGTAGAAAGGGAAGGAGTAGGATTTTTAGGATCAATCAAGAAGCTAATGGGGAATGGTGACAAGCCATGAAAACCATTTTTTTGGTAACATAACATCCTGCAGACATAAGTGAAATGTCTTAAAGCTTTCACATGCAGTCGTACTGTAAAGTTGATAATCCTACAGAAGCACATGGAATTAATTAAAACTCCTTTAAAGGGCTATTAAGGGGAATTCCAACTTCTTTACTGTCCGAGTGCTGTTTCACACAGTTGTTATTGATTAGACTTGAGTTGTAAAGTGGTTTGTAAGAATTAGGGAAGGGCAAATGGTTTAGAAATATACACGGTGGGTGTCCAGACTGGAGCAGACCAAACTCAAGTAGTTATGGCTACTGTATTATTAGATACTCCTCTCATCTGACAATGAAAGAGGAAAAAATTACTCCCTTGGGTGAACCTCAGAAGTTTTCCAATGAGTCTTTTCCCACATCTGAGAATTTTTGGTAGGAGGAGTTAGTCAGATCATCTCTGGAGAGTTTTGCTGGTTCTGAGCTACACTCAATGTATGTGGCCCATCAAACCATAGGTGCCTGTGCTAGGAAATGTACTCCTAGGTGAGTCTACTTCTGATCCTAGCCTTAGTGGAGTTTTATTAATACCATATTTGAGGTAGATTGAACTCACAATCCTCAATGCCATGAGCTCTTCAAGCAAGGTGGTATTACCTCCAGGTGGAGAGTGGGAGGTCAAAGCCCAGAATAAATATATATCAGCTTCTGCTTGCATGCTTATATAAAATAAAATAAAACAAATCAACACAAAATAAAATGAAAGAAATTAATAGTAAGCATGAGACTTTAGAAGCATACTTGCCTTGTACAAATCTAGTCGTTCCCTTCGCTGTGTTTCTGGCTTCAAGGTGACCTGCTGAAATGCCTTCTCTAAGTCTAAAGAAAGTTGTCATCAGTAAAATTGCCTTCCCTCTAACAGAAATAGAGTAAACTTTTGTACTAGGTACTTGTTTTCCCTCTTTTCTACAACAGGAATACGTGACTGTGCAAGGGGTGCTTTAAGATTAAGTCCAGCTCAAGTCCAACTAGAGAACTTTCAAGCATAATAATAAAATCCACAAAACGAATGGTATTAGTGAAATACTGGCACAGGCTGCCCAGAAAGGTGGTAGAAGCCCTGTCTCTGGAAACATTCAAGATCAGGTTACACAGGGCTCTGAGTAACCTGATGTAGTTGAAGATATCCCTGCTTATTGCAGAAGGCTGAACTAGATGACCTTTAATGGTCCCTTCCAATGTAAACCAACAACAGTACCAACGAAATGACAGCAAAAGCAAGTGATAGGTCATACCTGTGCCTGAAGCACCACTTTCCCTGCTTCAATCATACTGAAACAAGTCGAAAACAGAAACCCTGGCCTAGGGCCAGCCCTCCTCTTATGTAGGGGGCATGACTCATTATGGGTTGTTTATCCCAGCTGTGGCCCCACCCAACTGTGGCCCCTCCCAACTACTTGGGTCAGCAGCTGCTCATGATAATTAAGCCAAACTGAAGCCAGAACACTCCTCTCTACTCCCTTACCAGAAAACTGTTCCAAGAATTTTCTTCTCTTTTCCAGCCTAAGGGTACATGTTGGTACAAGATTAGACTACTGGCTTTTGTTACTGGGTCAACATTGCCTCTTTTGTTATAGAACCCTTTGCACTTGTATCACTTTCTTCATGGTGTATTTATAGAGTGATTATACCTCTTCTCAGGCAGCTTTTTACTAGATTAAACAAGCCGTCTCCCCTTTATCCTCTAGGAAGTATATCTCTTCAGTAGGATCTGAAGTAAGTAGAAAGAAGTGTCCCCACACAATATCTTAAGTCCCTTATAGTGGATGTAAATGTGTAGTCTTGAAGAAGCAGCCAGTCTGCTTTCCAGTCACTGAAAATACAGAACAGGTGCACAAAGCTGGTGGCTTTGTGGGTCTCTTAATTCTAACCCTGATGACAGGCTGGTGCTGAGGTCCCAGCACAATGGGTGGCCCATTTGAGAAAGGAAGGTGTGGAGGGAGCAATGTTGGTGCAGTGCCATGCTCCCCTTGGTGTGCCTTTTGAAACTCCAGTGTCCTTGGAGCCTATGTGGAGTGAGGTCATATGGGGAAAGATTTTGTATGCAAGCTTGTGTGGATTCCAGCATGGAACTTCATTTTAACTCTGCTACAGTAACTTATAAACAAGCATAAAAAGAAGAATGGAGAAGCTGACCTGCTTAAGACTTCAAAGCAGAAGTAAATTGGGAGTAGTGGAAAAGACACACTTTCCTATGCATTTCAGCCATCGCTATCAACTGCAATCCATCTGGTGTCATGACCCTAACCTTGCTGCCTTTCAAAGTCTTGAGTTACTCAGAGGACTTTTCTCTTTCTGGCTTCCCATTTCCAGAGCTGTTTTTTTCTTCCCCCTCATCCATCATATTTCACAGAAGATCCTTAAATACATCTAGAGTTTGCAAAACTACCAGTTTTCTGCTTTACAAGTATTTATGTTGCAAACAAAAAAACCTGATGCTAAAATCTCACCATTCCTGTTGGCAAAAACTGAAATAATTGCTCAGTGGAAGAAACTGTGAATTTTCACAGATTTATTCTGGGACTGAATTTTGGCCATTTTTTGCAGTGTATGTGTTTTTCGTGTGTGCGCTGCATTCAAAAGGCCTGGAGGAAACACACCTCTTATTTAGCAGAAAGCCGTGAAAAAGATTTGGACAAACTGACCAAAACCACTTTAATTTTCATAAATCTTATTATTTTGACCTTTGCTGCCACGTGGTGAAAAGTATGAAACTTGAATTCTTGGCTTTATGGACTCTGGGGATGAGAGTTGTTAGTGTCTGATCACTGTCTTTGACATCACCACCAGCAGAGCTCTCTATTTGTCAATTAAGGTCCTAGTTACCTACCTCTTGTAACATTTTATCTATTGCTAACTGCACTGCTCTTGGTGGAACAGCCTTGACAGAAAAGCATGGAGTGAACAGAACTATTGGAAGTCAATTTTCTGCCAGGGCATCTAACTACTTTATAACAGTCTCATGCCATGGGTTTAAATAGGAAAATATAGTGGACACTGAGTTGTCCCAGATGACCAAGCAGTTTCCACTTCCTCATGACAAACGCTTTAATCTTCTGAGGTTCTGGTTCTTTTAAACTTTTTTTTTGTTGTTGTTGTTATTTTTAATTTAAAGGTGGGACTATGAAATGGACTTATTTTAAAGACAAGCAAGAGTGAAAATTTTACATTTTTTTTTCCATAGCAGTTTTAGTTACTCTACATTTAAGAGTAAAACAGAATCTTCTCCCCTTGAGAAGAGGACTGTGGTAGCATTGTCAGAGCACAGTAGCATTCCAAAGACAAAATCACCCCAAAAAAAAGGAACCACAAAATTAATCTAATCTAGTGCATTAGGGAGCACTTGCTTGACATTTGCTGCTCCTGTCAGGCCTAATAGAGAGATTTTTGCCTGTATTTGCCTATTCAACATATCAGCCTCTCAGCCAATTTTGGAAATTATTTCTGATTTATGACTCTCATTCTAGCGAGTGTCACCTCAACCTGTCAATTATCCCTCAAAGCAAATGCTAAGTGAATGCTAGCTGGGTAAAATTAATAAAGGAAACCTTTACTTTAAAAAAGTGAAGACATGGGCTTATGAAAGAGATAATTCTACCAAGGTAGGGATAATTCTAGGGATATTTCTGCTTAATTTCCACTCCCTATATTTTCTAGTGACATGGAAAAGATCCTAGAAAAGATAATAATACAAAGGACAAGAATTTTGGTGAGGGGACCACAGCTTTTTTAACTCCTCCTCTGTAGAGCTGCTCAAGTTGCCTTCTGCTCCCTTATTCTGAGGTTTCATCGGCTCTATATAATACCTTTAAGTCACCTGAAAATGCATAAACCTTCTTATTTGCTGCCAACTCCATACTAAACACTTTCACTAGAGAGTAAAGAGTGACCAGTATTGATGATGCCTTTCATATTGTACTTTCACCCCACAGAAATATGTGTAGACAAGCCACAGAGAGAAACACTGTCAGGCTCTTGTTCCCTCTCCTTGGGCCTCTTTGCTTTGCAAAGAGGGCGTGAATGGTTTGTTGGGAACCTCAGGGATCAGCCAGTACATAACACATCAGGAGGTGCTGTGGTGAATTCCTGAGACTTCATCATTAGAGCCTTGTTGCATCAAGGGCTGTATGGGTGGCAAAGCTTTTGTAAAGGTCTACCATACCGCACATGAGAGATGGTTGGATCCTTCAGTACCTGGATATTTTCTGCCTGTAGAGTGCTTAGGTTTTGTATCTAAATGAGTTTAGAGAGCTTGTACTACTGGAGAAATCCTTTATCATCATTTGGAAAATATCAAAAAGTTTTAACCACAGTTGTTCAAATGACCATGCCATTTAATTGATCATTTTCCTCCTGAAGTTGTGTTTGCAGGACTACTTTGAGAAAGGGGCAGGGCTTACAAAAAGGCTTCCTATCTCATGGGAAGTATTGAACTAGGTCCAAGGCCTTCTCTTGGTTGCAAAAATTTAATTCGTCTAATCAACAAGTGATAATAACGGCGTGTGATGAAAGCCTGGCAACTGAATACTAGAT
Organism: Baryphthengus martii; assembly: GCA_013396935.1. NCBI lineage: Eukaryota > Metazoa > Chordata > Aves > Coraciiformes > Momotidae > Baryphthengus > Baryphthengus martii. Next base: position 270,932 of record VWZK01015141.1, read on the forward strand.
GTCCAGTTTTGACCTTCAATTGGACTAAATTATCACCTACTGTGGTGCTTAGAAATCATTTCATTTGAATTCTCTTGAAGATCCTTCCAGATAATGTTGCCCAGTGTGGTATAATACCATAGCTAAAAATATTACCATGAAAGCACACTGCAATAAGGATGGCTTGGTGGTTTACGTTATGGATCTGACTACAAGAACTGTCAAACAATTAATATTTTTCCTCGAGCTATTTGAAACAGAAAGTTGTGAAATTGTGCCTGAAAAAGTTCATGTTCTACTACATATAATTTTATAAACTTCATTGCAAATGTAAAGTCAGTGGAATGACATTTTTTATCAAACAGAGTAGTAGTGAGGTATTAACACTTGACAATATTTTTATTTTTACATTTCTCTGCCAAAATGTTTTTTTTTTCATTAGGAAAAAAAAAAAATAGATAGAGCACATATATATATACATACACACACACTTCCTCCTTTCTTAACTGTAAAGTCTGCTTACTCCGCTATGTGAAATAGATTACATAAGGCATCAGTCTCTGGATAAGGCAGTCTCCAGTGATCTTCCTCATTTTTTAGGGCTGAACACCTTCAGACTTGGGTGTTAGGCTTCCTAAAGGTCAAAAAAGCCTGAATCACAAACGTGAAAGGAGTCGGATGGCCTGAGTTCCAGAGGTGTTGAACACCAGCAACACAAATTGAATTTGCATAGTAATCGGGACAGTTCAACATTTCTCATTTTCAGATTGAAGATTTCCTTGATCTACGTGAAACTGGATTGTATTTCTTTTTTTTTATTTGACCTGTTCATCAGGTCAAATTGCCTTTGCATAATTAAGGATATTTTAGTTCCTTCATTTTAGGATAAGAAATACCTCACTTTCAGATACCACTGGTTAAGAATTCATACAAACCAGGAAAAAAAAAATAAAAAAGAAAAACCTGTTCCAGTTTCATTTCTCACCAGGGAAAGCACGGACTATTCAACTGGTCCATCTGCCTGGGAGAAAGCTCCACATAGCTCTCCCTGCATGACAGGATCCTTATGTTACTCCATTTGGATCAAAAATTTCTCATTTGGGGGCCAGCAAGGCCCTGTGAAAAGTGTGGTTCAAATCAACTGGGTCCTGCCACAACACTAAACCAAGTGTCTCTGCATTTCAATGTTTATACTGTGTCCATCTGGGTTAGGAATTTCTTATTTGGGGCCTGGCTATGTCACAATTGCGTCATCTCCCTTAAAGGGAGGAGGAAAAAAACCAAGAGAAGTCTGGTTGGGTGTCAGAAACCTATATAATTAAAAGTCAAGAGCTCAGTGTTCAATGACACAATGGTGAAATGCCCTGTTTTTCTATAGCCTCAGGCTATCGAACCACAAATAAATCCCATTTTAATGAAAGAAATCTTATTTTGTCTACAAAAATCTGAAAGTCCAGGAACATAATGAGTGTATAGAGAAACCTCACATCATCCTGGCTGCACAGGGGTTTGCCTGCACACCCTCATATAATTATATACAGACCGCATCTGTACCTTTATCACAGGCAGCTGGAGAGAAACGAGCAACAGTTCTACAGTCAAAGAGAGTCAAGAACCACAGGCTGTACATTTTTATGTGACTGTTACTCTGAACAACCTCCTTTAATTTTCCATTCTTTCATTTTAACAAAAGCTTGAACACTTCTCCATTGATTTGCCTATTCCACAGAGATACAGACAGAGAGAGGGAGGGAGTAAGTGAGGGGTGGGGGTTGATTTCCAATATTATGTAAAACATTTGGTTTCATGAAGCAAGCTGGGAAGGGGGATGAAAAAAAAACCCTTTAGGAAAATAGTTTTCCATTGAAATCAGTGTATAAAGTAGGTCCCATTGGGAATATGTTTTCTCAAAGCTAAATTTTTAAATTCTTTCTACACTTCCCATGCCACTTGTCAGCAGAGAAATGAAAGGGAAAAAAATAACCCTTGGGGTTTCACAGCTTTGCACATTGAAGAAATGAGGGATCACTCAATGGTTATCAGAATTCAGCATTTCTTGTAGAGGAAGAATCTGGCATCCCTCAGACTGTTTCGCACTTGTGGACATAATGACTGGAAAGATTAGTTTATTGTGGCATTACTTCTGCAGTTTTGGAGGACTTTTGTGTCCCTTTGTTTTCTACGTTGTTATTAGAAGCTAATAAAGGATATCCTCCTACATGCTACCTTGTGTGTGTGTAGTTTGCACATATCAAAGCCATACAGTTATTTATCTGCAGCGTAACAGAAGCTCCCCACCCTACTTGCACTAACATAGAGGACTCTGGTCACTGAGACAATTGTTAACAATATGAAACCATTAACTCAGACTACTAGATTGGCACAGGCCACCCACTCCAAAAGTACTGAATTTGAGTTTGAGTCGCATTAAAATCAAGAAACAGCCCTAGGGAAGATGGGAAACAGTGCTGACAATATTGCTAGAACATCACACATCTTCTCAGAAGGAGAAATTTACAGTTTTCATTGTTAGACTAGACGGACCTCCTCTCTAAAGCCAGAGGTTTAGTACAATGCTAATAGTCCCTAAGTAGAAGGCTCCTCCCTGGTGTAAAACCAACCCAGTGGTATTACTATCACCTTTGCAAACATGTGCATTGCTGTGCAAGAATGGCTGTACACAATCACATAGTCATCCCATGCAGAAGTATCTCTCCTTCCTAAAATATCATTCTTGAAACATGAAGGAGAGAGCAGGTGAGCACTGCCAGCACCTGTAAGAACATTTTACTTAATATGAATCTGTAAGGCACCCTCTGGAATCAAGGTTTTCGGCTTTAATCAAATCTTCCAACCCTCTGGCCAATGACAAGCTTTGCACAATTTCCTCTCAAAGCTGTAAGTTAGGCAAGGCTCTCACAACACGGCCCAGATCTGTGGACAGGCTTGTACCATGTATTTTCTGAATTCATCTCCCAAATATGTGTGTGCTTAGATTGAAGTGCATAGTCGGTAAATCAACATGACCAGCTGAGATCTATCATTGACATGTATATTAAGAAATACCTATGATTCTATGTCAAGGATTAAATTTCTATGTTAAGAAATTTCTATATTTCTATTGATTAGTGTGGTGAAATCAATGCTTCTTTCTGTATTTTCCTCTTAGGTGTTTGTTTCTGTGTATCTGTTTCTACAAATAGAAAAATAAAAATGTTAAGATTGAAATAAAAAAAAGATAATTTACTTCTGGGATAGAATTGCATGATAATTTTTCCTATATGAACAAAAGTGCAAAAACCCTAAACAACAACTGCCAATTACCAGCCATTACATTGGCACCTAGTTTATGAAGTCTTTTGAGGACTTTTTTTCTTTCTGGATGATTCTGAGGAATACTGCAAGAGATGTGATAAACAAATAGACACATCATCACAGCACAGAAATAAATTTGCCAACAGTGAAAGAAAAAACAACTGTCTTAATTATCGCCCCAAGAAGTGTGGCAGCCATTCTTGTGAAACACATGAAGAAAATTCCATCCCTTGAGTAGAGAGCGAGTGCTGCAGTGTTTGATGTTGTCGTATTTCACAGGATGTTTTAGCGATGGTGCTGGTGGAGGAGGAGTCCGGCCTGTCTTCGGATCGTTGCATGCTCACTTGATTTCCCAGTGCGTCCTAAGTCTCTGTTGAACTGCATCACACTGCTCTAGCATCATGGTAGTGATTAGCAGTGCTTCAGTGTCTGCCTTTGAAAATGCAGCTTTGGAAATGAATGGGTAGGTCAGGCTGGATACGTATTTTATATCTCTACACATGCATATTCCCTGGGACTTTCTCCTGTGCAGCCAAGGCCAATCTCAGGGCAAAACACTGCTTTGAGGTTCTTGCATGCAATTCCCAGGGAGACTAGACAAGAGTTGTGCCCCTGAAAAATTTTGGCTTATGACATGCATCATTGAATTCTATAAAGCTCCACTTAGAGTGGAAGAACATGAGCAGACCACCTTTCAACTCAAACCAGTGTGAAAATAGCAATTCTTTTTACGTGGGATGCCTGCCTTGACTGACGCTCGCTGGTGAGGGAAGTTATGGCCATACTGTATGGAGACTTTGCTCTCCAACACCAAAGGTAGTTGAGAAACTTTTTCTGGCTTTTCCCTCCAAAATGTGTGTGAAAGAATTGAAGGTTTCCTGCCTGCTAGAAGCTAGAAGGAATCGAGAGACGGTATTTATTCACATGTTACTCAGCTGCCCGTTTGCGAATAGGGGGGCCATGTTTTCATAGACCATGTTTCATAGGCAGCATGTGTTCAATAAAACGTTTGTACACTTGCCAGAAATCAGGCTGCCAGAGTGATTTTCATGGATTGTGTCAGCAAATGTTATTAGCAAATTGTGTAGTTAACCTGGTGTAAGACTTTTATTACTGCTGGGTATACTTACATATCAAAAAGCTTCTGATCCCCGCCCACTCTAAGCCTTCGGCAAAGAGAATCTGTAGTTTTTTTAAGAGACCGTGTTTACAGCTAACTAGTATTGTTCCTAATCCTGTAAAGTCTATGTGGGAGAGAACTCCATCAGTTTCAGTCTTAATTAGTTTTGGCAATTAGTTCTCCTGGAAAGGACCATGAACAAGATCCAGGAGGCTTCCCAGTGCATTATTCCTCTTCAGAAATGAGCCTTCCCCTGGCTGTGTGAACCTTTGCAGGCATGAAAACAAAAACCATAAGCAGCGTAAGTCACTACAGATATTGCCAGCCTGACTGAACAAGAAGTTGTGCTGCGGGAAGGCATGGTGAGAAAGCTGTTAGGGTACAAAGGAGTAATCTGTGGCTATTTTATCTATAGGGAATTAGAACAAAAAAGCCGTGTGCTACATCAAAGGCTCCACGACTGGAGAGTAAATCTTTTCTTATTTAGCATTATGTTAGTAATTACTGATTTAGAGGAAAAGAGAGGGAAGATGTATAGAATTTTCTCTCAAGATATGCCATTACATCATCACTGGTACTTCAGATTCTCTTAAATTATCAGATTTTATAGAATTTGATTAATTAAAAAAAGGTTTGTTCTTCCACTGCGTAGTAAATTATTTAAACCTCGAAGTAGCTTAACTTTCCCAGCTATCTATTAGACAGTCATCTTGGCCAGGGAAGACAAGAGGACAGATGACTTTTCCTGAATTAGAAATGTAGGTACTGAACTCAGGACCTGAGCTTGGAGCGCATCCTTTGCAGAAGCTACTTGGTTTTGTTCTGCCTTTTCTCCTTATCTGTTAAAAGAAGCTGGTCAGGAGGCTTCACATCTTCTCTTCTTTAACTGCCAAGTGCTCTGCAAAGCGACATCTCCTTACACAACGGCAATCACAACATTTTTCTGCATATGGCTAAAAACTCTCAGAAATAAAAAAAAACCCCAACAAATATTTAAGTCTGTCCTGGTTTCGGAACAAGCACAAATGCATGATGTGGGGTCTGATAAAAGGAGCTGAAATTATTATTTCCTTTTGTCTTAGTGCTGAGCACCGTATTCTACAACAATAGATACTGAGTGCTGCTGTTCACCTGGAAATGTTCTGTTCCAAAGCACCGGAGACACTTTATTTCAGTCTGTCCAGTTGACAAACCACCCGAACTTTTTTTTTGGTGTTTGTTTTAACCAAACAGCCTACAGAACATGTTGGGGAAACATAGCAACATGAATATGTTCAGATATTGTGCCTCTTGAGCCTGATTGCTTTTATTTCTTGGTGTCCTGGTGTCAGGGACCTTTAGTATAGGTCACTGAGATGGGAAAGAAGGATTTGTTAAAATGTTTGGTCTGTTAGCCACATGATGGAGAATATAAACTACTCTCCTTGCAAAACTCATGATACTGGGAGTTTCGTATAATTTATTTTAGGTCCTATTAGGAAGCTGTGTTATTGGGATCTTGGCAAATTCCCTTGAAATCGGGCTGAACTGTAGTGGATCTCGGTCTGTGCAGAAGCCACTGGTTCCAATGCATCAGGCACGTAAGCACACACTGAAGCTCAAGTGTGTGAGCAGACATAAGCTGCTTGATTTTGGTAGGATTTCTTCTTAATTTCTTACAGTTAAGAAAATTTCTTAAAGGTAGCAGATGTGCTAGCACTTCATTGCACAAGGGAGTCATGCTTGTCACATGGCGATCGTCACAGGGCGATTTAGTTTTCCAATACGGGCGCGCTGTGTGATAAGAGCAATCCACTTGCTCCATGTGGCATTGGTAGCATGATGGGTGGAGGGAATCTCTGCTTTAAACATCCACCCCAGCACTGGTAATCGGGGTGCTAGGAGGAGTTGTGCTTCAGTGCCGATTACCTCTGAGGCAGCTTGGACTCCTTCATAGGCGGCTAAGATCATGCCACAACATAGAAATCTCTTTTGGTTTAGGGATTAAATTTCTTTTTGCTATTTTAGCCATGAAACAGGTCAAAAAGGAACAGTTACATCACTGGCCATGTGAGACATGGTAAGTTTCCGAACATGTAATGAATACTTCCATTTGTGTTGTGTGCACGAAGGAGAGAGGAGCCCCTGACATGCAGTGTGGGTTGGACAGAAGGTTGTGTCAAGTTCCTGACTTTGGTGCTTGTGTTTCAAAATAGACGGTAGGAAAACATTTTCCACGCATAGGTCAAGCAATGGACAAGGAGCTGGATGCAAGATAAAAAGGAGAGATGGGAAAAGAATATTTGGAATTTATTCCCACTTCTTCACCCCGCAGTGTTGCCCCAGGGTGTCTCTCAGGTCTTCCTGATGGGAAAGCACTTGGATTTTCCATCAGGCTTGAGTAGGAAATGGTTAATGCCATCATCACCAAGAATTGCAGTGTATGTTGAATAAAAGCTAGGCACTCTGCTGATCAGCCACCAAGAACATGTTCTGTGTTAGACATTTAATCATATTACTGCTCCCAAAGCCTTCAGAGCCAATTTAATCAAATTGTATCATGGACGTGGTGTTATTGTTTTTAATGCCTATTAGCAAAATAAAAGTTAGCACTTATTAAATGAGGATCCTCTCGCATGTTGATTGCTTTGCTAATTTCTTGCTGATAAACCCTGGTTTTATCTTCAGAGAGAAGGGTGGATTTTTGTCAAGTTTCTCAACAAAGGCCAGCATGCTGCAGGGTCTCAGACATCAGCTGCACATAAGAAATGAAAAATAAAAATAGAACCTTGTTCTTCTCTGGCTTGTACCAATACCAAGTCAGAACAAGTACAATAAAGTCAATGGAGTTATTTCAGTGTAAAATGAATGGATGTCAGTGTGACTGAGAGAGGAAAAGGGATGTCCATCCATTTTTTTTCTGGCAGTAACTATATTATCACTCTGTTTAAAGAAGGTGCACAGAACATAGCAGCGAGACAAACAAACAAGATGTGATAGAGTTGGATTTTGAAGGTGGTGCATTTATCTGCTAAAAAATCATGCAGTGGCTTTCAGCACAGAAAATGGGTTTTGACAGGATAGTGATATGGGGGGTGGGTGTAGGGGTTGGTGTACATATATCCCTTGAGAAACTGGGTACTGATCTGACCTGAGGGGAAAAAAAAATGTGTTGCATTTGGTTTGAGGCATAGATAACTAGAACCTATTCTTGTTATTCCTCCACGTTGATGTGTGATGGATCTCTGAAGGGTTATTAAATATCTGAGTTGAATTCATGAAGTTTATATGTTGGGCATCCCAAGGTACTCATAGCAATATAATCCTACTTTTTGAGCCATGCTTAAAGATAAAAGAAAGAAAGGTGATCCAAATACTAATTAATCATCATAAGAGATCAAGACGAAGTACTTCCTTTCTCAGCATTGACTGACTAAATGAATGAGGCAGATCTTGGGCTTCAACTGGTAAATGAATGAAGCAGATCTTGTGCTCTTTTGGACGCATCAGGTAAAAGGCCACTACTGAGACAGGAAACGTGTTTTGAAGAGCCATTTCTTTGTGCCATTAAGGTAGATCCTCTGTTGTTGTATAAAGTGCTTTGGCAGCAGCATGAGCAAGATATACCACACTTCCCAGTGTTTGCCATTACAGGAGCAGCAATTGCAATGATACTTGAAGGAATGGTATTTTTCTTCCTTTCTTCCGGAATCTAATTTAAAGTTGAAAGAAGGTTTCTGGAATAGTAACAGAGCAACAGTAACCACTGGTTCTATTCAGCTTACACCCAAATAAAATGCTTCATTTCAGCTAAGTACAATATCATGCAATGCTGGTTAGTTTAAATGCTTTGTTTAGAGGGTTGTTTTTTGCTTAAAAAAATTATACAGATACTGCTGAATGAGCAGTTAGGAAACACATGTTTCCGAACTGCAGTTACAAGTATTGTAAAATATGATTGATACCATATGCCTTCATTCTTTCCTTTTCTGCTTTTTAAAATGCAAATTAAATTTTGGAAAAGGCCTTATACTATTTTTATATTTCAAAATTAATAATAATAATAATTTTAAAATGATCTGAGCCATGTGGCACCAGAGGTTATTGCTCTGCTCTGCCACTTAAGAGACCCAGCTTTGATTCTGGGTGGAACATTTGACTCCCTGGGGCTGGAGGCTGCTGTATCAGCCAGCTGGTGGCCAAGTATTTGAGCCAGCTCCACCAATTAGTTGAGTCCTCCCATCCGGTGGCTGGACTTGCTCACTGTATGTCTTGCACATTTTTTGCAGCTGAGATGTGAATCAGGACCCTTCTAATTTACGTGTGGAAGTTCTGCCAGGCTTACCAAAAGACCTATGGAAAGCGTGGTTTGCTTGGAAAACAGTCTGCAAACGTGCCATGGAGGCACAGAAGAGTTAAGTGGTCAGTTCTGTTGATATGGTCAAGTAAGGGAGACGTCTCTTTGAGGAAGGAAGGGTCTCTGATAGTCAAAAAACTCAATTGAGTTTTAAAGGGACTATTAACCAAAGATCGGCAAATATACGAAAGCTTTTTTTCCAAGAAGGCTGGCAGAATTAGTGGGAACATTAAATCCAGGGCCAAATATGCTCAATATTTTTAATGCTTTGATATTCAAACCACTTGGGTAAGTCTTCAGAAACAACTTCATCTAGTTGTAACAAATCCTTGCAGGAACTCCAGGAGTTTCAAACCCCATTTAAGAGCTGTGCTGATACTGAATCAAACATAAGGGAGATGTAGAGCTCACAGCATGGGTGTAAACAAAGGCTACAGCTGCATTTCAGTGATACAGAAACTCAAGCACTAGCAGACGTAGTATCAAGCTATATGAAAAGCTATATAGCTACATAATATAAAATACTACTCTTACACAAATTTCTCTTTGCTTGCTTAAGTTTATTGAAAAAAGATGTCACAGTTTAACTCTGTCCTGCCAGGCTTTTTGCCAGCACAGATATTGTCTGTTCATGCCACTCTTGCTTTAAGCCAGATCAGATATTGTCTGTCTAGACACATCCAGTGTAAATCTGGCATAAACTCCATGTTGGGCAGCCTGGTTAGTATGACAGAGATGGGGCTGTGTGTATCTGCCCGATCTGAATTAAGCTGTTACTGCTGAATGATCACTTAGCTCAGGAACATGCTACTAATGGCAGCAGGATGATGGTCAGCATTTGAAACATGCAGAAACTTGGCCTCCTCCTCCCTCTGTCAAGCTCTTATATTAATAGGGGAAACTCTCTTAAAAGCCAATGGTATAAGTACAAATGCAAATCTTATCTTTGTCTTGTTATTTTAATATTTCATTTCCTTCTTTTCGTATGAATTCAGCAACTCTATTATTGCCAACTGTCAGAGGCATGTGGGAAAGAGGAGGTGATGGGAATAAAGTAGCTGTATTTATTAGAACAGTGGGAACCATGGAAATGGAGCCTTTTCTACAGCTTTACTGGAGTGCCTCTGTATCCCACTGCATCCCACTGCATTACCTTTGGTATATTGATGTCAGCAGGGTAATTTCAGGCTAAAATACTCAAAAAAAAAAAAAAAAAAAA